>VXAU01001053.1:564308-615672 GCA_013399695.1 Formicarius rufipectus | reverse complement strand
ATTTGCTTTTATTTTTAAAGTAGTTTAAATTTTTGGTCAGCCCTGAAAGGGTCAGGCTGTCGTACACAGTGATCCTTGTGAGTCCCTTTCAACTGAAATTATCCTATGCTATCCTATCCCACCCTATCCTATCTATCCTAATCCTATCCTACCCTCCCCTACATCACCCTACCCTAATTCCATCCTACTCTACCTCGCTCTACCCTTATCCTATCCTATCCTATCCTATCCTATCCTATCCTATCCTGTCTCTCCGTGATCTTCTCTATCCTATTCATAAATTCAGATGTAAAAAGTATTCTTCAGGAACAAGTCCAGGCACTATCTGGTCATTCCACGGGATCACCAATCGCAGGGTCAGTTTAACTCTTCGGACGGACTCAATTAATGTAAAATACATCCCTCCTACGGGAAGGTGCTCAGGACAGCAGGCAGGCAGCCTGTGCTTGTCCCCGAGGGGAGTAGGTTCACAGAGCATCACTGGGCTGTTCCAGCGAACCCATCCCTGCTCAGTCCCAACATACCCACCACACCACCCCAATCCCCTGCTATCCTACCACACCACCCCAATTCCTCACTGCTGGCCCACTGCAGGCAGCAAAAACACATCTGGTGCCATCCCTAGAGCTGACCACGATGCTCCCAGCCAGGAACCAGGTACCTGTGGGATCCTTCTGTGGATGCTTCAGCCAGCACTTCCCGACAGCCAGAGGCTCATCCTCCCACCCCAGAGTGACTTCAGCCCCTCCAGGGCAATGACAGGGCTTTAAATGGGACATAACAGAAAACTCGGGCTCCAGGTCAGGAACTTTCATGTTACACAAGCCAAACTTCTTCACCATGATTTCTGGAAAAAGGAAATGCAGCACTGGGCACTGGGGCTTACTTATCTCCTGTACCCACACACCCTAATCCTGGTCATGCTGTAGTGCACAGCTCATCATACCTTGGCTGCCCGTGGGAAAATGCTGGTGGGACAGTGACACTGAGGAAAGCAGCCCCTGTCCACACTCTGGCACCGGCACACCAGAGACCCCTCCCACACACCCTCGGGTTTGTTGATGGTGGTTATTCCATGTCAGAATCCAGGCTGGGCTCGAAAAGGGAAACTTGGGAAATGGGACCCGCACAAGAACCAGAGTGGGGAATTGTGTCAGTACAGGCAAGCACTAACATGGGCCAATCCTACAAGGGAGCAGGAGGGCAGGGACATGGTCCCTCCAGAGTGCTGCAGTGGGATCCGACCGGGGATCATTTGTGGGATCACTTGCTGTCACTTGTGGGAAACACGGTTGCATTGCTGGGAAGGGCAGCAGGAGCCCAGCCCACCACTCTGGCACAGACTGCAGGGGCCAGGCATGTGTGGCCACCAGGGGAAGCAGGGGGGCAAGCAGGGCCACAAGCGGGCTCAGCAGCTCTCCAGTATGCACCAAGGTGTAAATCTGCAACTCCTCACGTTCTGTCAGGTGGGTCCATGACGTGGAGCAAACTCCTGCCCAACAGAGTAACCGATTCCAGCTCTGCAGAGCTGGCACAGGCATTGTTCACCACCTCATGTACCAAACTCCGCAAGCACCTGGGGCAGATCTTTTTCTTCTTTGAACAACTGACTCCATTGTATCTTCTTTGCGTCTCATCAACCACCTGACACTTAAAGGGGACGCCTGAAGGAGCCACACACACCAGCAAGGCCAGAGCACAACCCCAACAGGGTGGGGTGTCCCCCAGCAGCAGGTGAATCACAGAATGGTTTGGGTTGGAAGGGTTAAAGCTCATCCACTTCCATCCCCCTACCATGGGCTGGGACACCTTCCGCCAGACCAGGCTGCTCCAAGCCCCAAACAACCCAGCCTTGGACACTTCCAGGAAAGTCACCAAAGACTGTGCTTCCCTCCTCTGCCTCCTGGGAGGACACCAAGGAGCCTGCCAACTCAACCACTTGACTTGGGCATAGGAAAAACTTTTATTTACATGTTAATTAAAAAAATACTTGACAAAAAAGGCATACAGTATTTTATACTAAAAGAATAAAGATTTTTATTAAGCACTGTAAGTTGCATTCAATAGCCTTCAAAGACACCACACCACAATCCATCTACAACCAGCCAAACCCAACAGTAGTTCATTCTTGCACAATCCATGAGTTGGGGCAGAACTCCCTTCAACTTACATTAAGATACCTACTTAGCTCTGGCGGGCAGGGAATGGGGAATTACACCTCATTTCTGATCACTAATGTGTGATGAAGAGCATCAGGAGAATTATATGAAAACGAATATAAAGAAATGATTCTGATTTTGAAGTACATTAAGTTTGGAAACACTAACAAAAACATCAAAATGATACAGGTATATTTGCTTATACTAAATTCTTGATGGGAAAGTTCTCAAGAACAAGCCATTTGTTTCCTGCTACAGAAGGGGGGTACTTTTTTTTTTTTTTGAAGATCAAAGCATTTTTTTTTTTGTTTTTCACAGAATTTCATATTTGCTAATATGAAGGCATAAAACAGCAACAGAGAACAATAATGCATACAGCAATGAGTACACCAGGGTAACGTTGATATTCAAAACGGCTAGATAATTTTTTTTTTTTAAAGTTTTAGAATAAATGCAACAGAGGTCAATAATCACAAAATTTTAAGGTTAGAGCAAGATCAGTCAATGACTAAACATAGTTAACATCTTTTATAGGACTATTACTGATTATTAGCTTTTTTTGTTTTGCAAATGGGCACAGTACTTGTAAGAATGGAAGAAAGAGGACAATAACATGCATAATATTAACTACACACTTTAAAAATCATGAACCATGCAGAAGTTTAGCTCAAATAGTAGTACTAATGGTCTACGTCTGATTCAAAACCACATAGTTCATTGATCACGGATGCATGGTATTAGTCACAAAAAGTTTCCCAACACATTGTGTTTGTTTTGAAAGGTCATTTGCATCTTCTATGATATCAAGTTTGTCTCCGTTTAACTCGCTCGTAACGTATGTATGATGTCTATTGAACTCAGCAGAACTGCAAGTGTTACTGAGAATTGGTACTTTCGAGAGTTTGCACATTTTTAACACAAAAGAACCACGGCAACGGTGATGAGATTTCAGAAAGAAAAAACTGTGGTTGTGCCTTTTTCCCCCCATAATCATGAAATCAAAGCCTTAAAGAAAGCTTTATTGTGACACAGTAATGCAAAATCAAATATAATGGCATACATATGGTGCCAAGTACTAAAAATTATAGTTTTAAGCTATATATACTTAAAGACTGCCAAAATTTGTTTTCTTTATATTTCAAAAAACAAAACTACAAGCTTTTGTCATAACCAGTTTAAACTTTATGTATACTTCATTTTAAGTGCGGGAGTCAAATGCTCTTCATTCTCTTTTTTTTNTTTTTTTTTTTTTTGGTTTTTTTTTTTTTTTTTATTGTAGCATTTTGACTACAACTGGTTAAAACTAAAAAAATGTGTTGTTTAAATCTCTGACATCAAAGAGGGATCCGAATTTCCAAAGTCCTCATTTTTCTCTTACGGAAAGGAAAAAATGTACGTAACTGTAGGCTCTCTTTCTTTCCAGATATTCCTAATCCTGACCCTTCCCAACATCCTTCACCCTCTATAAAAAATAAGTTTACTCTTCTTTTTTTAAGACAGTGGCCTCAAGAGCATCATCTTTATGGCAAACACTGTCTGCATTTAGTGCATTTAAGTGAGGATTCGTATTGCACATTTTAGAGTCATTACTCAAGGCACTTTCAGACTGATTGGAAGCCCTGATGTCTCCTGTATTCCCATTCATCTGGGAAGCTGGTTTTTCCTCAGTCACAACTCCATTTTCAGCCAGGGATCCATCTGAAGACACAAGTGAGGATTTAGATTCCTCGGATTTTGACTTAAGTTCTTTGGCTACTTCTTCTGCTGAAGCAGCGTAAGGAGGTTTGCCCTAGTTGTTAAAAAAAGAAGAGAATTACTGAAGAACCAGTGCTATAAATGTATATAATGCACAGTCTGATACAAGGACACCACAACAGGCAGCATGCACGGCGCACAATCATGAGTGAACACGAAATATCAGGCATTTGCTGAAAGTGGCCCAAAAAATACACAGAGGAGAGGATTTTTGGTATTCCCCAGAGCCCTCTGATACTCCTGGGGCAAATGCCTTAGTGCCAACCTCAATGTTTCACTTATTTCACAACATCAGAGGTGCATAAATGTCTGGAAGCAACGAAACTGAGAATCAAGGTACAGTTGAACTTTGCTGCTTGGTTCATGTGTGCTGTGATTTAATGATAGGGTTACATGTTGCTCAGATTCAAACCCCACTGTTTCCAGACAGCATTTAAAGGAGTACAGAGGCACCATGCAGTGTTCTCTGCACCAGGCTATATGCTTCCAACCTTAGGAGACGGATTTCATACAGAAAGCATATAGGAAAATCTTACAAGACTGAGTAGAGCCATACAACCCAGACTGATGCAGCATACAATTAGTTTTTAAGTATCTATAATTAATCTTTGCATTTCCAGAAGCGTAATAGCTTTAAACAAACCAAAATAAGCAGGTCGGGCTGCAAAGAACCAGCACACTGGTCTGTTACACTGTTCACAAAGTCAAGTGCTAAGAAAAGGCTTAGGACAGGGACACCTGATACACCTCCAGCAGCAGCAGAACCCCCCATTTTCACCTGCCAGAACAGCATGGCTAGTCCTGCACTGAGCTGCTGAAGGGTTTTACACAGGTGAACCAGAGCTGCTGTTCTCCAGCACTCTCATTATCCAGGTAACCATAAACTATTCTCAGTCCCATTGCACTGGTACAGGACTGGCCCATGAGGAAAAGGGACACTGATCACGTCCATCAATGTGCCTCTTTATAGGTGTCACTACTTTCAGCTTTTGTGTCTCTCCAGATTGAGTGAAAGGTCTCATCCTAGAACAACACAGGTCAGTCTGGTGTGTCTGATAAATACAAGGAGCTCATTTTGGTCAGATTCTCAGCCTCTGGGGAGGAGGTGACTCCGGGTGAGCCCAGCCCTGCACAGACAGTCCTCCTCAGCACCACTCAGCCTGAATTGGGCAGCACAACCTACTCACTACACAGGGAGTTCCCCAAGTTCTCCCGGCCACATGCATTTTAAATCATCCTTTGTCTTTTCCTGTACAAGGAACATACTAGAGGGGCTTGACCACAAAACACAGTGAGCTTAGGACCCATTTCCATAGAAAATGCCATTTATCTTTCTTCTCCAGGACCATTTTACAGACAAGTCCTTGTGATCACAAGTATTTACCATCCAAATTACATAGCATTAATAAAAATGTGAATATCCAACCTCGATGGCACTTGCCAAGACACCTGCAAGGTACTACCTGAACTACACTTCTATATGTACGGTAAGTCTGCAATATTTGGGAGCTCCTTTTCAGAGTTTATTTCAGAGGTTAAGGTACTCAGAAATTAGATACTCTATCATTAACACAGTGGTTTCTCTTCTATTTAAAGATATAAAGTTTCAGATCCATAGGTACATTTGTAAATAGGTAGAGTCTGTGTAAATAGAAATTTAAAAAGGAAGAGAAGTATTTGAATTTTTACAGCTAGAACACAGTAAGTTTTACTGGAAGTTAACACTTGCTTCATTATCTACTGGAGAACATTCCTTCTCTTCTTGTCTGACACCTGCAAACAACCCCCTACTCACAGGTGTTCCTGCCAAATGCCATATTTATTGTGGAAGGTTTTCCAGCTATTTACTGCTCATTCCTCCATTACTATTGGGGCTTGCATCAACAGTCCAAACTGCAGAGCAGCCAGAACCATGGAAAAGGGAAGGAAACAGAACTCTGAAGCAACAGGCATTGCATACAGATCAGCAACTCGGTCAGCTATATTGGAAGGATCCATGGAAAGGACTGAAGTCAGGATCCATGGACGCTTCTCGGGCTGTCACTGGAAAGGAACCTGTGCTCATGGGCCAAAGGCTGCTCTCCTGCTCCCGAGAAGTTCAGAGCCAGCTCTCATATCTGGAGCCCTGCAGCAGCAAAGATGCTCCACTGTTACAAACTTTCCTTCAGGAAGTTGGACCGTGGTGCCAGAAAAGAAATTGGGGAAGAGTGGGGGTGGGAACAGAACTGCTAATTTGTTTCAGCTTTGTATTTCTCCCATTTTCCTACATTCTTCTACTCCCACGGCTGGTTTGAGCAGCGTAGGCAACAGGATTCATGTCAGAATACATTCTTCCACGTCCGTCTTTAGAAGTAAAGTTTGCTTTAAGCGAGATGGGTCACTGCCTGTCCTGGTGCAGCTCACAGCCACTCTGAGCTGTCACAGTGGTGCTGGTCTGCAGCCCATCCCAGCCCAGCCTGGCCCACAGAGCCAAGTCAGGCACTTGGCTTCATTACCTGAATTGCTCCTTGGCTTTTATAACCTCGCCCATAGTACCTTCCCCCTCTTCCGAAAGTTCTTATCACCGGCGTGGAGATAACTCCTCTGGGACGCCTGCAGGGGTGGGGGGAGAGGAGAAAACAAACACAGATCAGCTTTGTTTAGAACTGCTTTACATTTCATTTAGCTGGAATGTATTTCCCTAGCTTTACTGTCTAGTGCCTTAAAGACATGTCTTTGGAGAAGGAAGATGACTAATTCTGAATTATAGGGTTCTACTAGTCCCAAGTGCATCAAACCCACCAAACCTTTTGGGTTTGGAGTGATAAAGTGATAAAATGTCTATTTCTGTATTTCCCTTCTAAAGAAACAATGAATGATACTTCCAAGCTCGACAGAAACATTTTTCAAGTGTCAAATTCTCCTCACAGCACTTTAAAACCAGAGCTCAAAATACTTTCACCTTACAAAAATAGCAATTTGAACCACTTACAAGGCCATTTCCCCCATTTAATAACTTTCCTCCCCCATATAAACACATGAAACAGATGGGATCTGATAAAAGAAAGTGAGGCAAAATGCAAAATCGCTTTTGTTTTGATGGGAGAACACAAAATTATCTAAGAAACTGAGGGAATAAAGGAGTTTCATTTGTGTCTGGCATGTGGCAATAGATAAGCTGGGATGCTTTCCAAGGGAAGCTCTCAACTTGGGCACATCGAGTGGTGATTTTTGGTGTGATCCTGATTAGATCAGACCACAACAAACTTCCTCACCTTGGCTTCAAGAAGTGCCAGGAGAGCTCTAGACTACATATTAGGAAAATTTTCTTCCTGGAAAGGGTTGTGAAGCCCTGGCACAGCTGCCCAGGGCAGTACTGCTGTCATCATCCATAGAAAGGTTCAACAAAACGTGTGGCTGTGGCACTTAGGGACGTGGTTCAGTGGTGAACATGGAGGTGGTGATGGGCTGATGGCTGGACTTGATAGTCTTATAACTCTTTTCCAACCTTAACAATTCCATGATTCAGCTACAAATGTATTAATTTCATCTGTTGTAGAAACTGAACTTCCCTATCACTATGTCAAAGACACTGTTCCACTAAAAATGCCTTTCTTTGTCTCTGGATCTGCTGCCCAGTTTCCAGGAGGTCCCTGCATGACACTGGCCACGCCAGCCTCTTCACACACGCTGTGAATTCCCACTCTGGGCAGTAAGAAACTAAATTCTGGGGTTTAAAAGCAACAGCAGAGAATGCAGAGGGAAAAGCTGTGGTTTGCAGATGAGTCATCCTGTGTTCTTTCCCTACCCACCCCACTGGCTCTCCTTTTACAGAGTGGAAGGCCCTTTCAGGAGCTGGGGAAGACCTTCCCCCCCTCAGAAAATCACGCTGAATATACTGATGGGTCAAAGCCAATACAAAACAGCTGGTACAACTTCACACAGTAAGAACACCCGAGCTCAGATGTGGGACAATGGGGTGAACAAGTCTGACTCCACCCCTCCTGCCAGAACAGATAAAAATGGAATACAAGTGTGCAGGACTGGGCAATGAACTGAGACAACCTGCTGTGGTGCCTCCTAGTCCTGATCTTTGGAAGGAAACGTCTCTGCCAACAAGGACCCCAGTCATTAAAGTGCCTGGAAGATTTAGGTTGGGTGGTCAGACACTGAACAGGCTCCCCCTAAGGCAGTGGTCACAGCACCAGAGCTGACAGAGCTCAAGGACAATAACCTCACAAACCTCACAGTGGGACTGCTGGGGTGCCCTGGGCAAGGCCAGGAGTTGACTTAGATGATCCTTGTGGCTTCCTTCCAGCTCAGCAGATTCCATAGTTCAGTGATTCTGTCTTTAGGGCAGAACCCTTAACACCAGTGTCTTTTCCTACTGGTTGTACTTTAGTATCAACTGACCCAACAAACAGGTAAGCTGTCTGCAGTAATTTTCCCTCTTTGACTAGTTCCAGTAACTCTACATGTGAAGAATTTCCCATTGGTGATGACCTGATGGAGACAGGAAGGTCTGGCATTGACAGTTTTCCTGTCTTTTTGAGGTGACAACTTGCACCTAAACTCTACTGCCTAAAGACTATCTCCAACTCAAAGAAACATCAGGTTATCTTAGCTCAAAAGCTACTATTGGAAAATCATGTTTCTCTCTTACAAAGGGTCTGAGAGGAGCAGTGACACCCTTTCAGTGATCTGTTTCCCAGATAAGGAGGGCCCTCAATTCCTGGCTACAGATGTTCTGCATGAATTCAACTATTTCCCTCTTCAGGAGATGGAGGAACTTCTACCCTGCATGTGTGTGCCAATGTAAGGCAGCTCTGACCATGAGGGTGCCCCAGACCCTCCTTGGGGTGCTCTGGCTGACAGAGGCTTTGAGCAGGACACCAACCACCACTGGGACCTTTCCCACGCACAGTGCAGGTCACTGAGAGAGGCAACCAGCTCTGCAGGAGACCAAACTCTTCTGTTCATGCATCCTCATGAAACACAGAACTGGTGACCCTCCTCAAAAACCTAATTTCAATGGTGAAAAAGGTTATTTTGTCTGCTGATGGCCAGAAGAGCCCCGTGCCTTCTCACCTGAGCTCATTCCCACTGTCTCCAGCTGCTGCTCTGGAGCAGCCCAGGGGCCCCAAGGACTCCACACAGGCACCTGACAGCTGAAACAACTAAACCAACACTCAATGTTTCTGTTTTGGCAACTAAATCTCATTGCAGAGAATTAAGTGTCCTCGAACGTCAGCCCTGCTCTCACACCAGTGCTATGTGCTGCTGCTGAACCTGCTCATCTTTACTGCTGCTCCTGCCTCTTCCTGTCCCCACAGCAGCTCCATTCTCCCAGGGCTTCAGATCCACCCATCTCCTCACTCAGCCCAACCAGACAGGCACTCAACAGCTCTGGCTGACTCTAGCATGAAGCTTTGTAATGCACATTTGAGTAATTTAGCAGACAGAGGAACTCATGCACAACTCGTGCACACTTAGTTTTTCAGACTGCAGTTCCCTGGTTCAAAGTGGCATAAATACATCAACTCTACTCCATTTCTAATACAGAGAGACGTAATATATAAATCATGTTACTTTGGGATTGTCATTCGTAATAGACACAACCTTTAATTAAAGGTAAGAGAGTTCTACAAGGCACAGAACCTGCAAACCCATGGAAAAATATAATCTTAAAAGTAATGGGATAGTTTTATCATGAAGTACTTGTTTTCAAAGTACTGTAGACTTGTTGTGCACCTGTAATTTCAGCTGTAATCCAATGAAGTGGAAGAGCTGAAGAAATTAATGTTCCTCCAAGCACAACTTCCACCATGCCTGTAACAGAGAGCTAGTAAACCTAGAAGTGTCCTTCAGGTGTTTTCTGCTTCACAGAAAAATTACATAATGTAGTTATTAAAAATGTTATCACGCTTTATAATAAGTGTCCTGCCATAAAAAATAAAGGAATTGAATGTAGTGTATTTATTGATTTCGTGGAAAATTCGTCATTTCCTCATGCAAAACAAACCTCTGTGTGTGTGTGTGTGTGTGTGTGTGTGTATTTATATATCTGAGACTGAATATGAATTTTATTTGGACATAGAAATGCTTACATCTCTCTGAATAACTGATTAGAAAAAACCTTAAAAGGAGCATCAATGCTTTTCTTTAACACTCAGCAGTATAATGGACCTCATGTGGCCCAACACGTGTCGCATGCAGTCCCTCCTGCCTCCAGCTTCTCCCTGGTGTTTTGTTTCTGCAGTCATTAACTCCCACATAGAGGCACGTTCCCAGGCTGGCACTTACCCTCTGGCTGGTCCTCCCACGGACACCACCTGCAGAGGAAATGGCCCTCTCCCCCCTCGTCCACGTCTGCTTCCAGCCCAGTGGCCGACTACAGTGCCGGCAATTTCAAGTTTCCCTCCCTGAGAAGGAATAGGTTGGACTCCTGCACATAAAAGCAAAACCAAGCCTTGATCTTCACAATCATCACAGTAAAGTCCCCAATGAATGGAAAGTTGGTTTGCCCAGATTTCACCACATATCCCATATTTCCTCTATGAATACTGTGAGATTATTGCTCATTTTGCAGTATTCCAGAAGTCTCAGAACTCCAAGAATCTGTTTTCCCTCCCTTTTTAAAAAAATAGATATGAACTCAGAAAAGAAAAATTAACTGACGTGAGTGCTTCAGTTTCAGTGGTTAAAAATATACTTGAGATAAGTCTCAAGAAACAAGGGGGATTTTACAAGCTGGCTGAAGACTGAGTTTTTTTTTTCCCTGCATTCCTAATTCTGGCACTTTTTAGTCCATGTCAAGTATCAGCATAAACCACACAGATTATATTTGCAGTAAAGAACTCACTAGGCAGGATTAGCTGTACTAAGTTGCTATAAAAATGTAGCATTTAAATTGTTCTGAGTGTAGAAGCTGAGTTTATCCTTCCCCTTTCAAGAAAGCAGCTAAAATTGCAATTGTCTAAAACGCAACTGTGGCTTCTGTTCAACTTGCTCATGTGTTAATACCTGTGTTTTGTCCCTAAAAATCAACTCCGGGGCATAACATGTATTTCAAGAAATCCAGGTAAGTGGGACTGAGCCAGATGTTACTGGTAAGACCATCAGCACCAAAAGGGTTACAAACCACAGCATTTATGCAGCCAGAATTAGTGTCCAAACATTAATAGGCTGGGGACTACACTACTGATTATATCCAGAAGGTTCCTACTTCCCTGTGCAAATCCTTCAGCTCCAAAGGCAGACGGTTTGCAGGGGCAGAGTTATTCACCCGTGAAGCATTAGATATGTTTGCTCTTAGGATAAAAGCTTAGAGGCCGAAGAACAGCTAAATAAAAGGGAAAAAATTACCCTGAAGGGAACCAACAGGTTTCCATCATCCCACCTCATACAGGAGGTGAGCAACGGGCACACAGGTGGGGAAGTGAATCCCACTCCCGTGTCCACGCCAGCACGGATGTCAGCAAGGAAAGGGTCAGCAGTAGCACCAAAGTCAGTCATTTCTACACTGGGTTTTAGCAAAAAGCTCAACTACCCTAGATTATGGAAATGCCTGTTAAGAGAGGGAGGCAGAGCCCAACAGGTTACAGATCCCCCCTGGCCTTTCGGGGATGGGAGCCAGCCCACCCTGTTGGGTTTTGGGGCTCTCCTGCGTGTGGGGGAGGGTTTCCAGGCACGAGGGGAGGCTGGCGGCAGGGACAGGGAGCAGAGTGGACAGCAGCCCGGGCAGGCTCTAGAGAGGGAAGCTGAGACAGTTAGGGAGACAGGGAGTCAGGAGGAAAGCCTCAGACCAAACCGTACAGTGGAGGAAGCTGTTGCCAGAAGCTCTAAGAAAAAGGGTTTGGGTATAATTACCGCCCTGAAACTTGCTAGTCCTGTTGCTGTCATTGCCAGAGAAGGCTCCGGAGTGTCCTGCCGCTGCTGCCACCCGGAACGCCCGGTAAGCGCCTGTGGCTACTGTTTCCCCATAAGGGCCTCCGAAGCCATAGACTCCTGTTAGACCCAGGGTAAAGAAAGACAGGGGAAAAGCTGTGAGGGGGCCAGGCATTCGGGAAGGCCCCAGCAGGGAGATTGCTGCCTCCTTCCACCCTTGTGGAGCCAGCCGGGAGGGCCGCGCTGCCACGGGCGGCGCCGCTCCACGTGCCGAGGGAGCACTGGCCAAGGGTGTCCTGCTGCCTCAGTCAGCACAGCATCCCTCGTCCCACAGCAGGCCCTCTCCCTGCCCTTGGAATGGGATTCCCATCTCTGTGGTGTTGGAAAGGCTTGGGGCAGTGTTTTGGCACTGAGCTCCGGTGGCTACAGTCGTGGCACCCCAGGAATGCCTGTGTGCAGGATCCATACACCTATGGGCCTGGGAACAGAGGTTTTGAAGGGAGCAGTTCTAGGAAGAGTCTGGAATCCTTGTGTCAGGGTCTACACTCGAGGGTGCCAATGGTTACACGACTGTAGCAAAACACAGCGGGGTGGGGAGGGTGAAATGTTGTCCAACCCTGACAGTTAAACTGTGTCTGTTAGTTCATAAACATTTTAAAGCAATGTACTGTGCAAATCAGAGCCTTTTCATAACACCCAGTGTCCATCCCTTCCTCTTTTTTCTAGTTCTACAGTAACAGTAAAAATATTTTGATCTGGCACAGTTACTACAATCCTGATGGAAATATGCAGCAATGCAGCACATTCTGTACCACGGGGCTATGGCTAATAGAAGTAAGCCCCAAATACAGTGACTGGCACTTGCCAACACAAGCCAACCACTTGCTTTTTATGTATATTTCCCTGGGAAACTGAACAGAGAAATGGGTTGGCAGTTCTGGGAACGTACAAGGTAAGGTAACACGTGTGGCACCACTGTCCCATCACTTACCAGCAAAGCCTCTCCCCCTGCCCTGAGGTGGTGGGACTGGCCCAAAGTGTCGAGGATACATAGAAGCTGGATAAAAAGGCATGGCAGGTGGAGGTGGGAAAGGGAGAGGATGGTTCTGCCTGGAGAAATTTAATCCTTCTAGGATGCTCTGACGCATCTTTTCAACCTTGGCTGCCTGCTCAGCCTAGGAATAAAGAGAAGGTCACTGAGGGACATTAAAATTCTCATTTCAACTGTATATAGCTATATTTACACAACAAATCCAAAGAAAACAGAATAATAGAAGAGACAGAATCATCATCCTAAACTGGATTGCAAACCAGAGTCTGGGCAGACAGGTTGAAACAGACGTGGAGGATTACCAGCCCGAGAGGGACCATAGCTACCATCAGTAGCCAAGCTAAGATCAGCTTCCCTCAAGTCAGAAATAAGAAGGGATATGATTTCATACCTCCCAAAAAGTTACAATAAAAAAAGTTTGGGTTATACAGTAAACTACTGATTTTTATCAGTTTCCTGTTTCTTTACAGTTAAATAATTTTACATAATTTGGATACAGTAAACAACTCCTTCCTTTGTATTTTGCAATGGTGGTAAGAAATGTGAAAAGATTTGGGGCTAAAAGACCTCAAGAATGACTTCACAGTCTGTTAAATCAGTTAGAAATCACCCATTTTCTTTCACAGTAAACCCACTGCAGCCTAGTCCTTTGGGACAGCCTGACCCAGTAAGGCAGAACTTGAACAAACGAACAGAGAGTTTCCAGCTCAGCCATTCATATCACCATGGCATTCGAGTTCCAGTTCCCAGAGAGAAAAAAATGAAATTAAATTTGATGCCTCTTCTTCCCAATCTGCCCAAATACCATCCTAATCATCAAGAGATAAGGGATTAAACAGCAAAAAATCACCCACTAGTCATTCACTCTTAATTTCCTCCAAGAGCAGACACATGACACGCGATGTCAGGGATGATACCCCTGCCCCACCCAACCCTTCTGGCCACATAGGACACCCTGCTGAACTACACACCTGACCATCACAGAGGTCGATGAGCGGAACTTTCTCCCGGCTTGCTTTGATGAGCTTGGTCTGGAATAGTTTCCCATCAAAATACATCCAGGGACAGCAGTGCTCCCAGGGAATCGGTTGCCCGCAAGCGTCATTGGCAAAGAGGGCCATGTCCACGCCGCTCATGAAGAGAGCGGACAGCTGGATCCCACGGGGGTCCAGGTTCTCAATCTGTTGGCAAACAGGGCAGAGGCAAGTGAGACCCTCAGGAAACGGAAGTCTAAGTTGTTCCAACAGCCACATTCTTTTCAACCCTCTTGCAAAACGAGGGGGGTTCTGAAGTCATCCAGACTTCCACATGTTGGAGAAGAATGCACCAGAACCTGTGGCCTGTGCGTGTAGAGCTGCAGTCCTCAGGAAGGTTGTGGTTCCAATCCATCTGCTCTGGAGGCCAGAGATAAACCCCTCTATTTTCTCAACAAAGTGCAGGAAACTATTTCTAAAGGCACTTAGAGGAAATTAGCAGTAGAACACTTCATTAAA
Source organism: Formicarius rufipectus (assembly GCA_013399695.1). Lineage (NCBI taxonomy): Eukaryota > Metazoa > Chordata > Aves > Passeriformes > Formicariidae > Formicarius > Formicarius rufipectus. Next base: position 601,348 of record VXAU01001053.1, on the reverse strand, counting down.
AATTTTATTCCAAATAATTATGTGCTGCTGAGATGTGCTGCAGAATGTTTCAGGAACGAGCTCAATAACAGCTTTCCATTTTTCTTCCCATGGAACACATTTCCTTCCCAACTCCTTTATAATGGATTTTCTATTAGCTTGATTCAAGATTATGCTGTAAGAACACAACTCTTAATAACAAAGCAGTGCTTATGCATACAACAGTTTTATTTAGGATGCAGGATAGAGACACAAAGGTAAAATTAAATGGTGAATAATAGCTCGTGGTAAAAGAAAAAAACATTTGCTTGCAGCAAGTGTATTTTTAGCTCTGACATAAGAAAATATCACTACTGGTGTTCTCTAAAATACTTCTGAAAATATCAGCCCTTCCTTGGGAACACTTTCAAGACCTTGGTATTAAACTTCAAAATTAAACTCCATTACCTTCCTTATGCATAAGCAACCTTTGAGGGCCCAAAGTCCACCTAGCTTGTTTTGCAGATAGCTGGGTTCAAACTCAGCTGTTCTTTCTGTCTGTATTCACAAGCAGCTTCACATGAGGACAGTAACAACCCTGCAGGAAATATTGCATCTTCCAGCTGACCAACACATACTATGGAAGTTACCTGCATTACTCTGTGTAATTGAAAACTAAGACAATTTCTATTAAACCAAGATACTGACTGCTGTCTATCACTGGCCTTTTGTGTTGTGTTGGAATGGAAAGAATATTTTCTCTGAGAATTCCTTTTAGGTCTCAAAGACCAGCAATTTTCACAGTGAGTTTCCTCCTCTTTGCATCACTTCTTTCTCCTGCATTCTTCCACTCAAGATTGTGTAAGTCTCTCTCCATTCCTACACTTAGATGCAAGAATCTTTGCAATGCTGAATCATGAGAAAATACCCAGGTTAGTATTTAAAAACAGGCACACAGGGAAGAAAGACTTTCTCTTTTTTTATCTTCTTCAATGGCAGTACATTTGTTTCCAACTTCTAAGACAGAAGCTTAAGAAATCATGAGAAGAGATTCTGTACTATAAAATAAGTTCAGGATTTTAGTTATCCACCTAACCAGATTATCAACCTCCACAACACTTTAAACCACGGAGATTAAGATTTTACAAAGTATTGGTAACGGTGCAAGACTTCTAATGAGACAGGCACATACACATCAGCCACCAGTTAATTCCTAGATGAGCTGGGAATACACCTCTGAAAATACGGAACTTAAGAGTTAAGAATTACCTTGAGTTCCTGAAGCTGGTCAGGTTCATAGAGCTTTGGAGACAATGCTTGGGCAAGGAAAGCATCCAGTTCCTGGCGGCGCAGAATGCGAACCCCCGGCCACTGCACCATGTACCTGCAGGGAAGGGATCCTCACTCAGCACCCCTTTTGGGGAAACCCAGAGGGCACTGCTGTGAGCAGGAATCAACAAGCTACACACACAACATGTGACAGGAGAGAAACATGCTGTCCCAAGGAAACGAGGAGCTCTAAGATACCACTGGGACTACCTTTTTTGCATAGGAACTAGTCTATACGGAGAAACAACAGAGTTCAAATGCTCAAAAGGCAAGATGAAATTTAACAGAACCAAAGACAGAACTTACATTTATTACTCTCAAAAATGGCTTAACTTTTTCATGTTCAACAGGCTATCATTAGATTCTGCCAGAATTATAATCTAGCTGTACTGAATAATTACCCCAAAGCTAAAGATCTCCCAGTTCCTCAGTCAGTTTTCAATCTGAAAATCAAACACATCAGGATTTTGGACCTTATGACCTTCTCTTTGGAGAGCTAAAGTACAGAACTAGTACTTCTCTGGTTGGTTACCATTACCTCACCCGGATGAGCAAATCTAACCCAGGGGGCCTCACACCTCACAGGCAGAGCATCACCTTGTGAGCTTCACACCCTGACAAGCTGCTGTGCAGCTGTTCTCTGAAGAACGCTGTCTTCTGCTACGTAACTTCACCCACACAAGCCTCTGAGGCCCCAAATGTTATTTTTCAGTAAGCTGAAGCCTTGCGTGTAGTAAGGAAAAACCAATTCAAACACTACACTGGCCTCTTTGCAACACAAGATCTTTTTCCTCTTCCCTTCAGTCCTTTGGAGAGTGACAAGAACGGGTGACTACACAACACGCTTTTCTACAACCAAACCAAACCCACTCTCCTAGTGACGCTGCAAATAGGGATTAACGCTTTCCACAGAAACTCCCCAGTAAAACCCTGCCTCAGTTCTGGTTCCCCCAGAGGAGACACTGACCTTAGCACACAGCAGAGCACCATAAGATGAGTGGGCACGTTAGTTGGGTTGAGCATTGCTGGTGTGTCCGACCGCATACAGGCCAGAAACGCCCTCATCCGTCGGTTCTTGTCTTCCACGGCTTTGCCCAGCCACAGCTTCTTCAGGTTGGGGCAGGTCCACTCCCTGAAGGCCAGGGCTTCCACCAGCTCAGGGGTCTGAGGAGATTTGCCTTTGTAAGCAGCCCATTCCTTAATTATCACCGGTGAAACTGCAGAATGGCAACAGCAGAAAGAAACCAGGCTGAGTTGGTATTTCATAGTTCAGCATTTATTTCCAGCTCCATATGCAAGAGATTCGGATCCAGAAAGCATCACTGAGACTATGGTAGGTACCAGTGTGCTGGATTACACTGCATGGAACACCTTTTAATTGTGATCACTTACAAATTCAGTGTATACAGTCACGTGGACATTAGGAATGTTATGCTAATATTCCCAAATGAATACACAACATAAAGGAACTACACATATTTTTCTGAAACAAGCATCACAATTTCCCTCTCCTTGGAAGTGTTCAAGGCCAGGTTGGATGGGCTTTGGAACAACCTGAGCTAGTGGAAGGTGTGCATCCCCATGGCAGGAGTTTGGAACTGGGTGGTTTTTAAGGTCTCTTCCAACCTAAACCATTCTGTGATTCTAACTTGAAAATGCAAATTTCCCCTAAAATATCTGTGTCATGGATCAAAAGCCTGAAGTGATAAAAATAGTAAATAAACATAAATATATTCCATGTGTGCTCTTTTAAGAGCAATATGATCTTAGTGATTTTATTTAAATAGGGTTTAAACCTGGTATTTTATTTGTCCATAGTTGTTGAATTACTCCAATGAAATGAGACCTCAAATATAGGCGGGTTTGGGTTTTTCTACCTAAAAATTTTATAGAACATTACTTTCCATAGGTCTTCCCATTTACTGCGCTGCTTTCTGTGAAGAGGTTAGGGGGGTTTGTGCCTAAGTTCCCTTTCCTGCACCTCAGAACAAAGGCAGCTCACTCTACATTGCTGCTAAATCATCCCCCTTTTCCCATCTGAAGGCAACCAGAACACAAGCTCAAGTCAAGGCTGAGACATGATCCTTTTGGCCTTGGAGAGACCCCAAGCCTGACCCAGCTCACAGAGTGCCTGCACCCTTCCAGCTCCCAGCCCAGCTATGCAGTGTGGAAAGATTCAAGGAGCTCGTTAGTGCAGGCTCAGGTTCCAGCCTGGGGAGATTCCCTGAGGGACCACAGACCTGCTCTTTCTGCTGGGGACAGAGCGAGGAGCGTGTCCTGCTGGTGCCAGCACAGGCCTGATGGTTACAAAAGCCCCTTAAGCAATGAGGTTGCAGCCTTACAGTGCATGCCACAGCCAGGGGCAGGCAAACCATGGCAGGCAGGATTGGAGAAACAACTTCCAGAACGTCCCAAAGCGCTCTCATGCTTTTTGGGAAGAAGCCCAGCATTATAGTTACCCTTCAGAGAGCTCAGGGCAGTTTTACAGAGATGACACGCAGCAATGCAAACAAACACGTTGATATATTTAGTTGGTAACCTCACTACGAAATCACGTTCTATTTTGGTTGCTCCCAGATTTTATACACACTCTAAAGAAGGGCCCAAGCAGGCAGCAAGTAGAGCTACGCTGTCACCGGGTCACAGCTCATCACTGGGTTTCTCAGCTTGTTTAGGCCCAGAAGAGCAAACACAAACAAATAGAAGGGCATGTTTCATGTAGGTTTTCAAATCCTTCTGCAATTGCTTTAGGTACCAAAACTGTACACACCACCAGTGTTTCACTGCTATTTCTTTCAGATACATCTAACATGTGAAGACCTCAGGCTTAGAAGATGAGAATGTTTTATGCCTGAGTTTTCTATCCTGTGTTTCAACATTCAAATCTGGTTCTAAGCTGTTAATACGGGGGTGAGAACTTCCATGGGCCTGTGAGGTTAAGGCCACAAGGAGTACCTCAGCTTGCTCTTCCGTCACATGCCATGTACGGAGGTCACACACAGAGAACCATGCTGGCTTTGACATTTTACTAAATAATGATAATAATATCCAAGACTTACAGATTGGTTTGGGGTCTTAAAACCTTAACTTAAAAAGATAATCTCATTTCAACCCCCTGCCATGGGCAGGGACACCGTCCACCAGCCCTGGTTGCTCCAAGCCCCGTCCAACCTGACCTTGGACACTTTCAGGGATGGGGCAGCCACAGCTTCTCTGCCCAACCTGTGCCAGGGCCTGCCCACCCTCACAGGGAAGCATTTCTTCCCGGTATCGCATTCAACCCTGCTCTGTGGCCCTGGGAAGCCATTCTCCCTTGTTTTGTCACTCCAAACATCCTTGTTAATAGCCCCTATCCAGCTCTCTTGGAGCTCCTTCAGGCACTGGAAGGGACTCTAAGGTCTCCCTAGAGCCTTCTCTTCTCCAGGTTGAACAGGTCTCCCAGCCTGCCTCCCCAGCAGAGGTGCTCCAGCCCCCAGAGCACCTGCATGGACTCCCCTGGACTTTCTCCAGCAGGTCCATCCTCTCCCCATGCTGAGGATCCCAGAGCTGGATGCAGGTAACCAAGCTTCTTGTGAGATGGTTTAACACGAAGGCCAATTTAGTGGGCTGGTAAACTCGGAGTGATGGGGATGAGGAACTGCAATTGTACCCACCAGCAAGCAACTGCAGCACTCTTCACCCAAATTCAGCATTTAACCTAACAGATGAATCCAAGCCTTGTCCATACCCACTTACTTCTCCAGGGCATTTCTTAAACCTTTGACAAACCTGTACTGGGACTGCTGCCAAACTCACTGCATCCACAGCTGCCACAACCTCCGTCCTCAGGAGGATATGTGGGGTTTCCTCCCATGACTCCCACTGGGAGATGAGCAACACCTACCCTGAAGACCACATCAGCTACAAGCAGCACCAGTGTGTTCAGCCTCACCACCATGCTGATTATACTGTTTTTCACACCTAACCTCTCATTCTGCTGCTCATCAGCAGGTTTGAATGCTCACAGAGGCCCAAGGCACCACACAACCCACAGACCTCTGCTTTGAGCCATGCCCTCCTGACATGGTAAGGTCAACCCGAGCACAGAGTCAGCACAAACCTGCACGACAGCAACCTGCTTGATGAACACCTGAATGCTGCCAGAGCTCTGAAGGCACCAGCCCCAGCTGACCAGGAGAGCTGTGGTTGCCAAGCACAGCTCGAGTGGCTCTGCCCTTCGCTTTGCAGTTTCCATGCCCTGAGGTGCCCGGTGCCACGAGCAGCTGAGTTGGCTAACACAGACCCACCCAGACTCATTTTTTAACCTTGCAATCCTTACTGACAGCACAGCTTGAGCTCAGCACGCTTGACTGTGCACAAGGGCTACTGCCCAAGAGCCACGGCTTTCCTCTTGGCAGTACCAGCACTGGCTGAGAGCATCAGTGATGGGGAACAGCACAACACAAGGTGGCTGGGCTTAAAAAATAACACACCTTGGGATCCAAGCAGGAGCTCTGGCAGCTTGTGCAAGGATGCCTTTTGCCACTGAGCGGGAAGGGCAGACGGTTTCGCTACATACATGTGCTGATGAGAACCTGGAAATAACGTGGTCCAGAGCCTGACAAGCAGAGCAAGGGACACGCTCTGTTCCCACCTCCTCGGAGGGAAGGGCAGCACAGCCAGCCCCGCGCCCTCGGCAGCCAAACACAATCAGGCATTCTGTGACACAGCCTCTCTTGTCCTCTGGGAGCAGAGAGGAGGCCATGCACAGCAAAGCCATCACTTAGCACACACTGATTACTGAAGAACCCCACTGACTGCTGCTTCTGTTGTTTCTCGTTGGCTTTTCAACTTCAAACAAAAAACAATGATTTGGAAGACAGGAAACCATGGAATTTCATGGAAGACCTATTATTCTGCCATCTATATATTTAGTAATAATCTCAACGTGTCACTTTATTATGCATTTTCCACAGCCTCCCATAACCCTCACATGCAATACACTTGCCAATTATTCAGGCACTATTATTAAGCTGCCAGTGTTATGGTTTGTACAACAAAGATGACAGGATTTTAGATATTAATATTCATTACCTCTCTACATAAACCTTAAGGACAATTTACACTTCTTTAGAAACTAATTTCTTAATTCTCTTAATGTCTTTTAATTCCTAAATTTTCTCTTAATTGTCTTCATTACTGCGTTACAGAACTTACTCATTTTTGAAAGCAGTAAAGTAATTTAGACACTGAAGGAGCATCACCAGTTCATTTTCCTGAAGACCCATTTTTCTGGATCCTCAGAAAACTTAGTGAGGGCTAATGAGTGTGATTAATTGATCTGCTCTTGTTGCTTCAGACACTGTTCTCTCCTTCCATTCTGCACAGCCTCCCCATGTCTCGATGCTTTCTAAGAGAGGGGACCAAAATAAACGTGTCCATGCTCCACAGCCCCTTCATATCCCATGCCTGCCTCACAGCCCAAATCCATCTCTACTGGGATTGCCAGCTTTGCAGTGAGGCAAGGAACTTTTGGGCATATGCTCAAATTTTCATTTGCTTTTTTAAGGGCTTGGTCAGTCCTAAGCTGGAAGTAGGTCAGTAGCTGAATGCATCCTGCAGCAAGATTTGCTGGAGTTGCTGTAACTAAACCAAGTCAGCAGCATGCTGAACCTAAACTGAGAATCAACTCTAAAGAGTAGGGTAAATTAAGAGAAAACAGAGATTATACAGGTTCCCCCACTATCCTACCAGGGATATTCTAGATTTACAAGAAAAATTCTGAAGCAGACCTCCAGCACTCAGCCAATCCAGCACAAAAACGCTGTAGTGCACTTTTAAGGACAGAAGACTCATGAGGATAAAGGAAGAATGAAAATAACGTCACTGTTTGAATCCTGAAATAACCTCGTAACCCAAAATACTACTATGTTGTGTGAGTTTGAAGAATTAAGCAGTTTGTGAGTATGTGTGCTGAGATATTATTCAAGCAGGGTAAAGAGTGATTCTCATAAAGTAACTGGCAAAGATAAACAGCTTTTCAATGATCACTGGGAGATTATCAGCTTCACTACAAACACACAAAAACATTCCACAATTACAGACTGAAAGAGCAATGGGAATAAAAATAAAGTTTACAACTGATATTTTTATCCTTTTACACATGAAGCCTGTGAACGATGATTACATACGTTCTGAATGGCTGATACTTAAATTTAGCCCAGTGACAGCAGATTCCTACATAGAAATACTTGTGCTGCTGCTGTGCACTGAATGTTTCAGCATTCCTGTAACCTTTGTAAGCTGCTACCACAAAGTTCAGTCATTTCCTTGCATGCATTTCATCATAAGAAAAACACTCTAGAACAAGGAGGTTGAGTTCTCTGGAATGACAGTAATTCCTGGAAGCTGAAGATTAAAAAAGATAACTTCCAGATTATTTGGATGACTAATGTCCATCCTCTCTCTGAACAAGCCAAAGGATCTTTTGACACTGCTGTTTGCAAAAGTTTAGTCAGTCCTCACCCAGGACTATCTTTGCTTACATTACACCTGATTCCTGTGCAGCTTAAACAAGGTTTTTATATGCCAAGAGCTGAAAGACACGAGAAACTTTTAAATTTCCCTGAGGTACCTTTAATGACACATTTGGGAAGACAGCGTAAGGTAACCTCTGCAACTCTCATTTTTGAGAAAACTAGACAGATGTGTATGTGTGTGCAGAGAAGTTTTCTAAATCCAGCTCTGCCACACATTTGGAAATGACAGTACAAAGCTTGAGCAGGCACCTTCAAAACCAAACCTCAGAGCCTGCTTAGAAATGGCAACATTTATAGTTTTTAAGCTATGACAGGAAATAAAATTTCTAACGAACATTTTTTTGTCCTATCCATGGGATTCATTAAGCCAGAAATCTCTCTGGCCTTGGTTACACCGATGAAACCTTAGCAATGATTCCCATTCAACTCATGGCACAAGTGGCTGTGAAAGCCCAGAGGCAGGAAGAATAAAGCATGGGTTCTGCAGTACGTACATTCTGGTGGAAGTCTGTTCTTCCTAAAAGCAAGCCTTTCAGTTTTCTTTCTGCTTTCTGCCAAGCTGAACAGGACTCCGTAAACATACTGACGCACTGGCCTATACAGGAGAGCAGCAGGAGGCAGGTCTTTGTTGGCTTCATCTTCTATAGAAACGGCGATCTTGATTTCACCCTTTGGCATTGGAGAAAGCAGAGAAACATGACATGTCACAGTGAACAAGAACATTCAGGTATCATGGGAACCCAATCCAGCTCTTCCATCCATCTCAGCCAGGCATGACATGTGTGATCCACCACTAAGGTGGCTCTCAGTTCAGGAAGGTGACACCGGAGTGGGATTGTCCCAGGAAGCTACATCCCCTCCCAGCTCTGACTCATCATTCCTCTTGCTTTCCTCTTTCTTTTCTCCATCATACACTGTGGGAGAATGCACAGACTACGAACACACATTTTTGTTTGTCTGGTCTGTCTGCATGTGAGGAGTAACTAAATATTGATCTGCAAATATGGGCACTTAGAAGGGAGAAACAGCACACATGGAAATACAGCAACATACTTTTAGACAGCCAAGGCACATTTAAGAGCTCATCTAGATTTCAGGCAGTTATTTTAAAAAATAAACAGCTTGAGTCTAAAAACACCAGTTTGACTTTTTGGTGCAGGATTTGAAACAAGCTCATTGTAACAAGAAATGCAATGAGAACACCCGGACAAGAACAATCCTAACTGGGAATTACCTGAGTAAAGTTGGGTTTGAATACATAAAAAACTTCAGCATTTTTTAAGGGTTTTTCTGATTCTTCTCCACTTTTCTTGGACAAAGAAGCATAAGAACACAACTGCAGCATGAGCTGTGGTACAAAATGAACACATGGAAAACTGGAAATCTCAAGCTTGATACAGAAATCAGTGATCTGATGGATTTCAGATCTACCTGAGGTCCTGACTGTCCCAAACTGGATTTTTAAGATGAATAAAGTTTAACAGCAATGGGGACAGTGCCATTTTGCTGCTGCTGCTACAAAAGGGATTTCTTAGAGCTGTTGTGTTTCTCTCAGGGCCAACTATCAGTGATGGGAGGGATCAGATTGGGACTGAAAACAATCTCAGTACATCTGAATGCTGAAAATAGAAAAGACTTGGCACAGACACCAAAGCACATACGGAGGAATTTTTAGATGGAAATGGACTCTGCATAAACACACACACAGAGAAACATACACGCACACATATAGATACAAAAATACCTACATACAGTCAGGAAAAAATGATTTTGTAACTGAACACTTCTAATTATAGTAATCTCATATTTATTGGAACAATAGAAGGACTAAAAAGGAACCAGAACTCAGAGCATTAAAGAGGACGTAACAATCTGATACTCTTAAGTCAGAAACTCCAGGGCAATTATCTCCACAGAATCATTACCCTCAGTGTACCCTCATTTTTACATGTCATACCTTGGTTAGGACATGAAAGATGTAGGGATACATTAACCCCTTCTTGTGCCTGTGCTCTGCCACTCGTAATACTTCAGGTGCTACCGGAGGTAATGGAGGGGTCGTAATATCCATGTGGTTTCTGGTGGGCATGGACAACAGGCATGGGATCTGTGGGTTACTGCTTTGATTCCCTTTGACATCAGCTGCCTGACTTCCTGAAGAAGCACTAGAGGAACCTTCTGCCTGTAACAGAACATACAAAATAAAGTGCTTTGGATGTGTCCAAAAACATACCAGGAGATCAGCCAAGAGAAACAGCAAATTTCCTCCCTCGCGCCCCCAATGAAAACAGTAAATCTTCACACCACGCTGTCGCAGTGTGTAGAATCATTATCCAAAGCTGGCTGCAAGGTTTACAGAAAATAGAAACCTTCAGCCACTGCTTGCTAGCAGCAGCAAATTACTAAGAAAATAAATATTATGGTAAAGCTTTAACTTATTAACAGCAACAGTAATTACTATTTTCTTTAATTTTTAACTGCACAATACAGAAGGGGACTGACAGCCTTTTAATGACATGTGAATGGCCTCTTAACTCAGTATTTTCAAGATACTCCCAACTCAGTGTGTTAACGGACAGTCACAAAGTCTGTAATTCATCCAGATTTCCATGAACACATCCCTTCTCAAGGAGCAGGGAAAATGACAGAGTTCAATTTGATAACATTTAGAATACACACTGTCCCAACTCAAAAGCCTTGTAATGGTTTAGTTTAGTTGGTTTTTAAATATAAAACTCTTTTGTCTGAGAAGACTCCATGAGAAAATGGCTAAGTTTTCTGACCACAAGATTAAAGTGGCATTTAATGCAGTTCTAGAAATGCAGTTGACAAATTTATGGGAAAAATATGATGTATAAAAATATACTGTAAATGTCCCAGTGAATGAGTCTTTTTAAGGATTTATGTTTATTTCTCACAGATACAACCAAAAGAAGAAGGGTTCATTTCTAAAAATCCTGGTCTTCAAAACTGAAAGCTTGTTTTAGCTTAAGGGTTCATATTACTTTCATGCCTATAAACTATTACAGCAATACTAAAATCTTCTGAGACTGAAAATTGTTCACTTCATATGCCATGTGTATTTTCACAATATGTGTAAAGACGTTCATGTGCCTCCTAACACTTGAAAAGCAAAGCTGAAACAGAAATGGCCAAAAGCATGAAATCCCACAGAACATGGAACACAAAAAAAAGGCCAAAAAAGCTCAGTTTGTTCACTTCAGGCCCATGAAAAATAAAACCTCACATGCTAATAAAAAAAATCCCACACAAATTCCAAAAATCTTCTACAAAAAGGTGTATGGTAGTAAAAACAGGCTCCAGCAAAATATCAGTGGGCAACATTATTTTCAGATGGCATTTAAAGCACACAATCCAAGAGGATGCTACTGAAAGGCTGTATTTTAGTTGGTAATCTAGACTTCATTTGAGCTATAAAAATGGAAATACACAACAAAGTGGTTAAAATCTGCAAATCACACCACTTCCAACAAAACATGCTAACACCAGATGCTTTTATAAACCCAAGAGCTATCACAGCTCTATTAAAGCTGTGTTATAGTATCAAAATTGCTCATCAGGTTAGAGGTTCCTATCTGTCTTCTACCACCCCAACAACTGTAAGTCAGCGATACTGGAGCACATGACAAGTTTACAGAACTATCAAACACTAGGGGTACAGGGAAGAAGACAAAACCCCCACATGTTTTGGCAGCAGTGCTTTCCCCATCTGCACTACCCAGTTTCTCTTGGAACTGCCCCAGCAACATTCCAGTACCTAACCTGAAGAACTACCAGTTAAAAGGTGGGGTTTTTTTCTTTAGTAATATGGACCCAGCCAAATGAGAGGAGCTTACCTTTGTCATGCTGTGAGACAACTGCAAGGAATCTATGTCAAATGAAAGGAGTACCGAGATTGCTGCTACCTGCCTGATCTATGCTGGATTTTCAGCAATTTAGCTCAGAAATTCACACACTTCACTTAGTTGAAATCTTCACAGAATCACAGATTGGAAGTGACCTCCAATAGATCTCATTTCACCCCCTGCCATGGGACACCCTCCACCATCCCAGGTAGATCCAAGGCCAGTCCAACCTGCCCTTGAACACTTCCAGAGATGGAGCAGGCACAGCTTCTCTGGGCAACTTCTTCAGGAAGTTCTGCTTCTTTTTTCAACCATTAATATTCATCTCTCTAGGAAATGGGTTCACCTACAAAATGTACTCACAATTCTCCCCATCATGCTCAACAGATAGCAGTCTTCTGCAATTGAAGGCTGGAGAAGTGGTTTGATAATAAAAAAAGAGGCAGGTAAAGCTCAGCAGCATTTATACATTAAAATGTATGCATTTAAGTGAGCCTGTATGCAAACACTTATTGGGGGGGGGAGTTTCATCACTCCTTGTACAGCTCTGGTTTGGTGTCTGCAAGAACCAAATGGGTCCTGCCCAGCCCATCCTCAGGCTGCCCCTGCTCCTCTGTGGAACACACGTGGGGCTCTGGCAGGGACTCCCAGGGCTGCACAGGCTCAGTGCAGAGAACAAAGGAACTGAATAGGTCAAATTAGCATTTGCATACGGTGACTAATCCCAGGCAGACACAGCTATAGTAGGGGTCTGCACAAATAACAACCACTGAGGGATGAAATCATCCGCCTGAGATTTTAAGAACAAAGCCCAAGTTTACTGGAATTCCTATGCAGGAAATGGGCAGGGTGCAGGGAAAATATTCAACAGTGTCTACAGTGTAAATGACTCAAGACTGGGGGTTTTAACACAATTAACAGTTGGTGCACAGCTCCACCACAAAGGCACAGAGATATTAAGTAAAAGGTCCCTTCCAACTCAGACTACTCTGTGACCTGCTCTCACGTGGGTCATACTTGGAACACAGACCATCACGTTCTTAACTTGATAGTGGTTTGAAATCTTGAAGAAATTTAACTACGTTAAGTCTTTATCGAGGGCTTATCTAGCCCATCCTTGCCTAGTTGAGCAGAATACACCGTAACTGGTCCCATGGAGCTACTTTAACATGTACTGTGTGAAATGCCTACCACGCAGGACTTTTGACTCCTCAGCTGAGCTTTAATGCACCTCCAGGGGCCTGTGGCTGACACTGATGTGTGTCAGGGCTGTGCTCACTGCACTGTGGGCTGCAGGACGTGGACTCTGACCCCACAGACACTCACACTGTTACACTCCTTCCTGGAAATCAAACTAATGCACTGCTGGAAACCTGGAGAGCCACAGCTGAAAGTGAGACTGTTGGCTATGGGCCAAATTAGGTTATTGATTTGTTTCTGGTTTATATCCAGTATTTTCTAACATGTCCTATTTAATGTTGAGTTTTATGTATATGCTACAATGTCCTTGAAAAACTTCTTCCTGTACTGTAAAGCTGTAGTTTTGTAATTGACAAAGAAGTGTAGAAGTTTGCACTAAATCCTATGGACCAACACTGAAAACCTTCCTCTGAGTTTGCTGTAAAGCTTTACCACAAAATAATAATTGTGATGTTTGGAATTTCAGGAAATACCTTTGTTTGGTCTCCCAGCTCTCCACGTGTTTGACTTTCTGACTGGGTTCCTGGTTTTTCCCAGCCTATTTTGTTCCCACTGACATGGCTGAAGGACAACAGAAAGAAAAACATCACATTACAGTCCAGTTTAAGAGACAGTGGGATAAATCTTTCGTGTCTGGAACTATGGGCCAGAGATTCTGATTTTAAGGGATGCTTTCTATTAGAAAAGTCCACTTGTAGGAGTCTTGAAGAGACTTTAACAGCAGCATTTATTCATTTACACTATGTCAACATTTGGATTGTATTTATAAGCTGCATACTATGATAACTAAATAATGTTCACACAGGAAACATCCTTGATTGAACTTTAAATATTTATCACTATGCCAAGGACTTTTCTCAATTAGACTTTCTTCAAACTGGGATATAAATGACATCGTATAGACTTCAGGGGATGACTTTATTGCACAAAACGCATAAGGAACACTATAGAAAATGCTGACAAATATTTTACATTGTTTTTTCTAACACAGGCACATTTCCAGTTCTGCTCTGGATGGAAGCTATGCAAACTTACTGGGTTTACTATGCAAAACACATGATAATATTTAAAGTTGATAGAATGCATCAGAAATCAACGTCCAAGCAACTATGCATCACTGCTGACATATTCAGAGTATAATATCCTGTAGAATCACAGAATCCTTAAGGTTGGAAAAGACCTCTAAGATCACCAAGTCAAACCATCAACCCAACACCACTGTGGTCCTCAAGTGCCACATCTACATGTTTTCTGAACGCCTCCAGGGATGGTGACTCCACCACTGTCCTGGGCAGCTGTGCCAGGGCTGGACAGCCCTTCCAGTGATTAATTTTTCCCTGATATCTGATCTGAACCTGCCCTGGCTGGCACAGCTCGAGGTTGTTTCCTCTTGCGCTGTGCCTTGTTCCCCGGGAGCAGAGCCCAACCCTACCTGGTTTCACTCAGAAATACTTGTGCAGTAAAGCAGCAGTTGAGCAGAACAGCAAACCCAGCTTCACTTCTGCTTTGCTCCACGAGAGTTCTTATGGCACTGTCCAAAATGGTACATTTCTGACATTCACATCAGGTTTCTTTGCAAAGACACATTATCCCCAAACTTAAGAAGGGTAAACACTACAAGTCCAGTGAAGTTCCATAGCTTTTAGCTACTGAAATTTTAATGAATTATACTGTGAAGTAGTAATATTTCTTTTATAAAAAGTAAAGAACTGTAAGGCTTTATGACATTTACCAAAACCTCGCTCTCTCAATAAAACATAAGGGCAGAAGTGGAAAAACACCCAACATTATTTGGCTTTTGATTCCTGCTCAAGGAACAAGGTGATGAGACTGAACTATGCATTTGCCTGCAGTCATAGTGACCCAAAACTACCTTTTTAAAGCCTATCATTTCCCTGATTTGCAGACTTCTGCAGGGCCAGGAGTTGGACTTGAATTATCCTCTTGAGTCCCTTCCAACCAGGGTATTCTGTGTTGACTCTGATTCTGACTTTTGGGATACTGGAAAATGATTCTGAAGGTATATTTATTTTAAGAGAAGCTGAGTAAGAAAACATCCCCACAAGAAACTTACTTCACTGCACCCCCATTGCCTTCATCGTTGTCGGAGGATGAAGATGTAGAAGAGGCAGGAAAATAGGTTGAATCCACATGATTGGGGCTCCCACTCTGAGCTGGATTTATTGGAGAGGACCGCTCGTACAATGGTGTGTGTTTTCCTTCGTGAGGAATGTTACTGTAGTTGTTCTGCTCAGAAAGACTTTTCCCACCTGTTTCCAAGGTGATGGCTGGCTCAGAGAGGCTGTAGGGGTATGGACCCTGGCCTTGGGCCCCACCCTGATTGGACATCTGCTGGGCCTAAATTAAAGGGATCACTTGAGCAAAGGCAACAAAAAGGCTTTGCTTTTAAAACAAAACACATTCTTTAACCAAGGGGCCTTTTCCAAATGTACACATTAAAATTCAGCCATCTTGAACATCCACAAAAATTGTTCTCTCAGAGTGTGAAGCATCACTTTAGCTGCTCTGAACACTCAGTTGGGGACAGCCCACACTAAAAATGCTGGCTACACCTTTCCCACCTGGATTTCGGTTTGGTGAGCACAGCAGGTCTCTCCCAAGGAGCAAAGCAGAGCCTGTACTTACCACAGGTTTTGCTTGTAGTGAGGTCTGTGGAATGTTAAGCATCTGAGAAGGAACATATGGTGGCACTATCCCAGGCATACCAAACTGATTCGGTCTGGCTGCTGTGTTGCAGGGGAGGAGAGGAAAAGAGAAGGGGAAAAAACCAAACAAACACTCACGAAAATGCTCAATATTTGACACAAATGTTACCCTGTTTGTCCTTTTGCTTCTATGGTTTATTTATTCTTGTTCTGTTAGCCTTACTGTTTTCTCATATGCCTTTAAGTCGGTTTTATTCATTTTTGCCTTTCAATAAAAATACTTTGTAGCTTGTGAAGTGTATTTTACTTGTCTCACCTCCTCTCAGGTCTTTGCATCTCTTATTGCTTCACACTCCTATTCTACGTGGGGAACAAAGGCAGCTTGAAAGACAAAACAGCCCAAGAGAAGCAGCATCATAAGAAAGATACTGCCAAAACCAATGTCACACAGATACATAAGGCTGGCACTTTCTGCCTTTTGAATATTTGCCCTGGAGTAGCCTTAACATCCTTTAATGCAGGTCTTTGGATGCAAATAAAGACACCCCTCTCCCCAAATAAGAGCAGGAAAAAAGTCTGTATCAGTGTACCAGTATGGTAACTCAAGGTTTTTAGAAAACTTCAGCTAAAGTGACAACTTAGTGTTAAGAACGAGGTCTGGGTAGGGAATCCTGTGATTAATTTGTAAGTTTGTGAGTAAATTTGTGAGTTAATTTGTAAGCCTTGAGAATGACCTGCAGTGCCAGAACAATGCATGGCTGCAATTTGATCAGGGATGTTATGACATCAAAAAAATCAAAGACTATAAACTGATTTCTACAATATGTCAGCAAGACCAGTAAGAAACAGAAAATATGTCTTAATGACTACAAACAGGAACTGTCCTCATGAATGGTACTGGACACCAGACTCAGCTGTTCACAGTACCATTCTCTCAAGTATCCCAATGCCACAAGGGACGGGCAATAGCCAAGACGAAAAGCAGTTCTCTTTTTGGGGCAAGAACACAACCTAAACATCCTACAAAGACCTTCTGAAACTCCAAAAGTCAATGAGAATTGCCAGAGGATACAAACACTTCTGTAAGACCCTGCTACCAATACTGCTTCTGATTTAGAGTTACCCCAGGTTTTAGATAAAACAAAAAGCCTTGTTGCTGTCATTACTTACCCAAGTAATGTGGTGGATGAAATGGCATAGGTTTATTAGTTGCTGAGTAATAAGCAACTGCTCTCTTAAACCGAGTAACTTTGTCATCTGTTCTAGACTGAAATAAAAATGAAAAACAAGAAAAAGATCTATCAGCAGCACATCCAGGTTTGTCACCTGTAGGTCAGCACAGGCCTATACAGTAGTTAACATACACCATTCTCACAGCATTAATGGCTATGGACCCTCTGGGACTACAGCACTGCTCCAGCACAAGACATGTTATGGCAATGCATGTAGGGGTAAGGCTTGAACAGAGGGTCTGCATGTGCTGCTGATTCTCAAAAGCAGTGCAGAGCCA
Organism: Formicarius rufipectus; assembly: GCA_013399695.1. Classification (NCBI taxonomy): domain Eukaryota; kingdom Metazoa; phylum Chordata; class Aves; order Passeriformes; family Formicariidae; genus Formicarius; species Formicarius rufipectus. The sequence goes on along the minus strand of VXAU01001053.1, from coordinate 584,301 downwards.
GGCTACAAACTCCTCCAGGTATCAAGAATTTAAAGCACTGAAGGTAAATGCAGTATTTTCACCCTCACAAAGCATGGAACACGAAATTAGGGCAGCTAAGCCACCGCATGTACCAAGAGGTTCCTGTTATCAACTGACCAAACCACTGCTTTTATCAAATGCGATCCTCCAACACAAACGTAGAGCGCCATCAGTTAAAAAAAAAACCCCAACCCACCCAATAATTGGCTTTATACTTCACCTGTGAATGCTGAAAAACATCTTTTGCTATGGCATCCAAATCAGTGGTGTCCTGAATGTTACGAACGTAGTCGGCTACAGCTTTGATCACTACGTCACACGGCGGCAAAACCAACTGGTGAGCTCGTACCTGTGCAGACACACACACCAGCGTGAGCCCAGCCCACCAGCACACAGCTCAGCTCTCACCCCCTGACAGCACAGTCAACAAAGGCCCTCTTGCCACACTGAGGATCTAACTACTTTGGGACCTGCCACTTTGTTTTGAGGTTTCACTTCAAGCAAAGACTCCTACAAGTACAGTATTTTTATGTACATGGGAAACTTCAGCCCTATGTAAATACCTGCTGGTTAAATATCAGCTCCAACAACAGACGAGATCAACAATGCTGATTCTTTTACTACTTTCTAGTTAGATGTTTCCTCTAGTGCAAAATGCTTCATTTAATTATCATGTATCCTAATCTTCATCATACCTTCACATGTATATGCCAGAAAATATTTTTACATAGTTTATATTCCAAATGTAAAGCAGTATTAGAATTGATGAAAAAGACTCACTGGGAACAGGAAGACCTCCTTGTACATAGAAAAGGGAGGACTTGAAAACATCATTAAAAAAAAAGGAGCATTTCAAGGAAACTGATTTTCAAGGTTCCACAGAAATGGGTCTAAAATTATTTGAAGATTAATAATTATTGAAGTTTAATAATTACTGTTTTCAGATTTTGTGCATTCCATTATCTGTAGCAGAATATAATGATACAGCTTCACAGCATGTGTACCATTTCAGGCAAGAAATGGCTTTTCTTTTATATTATACATCAGCCAAGAAGGATGTCTGTGTTTCTCTTGTTGCTACGATGGGAGCATTTCAATATCAACACAGTTGAAGGGCTGATTATTATTTTGCAGACACAGAAGAAATTCTGAAGATAATGCTATTGACAAAATAATTTCAATAGCCAGCATTAATACTTTCACCATCCAATTCCACATGTGTCTGGCCTCCCACATTCATCAGGATTTTACATGGATGAGAAACACGTGCTTTAATGCAAATTCAAAATTTCCCTCGAGTTTATGACCTCTGTCCAGAGACCACAGATACATCTACAAATCAGAGCCCAGGACCCAGCCTTCCCAAGGTGACAGGAAAATGATGAATTCCCACTGAGTCAGGCCATGGCACTGAAAAGGTGAGGATCACTTTGGACTTCGTAGCAAGAAGAAAGAGGTTGAAGAACTTTGTGGGAAAGTATCCAAAGCCCCTGTGGACTGAAGTCCCTGAATCTCAACAACCAGGTGGATGTGCCATTCCAGGGAGTTCCAGACTCTTCCTTTGGCCTGATCCCTTCTTGTGTCCAAATGGAGAAAGGAGGGGAACTGGATAGTCCTGGAAACCCTGGACAGGCACTTCAACACTCAGTTGGGTCCTCCTGAAAATAAACTAAGGATTACTCAGCCTGTGATTATGGGAACCACTGCTCTGACACACTCTGTGTGATCCTACAGCAGGTACAGAAGCTTCAGCTCAAGGAACCATCCTGGACCACTGCAACATTCCAGGCAGGGAGTGGAGCTGCCAGCTGGGTCTGAAGAGCTCCTCAACCACCAGCAGCTCCTCGCTCGTGTCCCTCGTGCTGCGCACACTTGCAGGGCAGAAAGGAGGTCTCCAAATACGTGTCCTACATTCCAGAGGCAGTCTGAAGAATTGCTAAAAATTCTGTCTGGAACCTCTGCACAATTCTGGAGCACACTGCTCATGCCTACAGGGGCACCTAGGTTTTTGCTGCTAACACTTTTTAATCTGTGTATTTGCAAAAAAAAAAAAAAAATCAGCAATTCAAGACTTGGGAGATCATTATTATGATTTAACAGCTCTATTTTTAAAATAGAAGAAAAATCTTTATGCATTCTTATTGCATTCTACACAGAGGGATCATACTTTACTGGAAAATAGTGCAATTCAGCCTTGTCAGAAACATTTATGCAAAATTCTGATTAATACTTTGTTTTATCTTTGCAGGTTTTAAACCCGTACCATGATCCCTTTTCATTTTATATAGTCTACCATATGTGACTATTTTCTTCCCTGCCCTTACTTGACCCACATATGATGCAATTTCTCAGACTGCCTTCTTTTTGGGGAATTTTTGCCAGATTCCCACCATTATTAATTTCCTTCTCATAATGGCTACTTTCTACAAATGTCAGGCTATTCATTCTATACCTGGTCAATCTCTACTAGAGATGAGCTACATATTTTATAAGCCTAAATTAAATGTAGAAACACACTGGTTTGAGTTGGAAGGGATCTTAAGGATCACTCAGTTGACCCCCTGCCATTGGCAGGGACATCTTCCACTAGTCCAGGTTGCTTCAATCCCTGCCCAACTTGGCCTGGGACACTTTCAGGGATGGGGCAGCCACAGCTTCTCTGCCCAACCTGTGCCAGGGCCTGCCCACCCCCAAAGAGGAGAATTCCTTCCCAATACCTCCTTCAAATCTGCCCTTCTGCAAGTTAAGGCCGTTCCTCCTTGTCCTGTCACTCCATGCCCTTGTGAAAAGTGAACAGTTAAGGACAGTTCGGTTCAGTGTAGTCAGTGGCAGGGCAATGATTTCCATTTCAGACACTAAACCCTAAGTTTTCACTAGTGTGCACTCTGAATATACACAACAACACTAATTACAGATCACAGTCGCATGTAAGCTCAGAGTGCCAAATACTGATGATAAAATTTTGCCCCCATTTTGGAAGCAGAAGGAGCAGATTTTCTTGTCCCTTGTAATGCAAGTCTGTTGCTGAACACCTCCCATTTCCCTTCCATGTGTAACAATTACCCATCTTAAAGCAGCTGAATCATCCCGTGGCTGTGTCATGCTGGATGTGCTCCCTGCAGAGCCCTTGCAGAAACCCTGTGCTACTCCCTGAGTGTTCCTGCAATCTCTGCTTGGGAACACAGTGGATGACAGGAATAAGCAATCTCCCCTTAATTTATGTCATCTCCAAGATGGCAATATTGAACAAACCATATAAAGCTGGCACCAAGAGAAGACATCACATCACTCTGGCACTAACACTCAGCTCAGGCCATGGAAGTGTGGAGCTCAGTGAGACCTATCAAGGGATAACTTTGCATATCACTCCCATTTAGCTGCCTCTAAACAGCCTCAAGACCTCAGTGGAGCATATTCTTAATTCCTGAAATGAGACCTTTTCAAAGTATGCTTTATGGATCTAGAGATATTTCAGATATTTGGATTGCCTTTTCTTCTGTTACAAAGACATCCACTGCAGATGTGAGAACACCCTCAAAACTAAGTGTCCTGACCTACACTGCACAGGAGCCAGAAATTAAAACGGTGAAGTAAAACATACTTTCCTGATATTAAAAAGATTTCTAATCATTTTAGAACTTTACAGAAATCCAAACTTGCAGATTTTGTACTAAAATGTTCCTAATCTTGTGTGCATTAAAATATAGGCTAAGTCTTACTGTGCATTAGGGATGGGGGAAATTCAGACTTACAGCAGAAGTTACAGAGCATGTGATCATGGTTCAAACTTAAGTGCTGCACAAAGCATTCCAGAGCACGAGCAGCAGCACATTTTATCAATTTCTCATTACAAGAGATTTCTGCCTAGAAGTTATTTTTCCCCTTTTTCCTCTACAGAAGTTTCAGACAAGCGACAACAGGGAAAATAAACTTTAGAAGGCAACCATGAGGGTGGATCCCACACTGGGAGGTGATCAGGTTGGAGAGCTGACACCTGAAGAGTGATGGTTTCTTTGCTAGTTGTAAAAGGACTCCTTCAGTCTGTGATACAGCACTGACAAATCACAAGGGACCTATTTATGCACTCTGAAAAGATTAAGCGGGGAAAGACCATGAATTCTACAGAGCTATTTGTCAAAACATGAGGCAGGGAGCAACACTACAAACCCAGAAGCTACAAGATAAAAATGTCTTGGGTTTGACAAAATACACTTGAAAAAATGCTTTTTTGGTAGAGAACAGACTTGCATAAGCACAGCTTCACAGGATGAGTAGGGTAGCCTAGAAGGTACCTAAGCTACACTTGGGAAAGACTCCCCAGCTCCCGGAACACCCCAGTTGCCCACTGTCTTCAGGAAGCACAGCCATTACACTCTAAACAGCTGCACATTTACTGTTGTGCCTGCTGGAAACAGATAACTGGTTCAGTTTTATTTTCAGACCTCGAACATTCAGAGGCAACACACAGGAAAGGATTTTTTTTTTTCGCGGGCAAGAGGAAAGGCTGAAAACATGAAGGATACTACAGCAAACTGTCTCGTTTTGCTATTTCTGCCTCATAGTTTCTGCTAGAGATGGCATCCAAACTGTTTGGATCTTGTATCAGCCTTTGAATGTTAAAAATATTTCATCTTAGGAGCTTGTAGTTCCTCTGATCTAATGACAGGTTTTCTGAAGATGCAAGAAGTTCCCTGGACGACTTAAAATCCTCTCAGATCAGCAAAGCTCAGCTTTTCCCTGAAGACTGGGTTATTCAATTAAAAATTCTCTCTCCTCCTCCCTTCCACCCTGATTGGGAAACTGACCTCTTTCTGCACCGCAAGGAGAATACACAAGGCATGGACATGGTTTGCTCACAATTTGTATACACAGGACATGGAGAAAACCAAATCTAAACAGGGAACAAGAACCATGTCAGAAGGCAAAGGGGAGAGAGTGGCCATCCAAGCCAGAGATGTGACACAGACTTCACCCAGCCCTGTGTGACAGCCCTGCACCCCACACAGCCCCCAAGGCTGGGCCACCATCCAGGACACTCCGACAAGCCAGAGGGATGAGCCAAGAGAGCGCTCAGAACTGCTGCAGCTACAAAAGCAAAGCGTTGCACCTGGGCAGCAATGAGCCCTGGCTGCTGGGCAGGCTGGAGCTGTGCCACAGGGAGCTGGGGTTGCTGGAGGGTGGCAGCAGCACAGAGGGGCAGCCTGGGCTGTGCAGCAGCAGCAGACCTGGGGCACCGCTGGCATGGCACCACCAGAGCACTGCAGGCTGGGGCTGCAGCCCCGGGGCACAGCGGGCTCTGCAGAACAACTCCAGGTTGCCAGGGAGTTGCTCTGTAAAGGGGTGAGGGAATAGGGTTCACTCAGTGGGGTGAAGACAAGGCCTTAGAGGTACAGCCCTGCAGCAGCCACAGACGGTGACGGGAGCACGCGGAGCCGGCTCTCCACGGTGGGGCTTTGTGCAAGAACAGGAGCCACCAGAAATAGCCTGGAACAAGATGGGCTCAGACGAAGCACCAGGCAAAGCACCTTCACCGGCGGGACTGTCAAACCACAGGGCAGGCTGCCCAGACAGGTTGTGCAGCCTCCAGCCTCACAGATTTCCCAGACTGGTCTGGGCAATGCCCTGAGCAACCTGCTCTGACCTCAAGCTGACCACGCTTTTCACAAGAGGTTGGACTAGGTGACTTGCTGAGGTCCTTTCTGACCTGCATTATGATGACTGTTAGCATCAAAAAAAACCACAAACAACGAGGCACTTACTTGAAACCTATCTCGACAGTATGACCTTTGTTATCTGAGCAGCAGGAAATTACCCAAGCACCTGCTTCACACGTTAGTCTCCCTCTGGCAGACACCCTCCGAAGCCAACAGAGGAAGGCAGGAATTTCCTACAGAGACTCAGAAGGAGCCTAATCTGCATATTTTGGATTGCTTTCTGGAAGCATCTCTCACTCCCTCTCCACTGAGATGGAACAACCAAGGGAGATGGAGTTTCTCTGCATGCTCTTCTTACTCACAAAGGGAGACTGCATTAAGCCTTGTTTCTAAGGCTACCTTGTGAATGAGGAGTCAGCACTTCAGCGGTCTGTGCTCCCAAACAGGCACTAATCCATTCCAGAGGTAAGAAACTGAACCCCCAACCTCATTCTGACAGTATTAATCATTGATCTTGAAGCTCCATACTGTAACCAGCTTTCCCAGAATAAGAACCATAGTAAGAATAATTGCCTTTGCCTTAAAAGACACATCCCAAAGCACAAAAAAAGCAGGATAATGCTGGTTTCCAAACAAAGTCCAGTGGTCAGATGATTTCTCAGGGAGTCAATCAGCTCCCTTCTTGTTCCAAGCCCCTGATTGGGGTGGTCATTCCAGTGAACTGTGCTCTCAGGTGGGTGACAGGACATGAGCCCAGGTCTGCACATTTCTTACATGTGTTACCTGTTTCCACAGGAACATTTGGACAGACGAGATCCTGACTCAGAACAGCTCACAGGGATGGCTTTGGATTTCTTCTCCCTTTTGCAGCAACAGCAATTAATATCTCTTCATTTAAGTCTGGCCGTGGAACCTTCACAGTTCTGCTGAGCTGATGGTAATTGTTGGTGTCTCCTGAAAGGCTTTTCATCCAGCACAGAGACACTTGCCCTGACAGCTGAGTTCATTTCCTTCCAGATGTGAAATATGGATTCTTCAGACAAGTTTCCATTTCCCTTCTTTTTTCACATTTCTGCTCAGCTGTTTCTGCATGAACAACTCCCACCTCATGTCCCTCTTTAAAACTTGCTTTTTTTTCCCCTCCCCATGGTGACACCTGAGCAGACACAGCAATTTCTATCAGCAAAGCTGGTTCTTTCTTTTCTAGGTTACACTTTTTCATTGGTGAATTGGAAAAGCTTCACTTGTAGGAAAAGTAACATTTTGCTACAGCACAATGAAAGATTGAGAGAATGCAGGAAATAAATTGTACATTATTAACTGTCACAGCTCTCCCCGAAAAGCAACAAATCCAGCCACTGGAAAGGAATCTGTCAGCTTTGATGCTCAAGACCACACTGTCCCAGAGATGAAAGATTAAAATCTTTACACAATGAGAAAAAGCTTTCTAAATCCTGAGTTGAATGAGGTGTGGGATCAGAGCCCTTGGTTCCCAAGCATGAAGAACACTCAGTTGTAACTCTAGACACAACAAAGTTTGTAAGCACAGCCCAGGAAGGACATCCTGGGGAAACACAACCCTGTCCCACCCCCATTTCCAGTCTTCATGAAGGACTGCACTTTTGGGGATTATTCAGAAACTACTCCTTGCTATGAGCCTTGTGGCTAATACAAATGTCTTGGAGGGGTTTTTTTAAGCATTCATAAAATTTTCAAGAAATACTGCTTTGTTACACATCTACAGTGAAGAGGCCCCTACAGAGAACGGTGATGACATCACTGACACACTGGTGTGTCAAATGAAATGGAAATGAGACTCAACTAATGAGGTCCTGCAAAAAGTTATTTCCAACCATGAGCACTGTGCAGCTAAAGAAACAAGCAGGCAGCTGTTCCAAGTCCAGAAACTAATGGAGGCTGGGTGGCTGCAGAGGTGTCCTTCCATGTGACACCATCACCAGGCAGGAGACAGAGGTGGTGTGGTCAGTTTGGGGCTGTGCACTGGCAGCAAAGCTGTCCTGAAATTCAACAAATCCCATGTTGTGCAAGCCTATCCCTCAGTCAGGGCACTCATTTGGGGCTTTGCACCTCTAACAGCCCAATGGAAACTGCTTTCCTAGCTGAGTACATTGACCAACAGATGAAACACACCAGGGAGGAAATGCCTGAGGAGGACCAGGGGTGCTCTGGGGGAACATGCTGCATTTCCTTGGGACACCAACTACAAAGCTCTGGTGGTGTTCCACTGAAAATGTACATCTAGAAGCAAAGGTAACAAATACCTAACTTTCATTCAAGCAATTCAGTATAAATTCAGAGGGCTTTCCAGGAGGTCTAGGGGTCTGAAGTCATATTCTAAACTGGCTGACAAACAAGTTACTCAGCCTAGACCACAGAAAAGCATCATCAGAAAGTTTATCAACCACTTGTTGCTAAGTCCTACACTTTACCCTTTTCAGTAAAAAAATGAAAATACAGGCACACTCTTTCATTTTTTGACCTCAAGTTTTACAAGGAAGTAGCAAACATGCATGCAGGTTTTGTTGTCACTGCCACGTGCTGACTTACCTTTCTAAACACAGGAGCAGCAGCAAAATAGGGGCTGGGTGTAACATCAAATGTCACAGCTGTTCACTAAGCAATGCACATGCAAGCCTTCAAAATTCTGCTGAAAATCTGGAATCTGGTTTTAAATTCTACCTTTGGCAAAACAAGTTACCATTTTTAGAGGCTTAATAAACTTTTGGAACAGAAGGGGGAAAACCCCCACCTATCTTTGTTGTACAGATAAGAAAACATTCTGACAGCATTTACAAAAAGCAGATTATTTGCTGCCTGGTACACCTTAGGAGAAAGGGAAACATGTATCTGTTGTAGCAGAGAGAGAAAGATCACTATGATCCCACTCTCTGATGTGTCCAGTTTCCCTTTTATAGCAGTCTACTTGGCAGATGCACAAGGCAAGTGTGATGAAGCAGCAGAACACACATACTGTAAACCAAGAGCATCAGACAAGCTACTTGTCTCAAACCTCCTCTCTCAAAACTACTGAAGGCCATTTTAGCTGTCCTGTGCAACCTGTTCTCCAGCATACTTACACCTTAAGTACCAAAAACTGACTATTGCACACAAACTCAGAGCAGCAGAAAATAAAAACAGATGGTAGGAAGATATACAGCTCATTACTTTTGATAGCTGAAGAACATGACTAAACACTCTCCTCTTAGAGAAAGAGGAGAGCAAGAAGCTGCACTCTGCAAGCCAAAGCACCCTGAAGCTCTGGCTTGTGCAGCTGAAGGGCACTGAGGGGGATCATGCAGGATAAGTTTAGCCTTGTAAGGCTGCTGACCCCAGGTATCCTCTGCAGGCAGGGCCTAGAACACCTGAGGGTGGCCAAGCACAGCTGCTCTCAACTAACTCATCACACTACTCTGTGTAGCACTGATTTTAGCTTAACTGCTCCTAGTTATATTAAAATTGTACCTTAAGTGAAGCTAGTGGATGTTCTGGACCAAGTAAACTCCAATGAAAGGAAGCCAAATCTTCATCAGGTAGAATATGATTACCTGGAACATAATGCAGAAACTCATTTAAGTACACCACAAAATGTTACCCCCAGTTCCTACAGACAGCAAACAAATCTGCAATCAGCCCTCAACTCCCCATCAAGAGGATTAACAGATTAAACTTGCAGATAACTTTTTGTTACTCCAGAAAAACATAATTAACATTCTGCTGCTGCAGCAAGAGCCACTTCCCTCAGTGTGAGGAGCAATCTTCCATGAAAGCAGCTCACTCACAGCAGCAGCAGAGCCAGGCACGACACGGGGTCCACCTCAACCCTGCCAGGGAACCCTCTCTGAGATTTCATCCTGCAGGTGCACCAGAGTAACAGCACATCCTGTTGCTCTCTGGAAAGCCCTCTGTGCATCCCAGCAGTGCTGTCACTGAGCCACACGGGAGCTCCCCCTGCAATCTGCACTCTGCCCCCTGTGCAGGGTGGGTCAGGCAGTAAGGCACCAGGCAGGCTGAGTCAGCCCCCAGTGGCACTGAGCAGGTTCCCAGTTCCTGAAGTTTCTTTCACTGGCCTGACCAGGTCAGATGGGACCCTGCACTGGCAGCAGTGAAGGAACTCAGACATCATTTTCTTGTTGCCATGGACAGAGACTGTATTTACCACACTGTTTGCACCCAATGAAAGATCACCTATGTTGGGTTTTTTTCCTAAAGCAAATCACACTCAAAAAAACTCACAAACCCCCACGAAAACAACAACAAAAAACACCCCACCTAAACATTAGGAAACATTTCAAACATTTGAATTAATAAAAGATTTAACTAATCAACCACTGATTAATTCAGTGGCTGTGGATCCAAACTTCAAAAAGAGCTGAACCGAATGTACTCATAAAATTCTGGCAGAAAACTTCAGGGTATTTTCAATACCTGGTTTTGGAAAGCAGCAGCTTAGTAGTGAATGCATTGTTCACAAAGCATACGACAAGATTCTTTGAACATTACAATTGTTTCCTCTCAATATTTTGCTTGGAAAATCATCTAGTTTGCTCATAATGCTCTCTAACATGTGAAAGCCAGGAAAGCAGTCCCCTGCCTGGTGAGGAACAGATGCCCTCTTGGAGAAGGAAGTGTTTGTGTCCAATCAATGCTTTACCCACTACTGAGATCTCCAGCAAGGAGATGTTATCATTTTATTCATCAGGAGCTAGACTTTTACCTCACATGAGAAAGCTGCAACAAGTTTGCATATAACAGCCACTCTTACTAATCTAGTCAAGGTAAGATTAGATAGTCTCTGTAATACAGGTCTGACAAAATCTACTGCAGCCAGAGCCTCAGAAAGCTCTGTCAGCTAGCACAGTAACTCCTGCAGATGCTGGGATTACCTTTTAAAATAGACAGGGCTTCTCTGCCTTCCACCAAAACCTCGTTTGTTTGGTGTCCACCTGTCACTGCAGTTAACGCCATCCCCCTGAACACATAAGACAGTGTCACTGCTTGACCAGTTCTCACCCCGTACTGAAGGGTAGGATTTAGGATGCTGAAGTGCAGCAGTGCCTTTTGTGGGCCACATAAGAAGTGGTACTTACCTCATGTAGCTCTAAAATTTTACTGAGGCACAGAATGAGATTCCAAAACTAAACATGTTACAAAGTGCTGTCACAGTGGGAATGAGATCAGCGTTACATAAGTAACCTTTATTTCTTGACCTGGCTGAACAACCTCAACATATATTGATTTTCCCCTTTTTAATGGCTTATTATAGCATATGCCTTAGTTGTTTGGGGTTTTTTTTAAGCAATTAGGTACTAATTGAAACCACTGCCCTTTCTAAAGAGTTCACTGAATTACTGTCCTATACCTCACACTGGGTTTGTTTTATTACTGCTGAAGCTTGGGCTGCGTTTCTAGTTTTAAATTATTCTGAAGTATTTGAGTCAAAACTTACAAAAGAACCCAAATCAACTCCCTGTTTACATCAGCAGCAAATAGAACAGAACTTCTTAAGAGCACACTCTCAGAGAATGCAGTATCCAGGCCACATTTTACCCACCCATGCCAAGAATACCCCTTATATTATAAAGCTACAACTACAAAACCATCCTGCATAAAAAGTTGGAAGAAGAAAAACAACTATAAACCAAACGAACCAACCACAGTCTTCAGGACCTCCTCAGAAAGCAGCCTTTAGAAGTTGGCCTAGTTGGTACAGTCAGAAAAATATTTTGCTGTAATACTTCATCAGAGACTTTATCCCTGAACAGAACTCAATCCCAAATCATTTGCCACTGAGAACACTTTTTTAAAGTGCCCAGGTCAGTGTTGTTCCTCAGGCTGCTCCAGCTGCTCAGTGGGAGGCTGAAACTTTCAGGATGTTTTTCCTCTTTCAGCATCCCCAAACTGACCCTTGGAGTTAATGATAAGGAAGTACCTGAGCACAAAGATATTCGAGTTTTCTGGATACAGGGAAGTAGACCTGCAGACCTCAAGCTGAATATGGATATCTCAGTTACTGTGATAGTTTGGGCCTTCCGGAATTGCAAACATTAAAGCAGCAGCTTAACTGTAATTATTTCATTGTTTTATTCCTACACAAAGTACTAGCACATGGAATTACACTGCTGTACCCAGCAAAAAATTCAGGTGCCTTCCCATGTCATCAAACACACACTCACTCCTTCCCACTGTGATTTTCTTTATTCTATTTATCAGGATCAAAAAGACCCAAAGAGGCCACAGGAGCAAGAACAGAATAATCTGTGAAGCCAGACAAGCCCATAGGTATTCAATAAAAAAATATTTCAAAAAATGGATCTGAACAAGTTGCCTTCATTTAAATATACTGCATGCTGTACACAACTACATGCACATACACACTTTGTATTTTACTTAAAAAAAAAAAAAATCACAATTACAGTATTACCAAGGCTGCAAAAGTAACAACATGTTGTCAGTATTTTAAGGCAAACTGGATCTGTTTGTTGTCAGCTTGTGTAATCACTTCCTATCCCAAATACCTAGAGCTCCTAAAATTCACTCATACAAAAAATAACACAAAAGCCTCGAGTGCAGGAAGATCTTCAGAGTATCTTCTGTTCTAACCCTGACTTCCATGAACTTTATTCTTACTCATACTGAATATACACACACAAGAAATGCAAAGGAATACCCAGAACTAAACTTGTAGCTGAACTGGGTTTTTTTAACCTTTGTACCAATCTGGGAGAGGGGGGTGGAAAAAGCTAGCAAATCTCTATCAAGCTATGTGAAATGACCTCGAATTTCTTTCCTCCAAGAGCAAGCTGAAAAATATTTGGTCATGTAAGACAGCAAGAGAGAAAAACATTCAAGAGCTTCTTGAGTAAAACTGCAAACCCTCCAGAAACTTTACCAGAACTTTTCTCACCTACCATTGGATATAACCAAGCAAAGCCTCAGCAGGCCATGCAGCTGGAACTGTGTGATGAATTAAAGCCATGCCATTCTCATGTACTTTCCATGAATTCCAAAAAACATCTCTGCAACTGGGAAACTGCTTTTGCAGCAGTAATTCCTACTCACTGAGCTGGCATGCACCAACTTATTTATAGACTGCAAAACAAAGCCAAGCAATAGCAGTCTGTCATGCAATTCCTGCAATAGCAGCTCAGCCAACCCTCTGCCTGCCCTCCCTACACCTGTGCAGGCAGGACAAACACACACTGACAAAAGCAACTCCAACTACTCCAATACTTGTGGCTTTCTGCTGCAAGATCCATTGGTTCTTTCCCTCTTAACGTGGAAGATGCCTGCCTGGACTGGAAACATTACTAAAGTCTACTAAAATATTAGTATTTTAAAGGAGTAACACATAGCCTCTCTCATTCACAGCTTTCAAAGGAGAAGTTTTATTTCTCTGTCATGTACCAACACTGAAACACAAAGTCAGGAAGAAAACAAACAAAAAAAATCCAGTTTTCTTAATTTGTTTGCACAGCATGACAAGATCAAGAACATGGTTGCTCCCAGAAAGGAGTTAGAATGCTGTTCCAAATAAATCTTATTCACTGGAGTCAACTTCGTCAGTAATTAATTCACTCTTCCATCTGAGAGAGCACGACAGTTATTCTCTACCACTGCTATGGAAATACAGTGTGTTAAAACTGTTCCATTTAGGCAGAAATGTGAAACTGGAAACATTCCCACCTATGCTCCTTACAGATCCCACACCACTGAGCATGACCAGCAGGAGTGCTAACCAAGGATCCAGACAAAACCAGGGGAACGGTCTGATGGTGTGGAGCTCCACTCAATTACACTGTACGTGTCTGATGCAGTGCTGCCGTATTTGTCCAGTACTCATTTCTGAGGGGGAAAAAAAGAGCCCCTTGCAATCCAAACACCTTCATTCACAGGTGTTATTTTTTCAGGTAGAATTCAGGACAGAAGTACACTTCCAGTCTGGAAAGCGTATCACTGAAACTAGACCTCATATACTATAAAGGACCCAAACTAGTAGAACCACAACTATCCCGATTCCCTCTCCACCCACGGAGAACATTCTGGCCAGGCAGAGCTCGGCCCAATCCCTACTTTCAACTCTTCTAGACAGCCACAATTTGCATTGCTCACAGGTCTATACAAATTGGGCATGTCTGACCTCATAAACAAACATCCAGTCCGCAGCAGGAATGTCTGAAACAAAGGGATGCCTTTCCCCAGGTGCTCTGTCAAATGACATGTAGGTTATTTTAAAGCAGTTAATAGACACTGAAATCGTAAGGCTGACTAGCAGCATCTTCACTTACCTAAAAGAGCAGCAAAAATAGGAAAACGATTTGGATTCAGGTCCAGTTGCTTGGCAACTTCATGCATTAGGTATTGGCTTGTTGTGAGGCTTTTCCCATTCCGGCTCAGTTTTAGGGCATGGGCACTGAAATAGTAAGGGATGTTGCACAATGCATAATCGGAGTCATATGCAACCAAACCATGGAAACCTTTTTCTCTGCAGAAAGCAATTACTTCTTGATGATGATCCTCAATGCTCTGTGCAACCTATGGTGGAAGACAGAGCAATTAGCTCCAGTGTAAATGGCAGCACTGATTTATCACAACTGTTACCATATAGTGGGTCTTTCTGAAACTACACATGTGCATTTAAGACACTCAAGATGCATCTGAAGCAATGAAACCAACGCAGTGACACAGCACACGTGGACAGGACATAGGGAGTGCTCCAAAGCCCAGCACACACTCCTGGAAGGCCCCAGGCTGCAGAGGATTCTGTACAGCTGAACCCATCTGAGGGAACTCAGAAACACTCAAACTCTAAAGATATTACTGTACCACTGCCTGTCCCACTCATGAGGAAAGCCTTGAGGCTGTGGGTGCTCCAGCATCTCAGCACACCAAGGTGACCCCCCATAAGCAAGCAAACCCATCACCCCTTGGAAAGCTTTCTTGGCTCTTTTAAAAGAGCCAAACACAACTCGGGATGAGCAGAGGCAACTTTCTTGACCTTCCAAATGCCCACCTTGCTGTGTTAAGCCAACTTTTTTCCTCTTTCCCCTTTCAGCCTACCCTTTTACTCACAGCTGTGTCTGATGGTGCAAAGTGCTTTGAGTTTATAGCCCAAACTTCACCTCTCCACTCCTGTTGCCTAGCAAAGCACATATTTTAGGCTACAGCAATCAGATGACTCGAACAGACATGTTGTGCACGGAGACATGGGCCAATTCCTAATGTTGAAAATATAAAAGCAACCCTTTCTTATCAAGAAGCTTATACTGAAATCAAAAACCTCACAAGGACAGGTCAGTCCCTGCGGTCCTGCACGCCCACACACTGTCAGAAACTGCTACAACTCCAGTGTGCACACACACAACCACAGCCAGCTGAAGGCTTTGGATCCCTAATGCATTCACCATCCACATACATAAAAGCCATCCAGTGATTTGGAAACCCTTTTGCAAGTTGGGTGCTGGTACAACCCACCCCCCCACTGAGTTTTCCATTCTAACAACAATGTAAATAGCAAGCTATCCCAAAACAGACTAGTACAAAACTATTAGCCTCAGTCTCCACAGCACGCATGAATAGCGACAGTCTCAGTGCCAGCAAGGCCATTTATCTCCTCTGCAGAACAGGAGAGAGGGTCCCCACACTCCACAGCCCACCCCAGCAGCCTTCTAGTCAGCGACAGCAAATCTTGAGACCCTTCCTTTTCAACTCATGCTTTGCACTTGCTGAACCTGATGCTGAATTATGGTATTCCAAAATTTGCTTCTCCCATGTACCTTCATGAGGTGTTTCCTTCCAAGCCACATCCTGAGCAGCAGAACAGCCAGCACCTCACCTGTGATATTCCTGATCAGACACCAGCTCACTGAGCTCTCCCTCCTCACAATCCTACCACCCTGGGGTCTTCAGAAAATGTTACTTCTCCAGAAGCTTTCTTGATGGAGTGTTTCTGAAATTTACTTTGTTCATGAGAAAAACACTGGTACTCATGTTCTAACAGCAGTGCTCTAGCATAAGGTGTGAGAGGAACCATAAACATCTTTGGAAGAATTTAAAGACATCAAATTGACACAGTGCCTAACTAAAGGATGACAACTTAGGCTTCACCCCAGCCCCTAGTCTTCACAGGTTTACAATGAGAAAAATCCCACTAATGTTTTTTAATTAAGGGTAGATGGATTTGAATTATACTAATAAATCTAAACCCAACCTCTGTGCCTGCACGACAAGCAACCATGAACTATAAAAACCCAAGTGAGAACTCCATCTGCAGCACTAGGTGTGACATGGGTGTGCAGATAACCAAGAGGAAGCTCGTGTGCCTGCTCTGATCTCCTGTGAGCTACTTCCTCTAGCTCCACAGCCTCCAGGTCCCTCCCCATTTCAATGAGCTCTCTGACACAGCACGAAGCTGCTAGGTGCTCAGGGAAGGCCAGAATCTATGTTCAAATAACAGAACCAACACGGGGAAAGGAGCTGTGTTTACCAAAGCACAGTTAACCCACAGTATAAAACTCTACCAAGAGGAGAGCCAGAGAAACATCTCATGGCTCTCAGAGATATCGAGGCAACGTGCAGGCTTCAGAACCAACCCCAGAAGGGGGGAAGCACAGCCAGGAGTTTGGAATCACTGTCAAGTCTGAATCTTGGGCAAACATTAACAGTTCTGGCTCAGAAAAAGAGAATCCTGCCTGGGTAAATGGGCACAAACACCTTTAGGGACTGAGAACAAGAACAGTGTCCCCCAAGAAGTATTAAAGATGTTAAGATTCCCATTGCCTAAATATTTAAATTTTAGCAAACCTACTTGGCATAGAAGTTTCTTTCAAGAATTATTTCCCCCAAATTGAAGAATACCAGGTCACAGCAAAGCTAAGAACCTGCAGGATATTTGTTATAACCTGGAGGAACCTGTTATTTTTACATCCCGCTGAAACCATCTGTGAGTGATTTATAATTGTTCTGGATGGAACACATTACTCTTTTTCTCCCCTCTAATTACCAAAATAGATTAAATTCATAGCCAGTTCCTAGCTTCATACAGAAACCTTCTAGTCCAGACACAAATGCTTCCTAAAAATAAGAAAATCTATTTCATATATAAAGTCTATCAGTATTCTCAAACCCAACTTCTCAAAACAAAGCAAGAAAACACTACAGCTTAACCACTGCTTTATGCATTTGTAAATTTAAAAAATCACCCATACATGCAAATAAAAAAATCACACCTTCAAGATGCATGTGCTCTTTGCCTATCAGGAGGGCTATGCCAAAGTGAGAGCAAGAATAAGACTGGAGGAAGATTTAGAGAAAGATATACGTAACAAAGATGAAGAAATATAATAAA
Organism: Formicarius rufipectus; assembly: GCA_013399695.1. Lineage (NCBI taxonomy): Eukaryota > Metazoa > Chordata > Aves > Passeriformes > Formicariidae > Formicarius > Formicarius rufipectus. Next base: position 567,261 of record VXAU01001053.1, on the reverse strand, counting down.
TCATGTCAGAGAAGAAGAAAAGCAGAAAAGGAATGTGATTTAAGCTCAGCAGTATCTTTGACGAGTATAATGCATGTGACCACTATAACCATGCAATAAATACCCTTCCTAACCTGAAAATGAATCCACTAAAACCAGATTTCTCCTCAGTTTCTCAACAACAGAAAAAATGAGGCATCGAACAGAAATTGCTGATACCCTTCCCCTCCCCAGGACAGTTGAGCAGTGCAGAGAACCAGCACAGCTGGGACATGCATGGTGGTGCCTCAGTGGTGGGAAAAGCAACAAACTCCCCCCACACCCTCCAGTAATGAGCCGCCACCTCCCAGGGCTAACCTGACACAAACACCCACCCCCAAAACCCTCCCCATCAAAACTGGATGTTGTATTTATTGGGATTTTGAGAGTTTTTGGTACTTTTCTAATGACAGAATAGGGACTGGGTATGCGTGCACTCACACTCCTATAGCAGCTTCCAGAGATTAGGACTAAGGCCTGTAACCAAGAAACCATAAAGGAGCTCATGCTGCGGCTAAGCTTGAAAGTAAACAAAGTGCTACAGGTGACACTGCTGTCAAATGTGGCAACTTGATTTGGATGTAAGATACGTGAGCCAGGACTGAGCCACAAGGGGTTAACAAACTAACAGCCAGGTCAACGCGCTACAAAACTACTGCAACACATGCCCACCGATATCAAAACAGCCGGATTTCTTATATCAGGTACTACACATGCAGTGTTGCATTAAACCAAGGCTCCACTTTAATACATTAAAGGAAAAAACACTGTACCCCATTCATTGCTTTTACTAATGATCTCTAAGTCTCGATAACAAACGAAGGAAGATGTACAACGCACCCACAAACAGATCAAGGCAAAGACCTTCACTGCGTGGGCCCTGGAACAAAAGTATTTCCTGGCTACAAAAAAAAAGAAGAAAAAAAAAATCCCCAAAAGTTCCAACGAGAGGACGTTTCGGCCACAGCACAAATCCTCACCGTCGAAAACAAGTAACACAACTCTGCTTCCAGGCTGCCCAGGAGAACACAACACCGCATCAGACAGGGCCACAACTCCCCGGCTTCACCCGAGCCAAGCCCGAGACACCGCGCTTGGCAGAGCTCGGCGGGGCCCGCAAGAACGAGCTTCGCCTCCGCTCCCAGCCGGTCCCACCCGCGCTCTGCGGACTCAGCCCCGGCCACAGGGTGGGATCTCCACGGCACAGCCTCCGCTGCCCGCCCGGCGTGGCCGCACTCCAGCTCCAGGAGGGCCCTGGGCCTGGCCCAGCGAGCAACAAGGGAGCGACAGCAGCTCCCGCCCCGTTGGCAGAACTTAGTGGAACTTCACCCAAAGTCACCTTCGGGGTGAGCTCCTCGCAGAGAGGCAGCTGTACCCCAGGGCTGCAGCCCGGCCGGAGCGTTGCTAATCCGGCAAAAGGCCAAAGAGCATTAAAGCTGCTGCCAGTGATCAAGCCTGCAACTCCGAGGGTTACATAATATTTTTCTAACATACAAAAGTAATTTAGGATAATAAAGCCTAAAGAGTATGTGCTTCCCTCCCACTGGCTCTTCCCTCCGCAGCGGGGAGGCGAGCAGGCAACTCCTAAAACTGCAGCTTCATCCCTGGGCTTGTTTTTCCAGCGTCTTGTGTTTCAAGATACACAATCGCCGGGCTGAGTGGAGACCATCGTAAATCAGGAACGCCGTGCCGAGAGATGCGACGTGGTCATATCCTGCAACCTTTGAAATCGAGGCCTTCGACTGCAACGCGGCCACGGGGCCCAGAGCCGGAGCACCGAGGCTGCCCCTCGAAATAAGGAGTTTCAGTGAAGCAGCGCCAGCTCGGCGCTGCTGATGGCACCAAACTGCGAGTGTTGCTGTTACCCAGGAAGGTGAGAGTTATTCTACGCCTCGTTTTTAAACGCTTGTCGATACTGGGAAAACACCGAGCCAAGCACTAAAAGACTCCATAAAGCCGAAACTGCAGCTCTGTGATTTCTGCAGCGAGCCATTTCCCCTCCAGCCCAAGTTTAAACACCTCGCCTCAGCCGGGAACTTGTTGCAGATCCACCCTGCGCGAGATTAATTATTTCCCCACCACCATCCCCCCTTCCCTTCCCTCAATAATTAACTACAGGGATGCGTTTCGCCCACCCGCTCTCCCCCTGCGGTACCACAGCCCACGAGGCGAGCAGGGACATTTTGAGTCACCGGAGCGAGAGAACATGGAGGCAGAAGCGGCGGCGCCGCCGGGCCGGGCCCAGGGCGCTGCCGGCCGCCCCGCCGCGGCCCCTCGGCCTGCAGGAGCCGAAATGCCCCGGGGACTGAGGCCGTCCCGAGCTGCGCCGCCCCCGGGGGCCGGGGGACACGCTGAGGAGGCGCGGAGGGGAGCGGCGGAGGGTGCCCCCCGTGCCCGCACACACACACACACCAAGCCGGGACTCCCGCGCTGCCGCTGCTCACCTTGATGTGGAAGCGGATGAGGGCCAGGCGGATGCAGTGCGCCATGCAGACGGGCGGCAGGAACCAGACCTTGGGCGGCGGGGTGCCCTTGTTCTGGACGTGGCTGACGATCTGCTGCGCCGTCTGGCGCTCGTTGCCCTGGCGCTTCACCCACTCGTGCAGCCGGGCCTTCTCCAGGGCGCCGTTGAAGAAGACGAAGAGCTCGATGTTCCCGTTGAAGCAGGCCTTGGCCAGGGCCGCCAGGTAGCCCAGCATGTGGTTCCACTGCCCGCCGCTCACCCAGTCCGTGTAGAAGCCGCCGTAGAGCCGGTGCAGGCAGTTGTCGGCGTCGATGAGGAGGCGCAGCGGGGTCTGGGGGGGCCGCTGGCGGCCCCCACCCACGAGGCTGCCCCGCGCCAGCTTCTGTAGCTCGACTGGCACCACGGCGCTGGGGCAGTGCTTCTCGATGTAGTCCTGGAATCCCTGCACTCCCATGGTGAGGACCGGGCGGC
>VXAU01001053.1:513146-563667 GCA_013399695.1 Formicarius rufipectus | reverse complement strand
CGGGGCAGGAGAGGGGGTGGGAGAGGGGGAGCACCCGGGGCAGGAACGGGGACAGAAGAGAGGGAGAACCGGGGCAGGACATGGGAGCACCCGGGCCAGGAGAGGGGGCAGAAGAGAGAGAGAACCGGGGCAGGAGATGGGAACACCCGGGATAGGAATCGGACGTAGGAGAGGGGGAGAACCGGGGCAGGAGAGGGGGAGCACCCGAGGGAGGAGGGAGTGGGGTCAGGCACCGGGGGCAGCACCTGGTGCAGAGGCTGGGGGAGCGTCCGAGGGGCAGCAGCGTGCGTGCAGGAACCGGGGGGCAGCATCTGGGGCAGGAATTGGGTACAGTACCCAGAAGCTGGGGCAGCATCCAGGGGCAGGAGCTGGGAGGGCAGCTCCTGGGCACAGCACCTTGCCGGGCTGGCCTGGCCTTACCCCCCGAGCGATTGCTCCTGCTGGTAAAGCTTCCAGACCGGAGAATATCTCGAGCTGGAAGGGGCTCACAAAGTTCATGGAGTCCAGTTCCTGGCCCTGCACAGACATCCCAGCAATCCCACCTTGTCCCTGAGAGGATTATGGAGCTACACCCCAGGAGGAAACTGCAGACTGGTGATGTCTGATGTGCTCCCTCCCGCTGAACAAACCAAGTGGCCTCAGCCACTCCTCCTATGGCCCCTCCAGGCACTTCACCATCTCCATAGCTCTCCTTAGGACACTCTTTAATAGCTTTAGATCTTTCTTGTATTATGGTATCTAAAACTGCACACAAGACTTGAGGTGGGGCCACACCAGCGCAGAGTAGAGAGGGACAGTCACCTCCCTGAATGATTTTCATAGCCTTTCCACCTTGGACAGGTTTAAAGTGATTGCTTGCACCTTGAGACCTGCTGCCACAGGGCAGCCAAACTGCTGCCATGACTTGTAAATGAGCGTAAGTATCAATTGTTGGGGAAGAAACCAGTAAATGAGCATAAATACCGATTTATTTGGCATGAAACCTGCTCTTTGCTGCACAGGCAGTGAGGAATTACCTGTCTTCAGCTCTACCAGATGAAATGGTTTTTTAAAAGGTCAAGATGAGGACTGTCCCCAAGCTTCCGAAGTTACCTGCAAGTTTGTCATTGCAGTAATATCACAGCTCCTGAGCAGTTCTGTGCTGTGCAGGTGTTGGAAAACTGCAGAAAAAGTCGAGCTGCTGCTGCTGTATGTTCACATTAATATTTTATTAATCAGGAAAAGCATATTGTTAATGAGGTCTCAGTCAGGCTGGATTGGCACCCACAGTAAATATTCCCAGCAGGGAATAGCTGTTGCAACAGGAGTGGGCTGGCTCCCTCAAAGGCGCCAGGGATGTGTATCCAAGGCCAACTGGTGCAGCATCAGGATGGTGGAATAAAGAATACTGCAAAAGCTATGGCAGTAATCAGAAAAAGGGCATTTTTTTTCCTAGAAATCTGTTTTTGCAGCAATCTGAGTGTGATTTCCTCTGTAAATAGACTGATCTCTTTCAAAACTTCTGTTCCCTTAGAATTCTTAGATTATCCTTTAAGAATAGGCATGTTATGATAACATCAAAATAATAAAACACTGTAGAACACTTTGAAGGACACACAAAACATGGTAGTAGGTCAACAGTGGCAATAGAAGGAAAGCGGATCAAGGAGAAAGAACTTTAGAACTCCAAATGTCCCCCAAATCACTAAGTACTGTCATACATGAGGTTCCTAAAAAGCAGATGATCCAACAGGCCTGCATATATTCAATGCTGTAGCTGCAAAGTTTGATCCCAAACAGGTCATTTCCTAAGTTGTAGGTGAGCAATAGCTGAGTCAATTCCTGTTGTTCATTGTCTCACAGGGATCTTTAGGTTCAGTAGTCTTAGGAATGGCAAATGATCTATAAATAAAAGATGGTAAATTTACTTGTGTGGGGGCTTTTTCCCCTTTTGTTTGTGTTTTTGTTTGTTTGTTTGTGTTTTTTTGTTGTTGTTCAAGAAGAGAACTTGCCCAGAGCATGTGCCACCAGGAGCCTGGCTGTTTGCATCCTGGCACTTCCCATGGAGTCAGGAAGACAAAGGGGAACTGCCCAGCCACAAGTATGACCCTCCCTCCCCAGAGACAAGAGAAGAGAGAGGAAAAGCACAAGGGGTAACAGAGTGCTTCCAGAAGTTATTTGACACAAACTAAAACTTTGGACAGACAATAAGACAATGGAAAAGAAGTGAAATTTATGGAAAACAAAATTAATCTGGAAAGCAGGTAGACTAAGCTAAACTTAGATGGCGATTAATCAAAGGCAGAAGGCAAACAAGGTGCTTTTTAATCAACCAGCAGCAGAAAGCCTGCAGGAATCATCAATCTTCCTCCTCAGCACTGAGACACAACATGTTCCACTGTTCCCAGATGTTGGTTGTGTGAGGGAAGGGTTAATAGTGGTATTAAAGTCAGTGACTCATTATCCAACCTGAACAGAAGAGAGTTAGGAGTGGCTCCCTAGAAGGAAGGAACTGAACAGTCATTAGGAAGAACTAACGACTAACCATGTCAGGGCAAGAGCAGAGTTGAATGTTATCAGTTGCTTCCTCTGTTAACGCAACTCGGTCCCACAGGGAGGTGAACGTGGACATGGGCTGTGGAACAACCACTGTGACCTTAAAGGTACATCTCCCTGGGTGTTATAGATCCATGTAGTATCCATGGGAAACACTAGGTTTACATGATTTCTCTTAATATTTCTCCTCTTTTTTCACCCTGGTGTGTCTTGCTCTGGAGTTGCTCCCCCAGAACTTCCCAGTTCTTGCTGCTGTAGGAGAGGAGCTCACAGCCTTCTCCTTACTGCCAGGTCTGTGAGTGACCATGGGCTCATCCTGTGGGCAGGGTGCTTCCCTGTTTTGCTACTTCAATGTTCGAAGTTCTAGGCACTCCTGCCACTTAGTCAAAGATAGTTGCAAAAATAAAACAAATTGAAGAAAAATTGCTTAGCTTTAAAAAAATTACTCTGGACGAAATTTGTCACTAGTTGCAGTTTTGCTCTGATTTTGTATTGTCATTTTGTATAATTTACTACCATGTGAGACAGCTCTTTCTGTCTCTTAGGTTGTTGCAATTAAACCATATACCATCACCCAAAATTTAGAGGAGAATTTCCATGTGCAGGTATCTCTCCAATATATCAACACAACCATCACACTTTAGCATACTATAACTTTTTAAAAATAGCTATGATACTTAGGATAGAACATTTTCCTTTTAGGACAAAAAACAATGTGCATGTAGAAGGCACCTCACCGAGTCATTTAAATATTTACCAGTCTCTCCATAAGCATCAGCTCTCTGGGGACTGATTTATGGAACTTACCCTTTTTTCAGCTTTCTGCAAGACATAAGATTGCAGAAGCCCATAGGTGATTGGTCAGCTTAAACACATTTATTGCTAGCAGTTGCATTGTTTCCTAGTCCTCAAGAAATGATAGGATCCTTTCAGTAACAGCTGGGTAATATCAACTCTCACTCCTTCTCTTGTAAAACTTCCTCTTTGCAAAAGAAGACTTTGCTGGAAGCCTTTAGTTTCAGCTGATCTTCTCTCACCCATTAGGCATTCCTCCACTCTTAACATTTCAACTTAACTTAAAATTTAAATTTAAAATTTCCACCATAGCTTCTGCCATAGCAATATCATAAAATTGTGAGGAACTATATTGGCTGGTACCTGGTGAGTACAACTCGCACCTTCTGACTGGGATCAGCCCTTTTCTGTGGAAGCATGGAGCTTCTACAGGTCCTGGAGCTGGGCAGTGCTTCCTCACTCACCACAGTGAGCTTTGGTGGTGGATCCATTTGCAGCATCTTTACTTGCTTTTCAGTTCTGCCCTGGCATCGGCCATGTAGAATCGGTGCCCTTCTCAAGCTCTCCATCTCTTCCAACTCAAGCCCCTGGTTCAACTCAGGACTGTTAGCAAAGGCTGTAGGAGGTGCACAAGTCCCTGTGAGATCATCGAGTCCAAACAGTGACCTAAGACTGCCAAATCCACCACTAAACCATGTCCCTAAGTGCCACATCTTCATGTTTTTTGAACACTTCCAGAGTTGGTTGACTCTACCACAGCCTGTTGCAATGCCTGACCACCCTTCAGTGAAGAAATTTTCCCTAATATCCAACTTGAACCTCCCCTGGTGCAACTTGAGGCCATTTCCCCCTAACCTGTCTCTTGTTTCCTGGGAGCAGAGCCTGACCCCCACCTGGCTTTCCGCTCCTGTCAGGGAGTTGCAGAGAGTGAGACAATCCCCCCTGACCCTCCTTGTCTCCAGGCTGAGCCCCCCCAGCTCCCTCAGCCCCTCCTGCTGCTCCAGACCCTTCCCCAACTCTGTTCCCTTCTCTGGACACGCTCCAGCAGTCCACTGAAGGTTTTGTTGTCTCGTTCTCTTGTACCAGCTGGCCTAATGGATCTTTAGTGTCTGGTGAGAGTCAAGAGTCAATCCCACTCCCTCAGTGCCCCTCTAAGCCAGGCCTGTTGTCCTGGAACCTGGGAACTCAGCTCTCCCTGCCCTTGCAGGTAAATATGTGCCCAGCAGTGACCAGACAGGAAAAAGGCACTTTTTCCTCCTCCCCTTTTCTACTGGCATTTTCTTTTTGATTTACCTTAACAGAGTGTGGATTTATCCAAAGTCTGCTCCTCCTCGTTACGTTTTTCAGTCTTGCTCAACAGCCATTTGGGGCGGGCTGTTTGGTTTCATCCATCCCCCTTTGCTGTCAGGACAAACTGCTGTTGATTCCTGATTAGTTCTTCAGAGGTTTTCTCACATTCCTGGCCCTTCATTAATCACAATGAGGGATTTAATAACTGTTAGTCTTTCCCAGAATTGCTGAATCCTCCTGAGTTCTCGCGTATTCCATGTGTTTTCTACACGCTTCCCTTGAAGATCCAAATGGCTGGCATGGGGGCAGGAACCCAGCAAAGACACCAACATGGGAACAAAATAATTTTTTTTAAATGTCTTCATATTATTTGGGAATTTCTTTTGGCATCTTAATTTGGCTGTGAGCACCTTGTAATACTTTCTTCAGTTCCGGCTCATAGCCTGGTTTTGGTGTGTTGCCCCTTATTCCATAGACAGAGTTTTATTTGGGTGTTGTTAACAATTCCCTGTGGAAAACACTAGTGATCGACTCCCCTGGACCACCTTTTCTGAGCTGTGGCTTTGACAGACCCCCACGGCATGTTTTTGAGTACCTGGTTCTCTTGTTCCTCCTGAGTCAATATGTATTTTATGTGCTAGAAAGAAGCCAATTTAGGCAGCCCTGTATTTGAATGAACTGGGCAGCAATGCACATTTCTTATATGGAATGGGGAAGGCAGAGAGGGGGAATGAAGGTGGAACACCACAGGAGTAGGATCACAAGAAGCTGCGTTATCTTCCTGGCAGAGTTTTACAGGACTGCTTGTTGGCAACCACTGCTGAGTTGCACTTCTATTTCCTTGAGCCATTTGACCCATTAGTGTCATAGAATCAACAAGGTTGGAAAAGACCTTCAAGATCACCAAGGCCAACCTTCAGCCAAATCCCACTGTGGCCACTTGACCATGTCACCGAATGCCACACCTGCATGGTATTTTAGAACACTTCCAGAGATGGTGACTCCACCATTCCCTGGAGAGCCTGTTCCAATGCTTCATCACTCTTTCAGTGATGAAATTTTTCCTAATATCCATCTCAAATCATCCTTGGTGCAACTTCAGGCCATTTCCTCTTGACCTATTGCTTATCACCTGAAAGAAGAGCCTGACCCCCCCCTCGCCACAACCTCCTTTCAGGTAGCTGTAGAGAGCAGTAAGGTCCCCCCTGAGCATCTGTTTTCTCTTCTTCTCCTCTTTGAGTCTATTTTTTTTTCCTCTTTCCCTCTTTTCTGATGGCATCTGCTGCATCTGCTGCTTTCCAAATAATTTCTTTATTCAAAAAGCAGTAAAACATGCCAGGTCAACACTGACATCTTTTGTAGACAGGACGTATATGAAAGCATGTCACTTGCTACGTGAACAGTAGAGGAAGAGAAAAGACCTTCTCTGACAGCATGCTGTGAAGCCCACATGGAGATGAGGCCTCACATGGGCTACTACTGGACTGCCAATCCACAGAAAAGATTTAGTAGATTTAGTAAAGCCACTGCTGTGCTCAAATTCCAAAGTTTTGATCATCCATAGGCGCCAACCCGTGAGGAGTTCAGCCCTGGGCATGTGTGGGGTAAATGATGGTGTTGCTCCAGCAAACTTTTAGGACAGGGGAATGACTGGGAGTGAGGAGCGAGTCCCTGGAGCAGCTGGGCAGGGCGGGCAGGCGGAGGAGGGGGCCGTGACGGCGGCTGGAAGAATTCCTCCTTTCAGAGAACAAGCAGCGCTTTCACAGCAGTGGATGCTCGACCACGGCACACACCACACAGATTACATCAGGGCCCTTCGCTGCCTTTGATTAGCTGCAAGGAACAAAAGCGTGAAAATTTTCAGTTCTAAACTCGAATTTTCAAGAGAAAAAAGCATTAAATAATAAGGTCATTATGAAGCAGGCAATGGGAGCTGGTGGGGAGCAGTAGCACTGGTTCTTGGAAAACCTGGAACAGTGACATGCTGTTCCCATGGAGGGATGAATGGTTGCATGAAACGTACAAAAGGCCAGTATTTAAAGTCCATTTGACAGCGCTTTTTGCAGGAGCATCAATAGTATTACCAGCAGATACTAATAGAGTACTACAACTAGTTACTCTAACTGAGATACTAATAGTATACTACAGCTAGATGGTGTAATAGATGAGGTGCATTTGCAAGTGGTATTGCGAGAGCACATGTGAGCTAAAATATATATACTCTGACCATCTCAGAAGAGCAGTTATTTACACTTCCAACACTTTAAAAACATGTCATTTTTGTTAGCATTTATGCAATTAACACAAGCATCTCAGGCATGGAAGTGACAGATTTAGCTACCTAAAAGTGCGATAGGGATGCCAGGTTTGGGAACACCATCCTAGCCAGACCTTCACTCTCAGTCTGCTGCAGCAACTGAGTTCTTCTCCTTGCCCAAACACACACCAGGATGGTCTGCCAGCACGTCACCCAGAGGTGTGGATTGCTCACTTACTGCTCTTGCCATGTACTGCCCTTATTTCATCTCTGCAGCTCTTGCTGTGGAGTCTGAAACTCAAGCAGAAAAAAAAAAAAGTAAATTGATTTGAATTGCAAAGTGTGAAGTTGTGGGGCTGTGGCTGCTTGGATCAGCACACAGGCTAGAATGAGGTCCACAAAATCCAGACTTTTCAAAGCGGTGGGCTGGACACAAGGGATACTTTGTGCCTTTTCTGTCACATAATGGCTCTCCATGTCCATCCCATGGGCACACCTGCCACTCCTGGGAGGGAGAGCTCCTTGAGCTGCGGTACTTAGAGGAGAAGAGAAGCAGACAATCCTCCTGTTGTCCATGAGCCACCAATTAGACTGCTCAGAATGACAGTATTCTGTTCAAAGGGCTGCTAATTATGTTTTAATGATGATGTAAATGCTGCTGATCATTTCAGAGACATCCAGATCACTAATTACTCATAGTCTATGTAGAGCTTTAAGCAGGCGCAGGCAAAGCGCTGTAGAAACATGAAGTAATGTTATTAATGTTCTCCAAGGCCCTCACTGCCCTCCCACGTGCCAGATGTATGATCTCCTGTTCCTGGACCCAAACCCTGACCCAGCTGCTCACATCTGGGATCCAGCACCCAACTGCAGCAGAGTCTCTTGGACCATCCTGGAAGTAAGGAAAGAGGACCAGCAATTCAAAATTACTTACATGCATTAACCAACATTCTTCCAATAATTGAAATGAACTCAAGTTCTTACAACCCCACTTCAGAACATTTTATCTTTAAGGTGAAATACCAGCTCGATCAAACTGTGTCCTTGGACACAGCATGGTCAGGATGTTTGAATAAACTTGCCAGAAATGCAGATCCTGCTGTGTGCCCCACACAGAAAGGACATGGAGCTGCTGGAGCCAATCCACAGGAGGCACCAAAAAGATCAGAGGGCTGGAGCAGCTCTGCTGTGAGGAAAGGCTGAGGCAGTTGGGATTGTTCAGCCTGGAGAAGAGAAGGCTTTGGGCTGACCTAATTGTGGCCTTCCAGGACCTGAAGGAGCCAATGAGAGAGATGGAGAGAGACTATTTACAAGGGCCTGGGGTGACAGAAGAAGGGGGAACGATTTCAAACTGACAGAGGGTAGATTTTGGTTGAATATTAGAGAGAATTTTTTCCCTGTGAGACTGGTGAGGCCCTGGCACAGGTTGCCCAGACCAGCTGTGGCTGCCCCATTCCTGGAAGTGTCCAAGGCCAAGTTGGATGGGTCTTGGAGGAACTAGGGATAGTGGAAGGTGTCCCTGCCAATGGCAGGAGAATGGTACTAGGTGATTTTTAAGGTCCCTTTGGAACCAATCCCTTCTAGGGTTCTGTGGTTCTTCCCTTCCTAGTGCAGCAGGAGCAGTGGGAACGTGGTCAGCCTGTGGAGCTCACAGAGCCAGAGCTGCACTCATGCCGTGGGTCCGGGGAGCTCCGTTTCAAGGCTGGCAAGTCAGTATCTGCCATAAGCATGAAATTCCTTCCCAAATGTTTACTTGTATTCTGTACAAGATGCTCATAGTGTGTTGAGGAATCCATTATCCAGGAAAAATATTTAGAGTGCAAGTCACAGTTTTCCCCTTCAGAAATTCAGCCAAAACACACCGAATCTGCTATCCACTGACAACATAGTGCTGGTCAAGATGTTTATACATAAAACACTCTGTCAGTGAGAGTAAAGCACGTATCTTGCCTGTGTAATTGATATCTAGAAATGGAAAAGCTGGCTGAGCCCTCTACTAAAATACATGCTTTTACAAGAATGTAGGTTAGCTGTAGTACAGTGGATTTTACATGCCAAATCTAAGCAATCAGAATTCTGAGGGGACTTTTATTGGTGCAGGGGAAAAAAAGGGAGGCTTGTTTTCTCATTGAAAAATAAAATGCATGTAAACAATTACTAACACTGATATTTTTGGTGAAGATTTATATGAGATTAATCCCTTTATAGTCCTAGAGTGTATTAGGCTTCACTAATCTACCTTCAGTTTGATGTGAGATCACTGGCATAGTGTGAGAGCGAGGAGAGCACTCTGCTGTGTGACCAGGTACATGGGGAAGAAAGTGAGGTCATCTACGTACACCTCCCACCTTCCATTCCCTCGGGTCCTGTCTCTGGTCCCCACAGAAAAGAGATCAGTGTCTGCCCTCCACTTCCCCTCCTGATGAGGGAATGGCTGGAGCTGTGTCAGGGCAGGGTCAGGGGGGATCTCAGCAAAAGGTCCTTCCCTCAGAGGGTGGTGGGCACTGACCAGGCTGCCCAGGGCAGTGGGCACAGCCCCCAGGATGCCAGAGCTCCAGGAGGGTTTGGATTAACCTCTGGGGCACAGGGGGTGACTCTTGGGGATGGTCCTGTGCAGGGCTGAGGGTTGGACTGGATGGTCTTTGTGGGTCCCTTCTAGCTCAGCATATTCCTTGACTCTGTAATTTGTTTGTGCTGCTCAGGTGGCTGGTACAGAACAAAGAGCTTTGCACATGGGCAGAGTTTTGCATCCAATTTTTTGGTAGTCATCTGACCCGGGAGTTTTCCTTTCTACATAAATGGTCTGTCCTGCTTGCCCGGGTAATGCTTCAAGCCTGTTTTCTGTGTGGATCTCCCTTTCCTGAGGGCTGTGCCAGCCATGGCATCTTTGGAAATGAGAGTCCTGAAAAATTCTTGCACTTTGTTCCCAAGTGCTGTTTTTTTCCTTTTACAACATCGATGGTATTTGAAACTGAGTAGATCCGAAGGCAGATAATTCCACCCTTTTCTGTTTCAGCGAGTGCCTGCCTCGGCTGCCAGCATGCTCCTGCAAACCTCACAGCTCTCACAGAGCAGCAGAGCTGAGCTGGTGCCAGGAAAGTGCTTGTCTTATAAAAGGTAACGTTTAAACTTGTGTATCCCCAGGTTCTGTAATTGCAGGTTATTCATTTAGGTTTCATTCTTTCAGCAAGGTCTGAGATGTGTTGGTGTCGTAGGTTTTTCTGCCGGATTACTTCCTCATCTGCATTTATCCTTTTAAAGGTACATCACTTGAACTTTACCCTGTGACTTTCTTGCCTTACATCAGTCAGGAAAACATTTAAAAATGAAAGAATTAAATATTTTTCAATAATGGCAGCTCTTTTGCAAGAGATGGAAATACTTAAAAATCCCTCAAGCCTGTCACTTGCTGACAGAAACCCTGACTTTTGAAAGTTGTACACACATGCAGCCTGGCCTGCATTCAATATCTTGACTGCAATGAAACTGGAAACAGTAATTAGCATAAAAAAATTTGTAGTCTAGTTCTGAAAAAGAAAAAAAAAAAAAAAAAAGGTAAATACTGCACATCTCTCATCTATGAGAGCATTATTTCCCAGAAAACATCAGTTTAATTCCCCAAATACTCTCAGGATATCCAGCAACTTTTATTCTCCCCCCACATAATACAGCACAGGAGAGTGTCTCTTTAAATTCATTTATAAAATAATTCAGGACTGTGGGTGTCTTTGATCTGTTCCTCTCTGCTAAAGTACAGAAGAGAAGAACATGTCGCTTAGCAACCCCTCTTAGCCAGCACTGGGGGAGACGGGAGGGATGGATGGTCCAGAGCCACAAAAGGGGAGGATTCAGCCCAGTCAGGAAACTAAACTTCAGGCAAGCCTTCTCAAAAGTGAAGCAAGCAAACAAACAGACGTGGATGTTTGCAGAATTGGCTAATCTCACTTCTTCCTTTCTTTTTAATTTATTTAATACCCCACTTGTGATCTATTAATAGCAGTCTTCCTCCCAAATGAGAAAATCCAGCACGGGATGGACAATGCAGCCTTCAACAGCTCCAGGCTGGGTTTCAGCTGGAGGGAACCTGAAGTTTAATTTTCAACCAGTTCAAGAGATTTAAATAGAATTGCTGTTGTCAAGACTAACTGCAACTGATTTCATAGTGCACTTTTCATCTTAGCACTTCAAATAAATTCTGTGTGAGTCTCACCCTGTTGTTGGACAGCCCAAGTGTCCCCAGCCCAGCTTATCCAGGGTCACTTGTTGTAAATAAACCCCAGATTCTCCGAGCAGTTACCAGGCTGGGATTTGCTGGTAACTAGGTAACGTCTTAGTAGCTGTGAAAAAAAACACCAGTTAGGAAAGTAACTTTGCACTGAAGCAGATGAGCCCTGAGCCACCCTCTGCCTCTCCTGCAGAGCTATGACAGGAAGGGGCACCAGCTCAAACCCTCCCCCTCTTGCTCTTGCTGACCAGTGCCAGCCTAGAACAGTCCTGATTTAGTTTTTTCTCAAACATCACAGCCTGGAGTTCTGCATGGCTGAGTTATGGAAGAAAAAGTGGTGCAAAACACCTGTGTCAGAGGAAAAAGGGCAGAACTATCCCACTTCAACATCTCACACAGATGAAAGATAGCTCTGAATTAAATATAGGTAAATTGTTACACCTGGTCTTCTATTAATGATCATACAGGTTACTTAAAATCTTAAATTTTACACCACTTTCATGTGCTAATCACCTGTAACTTAGTACTGAACAGCTGAGAGAAGCTCTGAATGCTAATGGTTCACGTTTCTCACAGAGCTCAGAGCGGGCAGTCCTGTGCTCAAACTCCAGCCAACCTGCAGTGTGTTAGACTGAGTGCCTCCCTCCATCCACAGGCTGGAAGCTTGTCTAAACTGGCATCTGCTGCATATTCCAGCTATTACAAACATACCTGGAGCCAGACATTGTTTGACTCTGGAGTTACCTTGTTTTTATCTAGTAAGGGAAGTGGTAACTTCTCATGTGGAGCTCGTTCAGAGTTCAGGCTCTTAGAATGGTCCACTGAAGAACTTAATATGTAAGTGACAAGATAATTTTTTGTTGCCCATATGTAGCAAAGGCCTGTAGGGTAGAATCCTGTCTTCAAGGAGAATTTTACTGGTTACTGGAGAAGAGCCTGGATTTTACCCAGGATCTCTGAGTGTGCTTTTTGTATTGGCAAGTGCTCATGTAATGTGATTCTTTGGAGAAATTTAATTAAAGAGAAATGTGTAAGGCACTTGGCATTAAATGGTCTAAGTTTGTTAGCGTAGAGTATGGAGAATGAAGCCTAAATTAGAAGCAAATAACACTAACTAAATTGAGCATTTCCATAAAAATTACTTTAGGGTGAAGCTTGTATTTTTGTAACACATATTTTCTCTATGCTTTCTCTTTTATGATCCAAACAAATTTAGAGTCTTTATTTGAAATGTCACAAGCTGAAGCAAACCCCAATGACTTGACTTTGTCTTTTCTCTCAGTTACACCAGGGTCAACAATTCTTTACTGTAACTCAATACTGAAAAAGTATTTTCGCTGACTGCCCAAATCGAGGGGGAGGGGGAGTCCAGCAACAGTAGAACTCTTTCATTTGTGCTTGTGTTTACAGTACCAGTTCATACACTTAGTGGTTTTTATTTTTAGGAAACAGAAATATGTAATACCCATAAGGTCAGGATGATTTTTGTTGGAGTTTCTTGCTACAGATACTTTACGTGATTTCTCCAGCAGATACAGAACATCTCCATCTTCTCGAGCAGACTTTTTGAGGCTGAGAGTCTTGAGGAACGTATTTTGGACAACACTGACTTAAAAACCTGTACAATTAACATAGCTTTCTGGTTATGGCATCCAGGTTTCCAGATCAGGATGATACATGAAAAAAGCATGCAGATAAGGCATCATTTGCCCGAACATGTCATCAGAAACTGACTTCCTAAAGGTATGTCTCAGGCTGGCGAATGCAAACACAGATGTGTGATATTTTTCCTTTTCAGAGCAATCACTATAATATACCTGTGATGCAGATTACCTTCATAATTTCTTAATCCCAGTACTGACAGAGGGAGAGGAATCTAAACTTCCACAAGCATCATGTTGGCAAACTCTCCATTTAGTTCAGCAGTTCGTGAAAATATATTGGCCCAGCTGACAGTATTGAGGAAAAGAAGAGTATTTCTGCTTTGGTACCGCAACAGCCCCTGTTCTTAGGGAAAAATTTCTAATCTGAAATGTATCAGACCAATTCTTTCTCTTGTAATCTTCTAAATGAAAATAGAATTATTCAGCTTTTTGTCACAGTGTATAGAAAAGTGTGAAGTTAAAAATAAGTCTCAGCTGCTCCTCAGTGGAGGGACAATGGCTGTCTTTTTTAAGTAAGCATATTGGTCCCTTTGCCCTCTGCAAAACAGTGGGACATCACAGAAAGCTTTTGTGGTGTTTGAGGCTCAGTTTCCCCAGAAATCAGTAATTCCCACAAGGAGAGCTGCAGAGAGGTTGGGCATCTTTACTGCTTGGAGTGCCACCACCACAAGTCTGACTCCAGCACCAGGCAGCTGGCATATAAATGGGCTGAAAAATTCACTGAAACGCCTTGATGTTGTATAGATGCAGATTACAAAAGGATTATGAATGTCGGTTTTTAGAAGAAAATTAATAAAAGACATTTTAATGCTATGGAAAATACTGGGTGGTATAAAAGATCAGGAAATTCTCATTGTTCTTCTCACTGTGTAAGGAACAGTGGCATTCACAGAGGGAGATACAGTGTGCAAAAACAGCCCAAACAAACCAAAAGAAGCCATTCTCTGTTGGATTTCACTGTGTGGCCTTAGTGCCAAGCCTGACCCTGCCCAGCTCAGCTGAGTGGGCATCATGGCCCAGCCTGCCCAAACCAGCCCTGATCTCTCATCAGGGGCACCACGAGTAGCGCCCACATGGTTCCACAGTGCTAAAAATCTGGTACTGGAAGCAAATGGTTTGGGAGGAGAGAAAAAACAGGTGCAAAGAGGTCCCTGTCCTCAGAAAGCCTGCTGAACCGAGACTTTTTCCTTGGAAGAAGTCATATTTATATGGCAAATTTACACGTAGCTGTAACTGGCAGAATATTTCTGAGAAAGCCCCTTATTAATATTTTGGCAGCCTGAGGTTGTTTTTTTCCCCGATTGCAAATGTTGCTCCATCTGTCACGAAGCCCTTGGTTCCAACAGCCTGGCCCTCCCTGTGGAAGGGACATGGTGACACATCATGTTTGCTGTGAGGAGCTGAGGACAGGAAGGTGCTAGCAGTGTGTCTCCCACTGCTGTGGTGTGCCCTGGTGCCAAGGAGTTTGCTGTGACAAAACAAGCCAGCTGAGGCGGTGTGTCTTCCTTCCCATTTACTAGTGGGTGAATGGAGTTGTGTTTGACCTCATCGAGGTCAGGGTTTTGATAACACCACTGTTATAATCTGAGCTATGTCATAGAAATATTGGTTGGATCAACTCCCGCCTTCTGCTCAAAGCAGGACTGAACCAGCACATAAATCAGGTCTGCTGTGATTTCACCTGGCCAAGTGCTCGGTGTTCCCCTCTGCAGAACCTCTTCCAGTGCTTCAGGATTCTCCCAGAGAAGCAGTTCTTCCTAATGTCCACTTTGAACATCCCAGACTACAATCACAGAATCAGAGAATCACAGAATGGTTTGGGTTGGAAGGGATCATAAAGACCGCCTTGTTCCAACACCCCCCACCATGGGCAGAGGCACCTTCCGCTATCCCAAGTTGCTCCAAGCCCTGTCCAACCTGACCTTGGACACACCCAGCGTTGTGGCAGCCACAGCTTCTCTGGGCAAGCTGTGCCAGGGCCTCACTGACCTCACAGGGAAGAATTTCTTCCTAATACCTAACCCACTCTCCTTCATTTTGAAGCCATTCCCCCTTGTCCTGTGCCCTTGTCCATGCCCTTGTGAAAAGTCCTTCTCCAGCTCTCTTGTAGGCCCCATTGGTCATCGTGGCCACTGCCTGTTACTGCACCATCTGTCACTGCCACAAAAAGCTTGGCCATGTCCTTTTCCCAGCCCCAGTTCCAGCAGCTATTCAGTCACCCCTTGGCCTCCCCAGCCCCAGGCTGAACAGCCACAGCCACCTCCACTGCCTGGAGCATGTGCTCTATGTCCCTGTCCATCCCAGTGGTCCTCTGCTACCCTCACTTCCCATTTCTGCACGTCCTCTTGACCTGGGGGGCCCAGAGCTGCAGACAGTCTTCCAGGGGTGACACTATTGGCCTGAGGAGACAGGGAGAGTGAGTTTCTTCAACCCACTGGCCACCCTTCTTTGGCAGTAGGGGATGTGGTGTGTGCCCCAGTTGCCATGAGCACACCATTGGCTCACACTTGGCTCGACATCTACTGTCACCTCCAGGTCCTCTCCAAGATGCCACTGCTCAGACAAACCATTCCCAGGCTCTCCTCACACGTGGCACTGCTCTGGCAGGTGGGTCTTTGTACATCTTGATAAACTGGGTGGGATTTCTGCAGGCCAGACCCCAAGTTCCTGAAGATTCTCTCACAAAAGTTACTGTGTGGCATGTCAGCACCTCGACCATAATTTAACCTATTTAGACCCT
Source organism: Formicarius rufipectus (assembly GCA_013399695.1). Classification (NCBI taxonomy): domain Eukaryota; kingdom Metazoa; phylum Chordata; class Aves; order Passeriformes; family Formicariidae; genus Formicarius; species Formicarius rufipectus. The sequence goes on along the minus strand of VXAU01001053.1, from coordinate 548,161 downwards.
TATTAAATCTTCAGGTTTGTCGTTTCTGTGTCCCATATCATCACCCAGGTGACAGTGCAGATGCTAAAGAGTGTCATCCCTGGTGCTGACCTAGGAGAACTCTGCTTCCCTCCAGCCTTCAGGCAGATGTTGAGACATTGATGGCTCTTTCAGTCTGGTGTCTTAGCGAATTCTCTGACTGTGACACACAAACTGAAGGAACAAACTGATTTTCTGTTTGGTACCTTAACTGGTGACCTGTTCTTAAAGGGTTTAAGCAGAGAGTAGTGAGCTACATAGTGTGCAATATTAGCAAAGGCAAAACATTTTTTAAATTCAGTAGAATTCTGTAAATAGTCTTCTGAAAATAACATTAAACAGGAAGAGGGTCTATTTTTCAATACCCAGTCCATCATTTTGGAGTATACAAAAGCTCTTTGGCAATTAAAAAAAAATGAACATTTTTGTCTTTTGTTCCTCACTGACACCACACCAACTTCTCACCATTCACAAGAACAGGAGAGAGAGTCCTCCATGCCAGGGCAGCCAGGGGACCTCTGTGGCACACCAGTCATCCCCATCCCATCCCTGCTTCAGCTCAGGGCCCCATCTCCCGAACCTCAGGTCACCTCCCAACCACAGCATTACTGGCTTACCTGAGACAGGTGAGTGGCACTGTCCCCCTGCAGTCACCAATATTTTTGGAGTTTAACATCATAATGAGTCTGTCTCTGCAAAACACTGTTCTTGGCAAAACATCACATGTCCACAAAGATACCTTCCTGCTTTCTGTTTTGAAATCTGAGTTATAACAAGGGTAGGAGGTGTGTGATTCCCTAAAACCAAATAAGACATCCAATGGAAAAAGCAATCTTCACTCTAAAATGACTGTTTCAGTGATGACTTGTAATCTGTGCAGTCTTATCTCCTTGATAATACCCAGCTTAGTGTTAGATCTAAAAAAAGAATGAAACGAGAAATTCATTCCTTTGATATGCATTAAGTTATTCAGTCAGTAAATTAGTGAATCTTATCCTGAGTGTTATTAGCTATTAGCATGTTAAACTTCTTGATGTTGCTCATGAAGAATGCCTATGAAAATGAGGAAAAAAATTCGTTTTGAAGTTCCTGCCACTTGAATTGTTGACATTTCTTTTAATTGGTGAATGTCCTCTTGAATGCAGTATTCCACTGTCTGGTTTTATGAGAGATTCTTCATTTTTAATTTGTTCTCCCATTGATTAGACTTTTTTTTGAATGGGTAGCTCTCAAGTTAATTAGCCTTTCAAGGGAACCATGTTCTCCTAAATAGTTATTAATGAGTAGCTCCTCCATTCCGTACACTTAGGCCTTTTTCATTAGGGGAATTTCAAGCTTACATGTGGGCTGGTCAAGCCAGGCCTAGTGCCACTGAAGACAGCAAGAATCTCTCTGCAGATTTCAGGAAGAACAAGACCAGACCCTGGGAGGGAAGAAAGATCATTTGCATTCACTTTGTCTTTGGCAGATTTCTGTTTTCTAGCAGTACTTACAAAAATTTCTTCAGAATCCAGGGTAAATTGAGTAGGGAGCGAAATGAGGTGCTTCCATGTGAACAGGGATTCCATCTTCAAAGGATCCATCCCCCCAGCTCCAGCAGCTGGGCTAAGGAGCCTCAATTAAACTGCCCCGTCCCCAGTGCTGGACATACACAGCTCCCTTTCTTTAAAGTCAGTGTGTGCTACATAAACATCAACCCATTAAAACCAGCAGTCATCCTGTGTCTGAAGTTATTTTCCCACTAAAGAGCCCAGGATCTTCAGTCAGAATATACTTTTAGGAATTGTTGCCATGTTACCCTCACCATTAAGAGCACACTGGATAATAAAATACTCCAACACATCATTCACAGCAACAGTGACCTGATCCCATTCTGGCTCCTGCTTGGCTTCCCTGAGCCAGTTCTTCTCCCTTCCCTTCCTCTCGTCTTTAGCCTTAAACTCTGTCCTGAGCATTGCCAGGTATTTTCCTGCTGAAATGCAGTCTTATTTTCATATGCCACTCTCTGTCCTTTCTTATTTGCTCTTTCAAAATAGACAGAAACACCATCCTCATCCTTTCTCTGCTTCCCCTCTCTCTCTCTCTGCTTTCTCCACACTCGGTCATTGAGGAACCTCTTTCACAAACATGGATTTTTGTGTCATTCCTGGACAGACCTCTCCTATCCAAACGAGAACCTCATGGCATTCCTCCACAAATGTGTAGTTATCTGTTCAAGGTTAGTTTCCTAAAACAGGGTGGGTTTAGACTTTCCCAAGCTCATCCCATCAGTTTATCCCCCAATGTCTATGAGCAGTATGGTTGCTGATTTTTTGTCATTCCCATCCGCTGTCTCAACTTCAGCAGAGGTTACACTATGGGTCAGCCTGGACTGACTGGATCTAAATTTGACACTTACTTCTCCATGACAGAAATGGCATTTTGGAGAGATCCTTTTCTATGCCAGCTGAGAACTAGAGCTTAGAACAAGGCTGTGATGATCTTATGGCTCACGTCCATAACATTCCAGCTCTCTGGGCTTGACCAATGCTGTTAGAATGATCAAGCTAAATAATTTTACCTGTTTTATTGCTTTGTATCCTTAGTAGCCTCTTCAACATTTTGTTTCCTGCTCCTGTGCCATTTCAAGTAAGTTATTACTCTTTGCTTTCTCAGTGCCCTCCTTAACCCACCTGTTCTACTCATCTCCTCCGCTAGGAAATTGCTTGTCCCCACCACAGGCAATAATTCCCAAATTTCCTCTGTGGTCAGGAAGCCATTCCATCCACAAAGCTCTCTCCTAAATGTCCTCAAGATGCTGTGAGTAGACCCTTGTTTTCCTGTCCCTTGCACAGACACAGTGGCAGGGGCTGAGGGTGTTACTCTGAGCACGACCAACGCCAACAGCTCTTTGCTTCCACCTCCTCCCCTCTGCCTGTTGGTCTGGTTTGTCCCCAGCTGCCACCTCCCTGCCTGGGGGTTGCTCTTCTCATCCACATTTATGCACAGCCAATTTCTTTGGTTTTTTTTTTTTTCTATAAGCCACAGAAAATATTAGTTGGCTGTTTTGTCTCTGCTCGTACTGACTGTGCAATCCCTAAAGCCCAACATCTTCCTTGCAGGAAACGCTGGTCATTTTTCAGAAGAAATAGCTCAACAGCTTCAACTGAAAAAAAGGCTCAGAAACATCAACATCACCTTTCAGATAGAAAATCAATATGAAAATAATGAAATTGAAAAAAAGAAATTTCAAATAGAGCTCAAGGTGATCCAACACAGGTTGTAAAAGTCAAAATAAATGGCCAACCAAACAACCATTGCAGAGCCGTAACTTAAACGGAGACTTCACTTTGGAGAAGAGCAATGTTTATAGAGAGGCTGATTTAATTTTATGGCACACTATTAAAATATCTATTAAAAGTTACAAGTTGTAGTCCCAAATACCTCAGTGCAGCTCAGAGCAGAGCTAGCACGGGCTATGAACTGGCCTGACATGGTGATCTATTTCTGATATCATATAATATAAGCTATTTCAAGAACCCATTTCCAGGCAGGCTGCCTGGGTGGAGCCCTGCCCTCGCTGCAATCAGCAGTTTTGCTGGTGACATCGGTGAAATGATGTTTTCCTCTTGTTTTCAGTCTGTGCAAGGTTAAATATTGGGCCAGGAAACCTGTATCAGTTCTATTGCATGCAATGCCAGTGGTTTTAAACACAACATTTGCTTAGGAGGATTACTAAGTAGAATTTGAAAAGGGATTTATTAGTGGAAATTACTTTTTTAGTTTACTCACCCAGATTTCCTAATTGTGCCATGTTATTTTGTGTGGTAGCTGTCTCTGCTGTATCAGGACAAAACATGCACTTAAACCTTTGGACGTGCGAGACGAGTCGTTTCCATTCCCCACTCCACTGAAAAATCAACAAAAGCAAACCTTTAATAGTATGAATTCCATTATGGCCCAGCTTAGGAAGTGCCCAAATCCTGCAAGTGCTATGACAATTTATCTTTGAACTCATTAGTAGCACAGCATAATTAACAAGTAAGCTGTAGGAACATGCTGCCGCTCCGTATTTACATGGCATTTGCCGTGCAGTTGTGGTGTCATTACAGAGATTGTACCTGCTCTCTAGCATAAGAGTACATGGTGGACCTCACTTGGTGCCATTTCACACCAGTGGAGCAGAGCACAGCGTGGTGGAGCTGAACAAACCTCTCCTTCTGCTGTGAGTGGACAGGAGCCACAGGTGTGGAGCGTGGATCTGCCACTGCTCAAACCAGCACCGAGGGTCGGGCTGCTCGGGGTGGCAGCCCGGCTTCTGGAGCTCCACTGGCTTCTATTTTGGACTGCTGCCCCTTCAGTGATGGAAGTGAACTTGAATATGCAGGTTCAAAATTGGGCAGTCTCGGGGTTGAGTTTTTCTAGTGTAGCAACCTTCCCTTCTCATGGGTAATATTGTAGGTTTTGGTAATAATCATGGAAAGGGCATGGAAGTAATCTCTCTTCTTGCAAAGATTTAGTTTTTTTAAATTTGTTTTATGCCAGCACATCCCCATCACTTTACCCTAAAACTCCACTGATACCACAGTATCAAATATGAAGTCACACCGTGTAGGCACTGGGGAAAAAAAAAAACAGCAAGTGGTGAAAAGTGTAAAGAAATATGCTGTGCCTCTGAGTTGGTCACATTTTATGTGATCCAGCATAAACTATAAGCAAAACTAAACTTAAGGATTCTATTATGTTTGAGATCCACATCTAGCAGGAAGGGGAATACTGGACACATCACTTGGTGTGGGAATTGCTGTGCCCTTGCTCCAAAGCAGGGTATCAAGCCTTTGAACTCACACATGCAGTGTTGCCTGCCCTGAGGAGAATGCACAGGCCTTCCTAGAGCATGGCTACACCACCACACTGCTTAAGTAACGCAGCAGAAACTTGGATTTATCTGCTGTCGCCAGAGAGTAAAATTTCACTTCAGCTTACAATAAAACCTTCTAAGAGTTGCCTGTTCTGCTCCAGGTGGAAGAAAAAGTAGGAAGCTTTTCTCAGTGTAAATTATTGTTGTTCAGCTTCATAATAATTTTCTTGTCTTGAGAGACTTTGGTTTACGAGTACAGTGTTAACAACACCTTGCTCTGAAAGGCCAGCGTGTGACATGACAGGGCACGAACTGCACCGTGTTCATTCCCACTTACTGCGTTGGCACTGCACAACTGCAGCACCAAAATGAGATGCAAATTAACACGAGATAATTGTCTCATTTGAATGTCTCGCAGAGATTTTACTCTATGCTGCAGCCAGTGCTCTCACAGCTCCTCTTCTTTCCGCTGACGTTGGGAGGAAGGCTGTGATTCCTGTGGCTGAGCTGCATCCACCAGCCAGGATGGTGATCAAGCCTCAAACTGCTTGATTGAAAGGGGTTGTGGTGGTTTTCACCCGGTGTCCACCCAAACCTCCAGGCCCTCTTTTTCCCAGAGGAAAAGGAAAAAGAGAAAAGGCATAAAACAGCTGAGAGATGATGGCAAAGCAGATTCAGAGTGGCTAAATACTTAAATTTATTACTAACAAGATAAGAACTAAAAGTAATAAAAGTAAAAAGTAAGAAATAAATCAGTCTTAAGAACACCCCTCTCCTCCCACTCCTCCCTCCCTCCAGCAGTTCCAGGGAGCAGGGAATGGGGGTTTGCAGGTGGGTGTTGTTGCTGCCATTGCTCTTGTCCTGGGGGTCACTCCATGGGGGGCAGTCGGGTCTCTGCCCCCCGATGGGCTCCGTGGGCTGCAGGGGGACAACCTGCTCCCCCACGGTCCTGCCCACGGGCTGCAGGGGGGCCACAGCTCTGAGTCCTTCCCCTGCTCCCCTGGGGTCCCTCCCGTGGGACACAGTCCTTGAGAGACTCTCCAACGTGAGTCCACTCCCCGGGCAACACTTCTCCCAGGGGAAAACCTGCTCCAGGTGGGGCTCCTTCTCCACGAGTCACGGCCACAAGTCTCTTCCAGGATCTCGCTCCATCCTGGGCCTCCCACAGGACAACAGCTCCTTCCTGCATCCACCTGCTCCTCCAGGGGCTGCAGGAGGGTCTCTGCACCGCGATAGATCTCCACGGGCTGCCGGTGGGGCAGAGCTTTGAGTCCTTCCCCCTCCCCACTCCAGCGTGGGGTCCCTCCTTCATCTCGTCCTGCTCCCACCTTGGTCTCTGCATTGTTATCTCATGGCTGGAATTTCCAACTGCCCCACCCTCCTAATTCTTAACTATGTTATCCCAAAGCTGTGACTGTGATTCTTAATTGACTCAACTCTGTCCACCAGCAGCAGGTCCCTCCTGGCCCTGGCTGTCCTTGGCTCCACAGCACAGGGGAAGCTTTTGGCAGCTTCCAACAGAAGCCACCCTGGTAGCTCCCCCTTCTACTAAAATTCAGCTACAGAAACCCATGGCAGGGCTTCAGGAAACCTGGATGATTAACACCAACGACTCAGTTCTGTCCCACACTGCATTATCTGAGGAGTTGTTTATGAGCACTGAGAGTTAGTTTCAGTTTGTCTCAGGTGGTGTTGGTTAAGGATGTGGACATGGTGCACTAAGTCTTTTCTGCCCTGGCAGATTTAAAAGTCATGCCAGAAGTTAGAGAGCACAACAAAACTTTCTTTTGCAAATTTCATGTTAATTGGCTTCTAACTGGCAGTCCTTAGTATTCCTATGAGGATTTTTTTCCCCATTTTTAACTGTTTTTCAAGGTTCTCCTGTTTCCATAGTGGACAGTAGGAGACCATGGAAGAGATGCCCATCCATTTCCCAGTCAAAAACATCATCATCCATGAATTTCCTGTCCTTTTCACTTCCATTTTTCTTCCTTAGCACCACAGAGTTCTGGGGTGGTAGCTGCAGCAGTCATTTGAAGGAGCTGAAATGCCAGCAAAGCATTTCCCCATCACTCAGAGCCAAGGTCTGAATTTTACAAACACCTTCAAGGCAAACATTTCAGACCAACTACGAGACTTGGATTTGAAATTCAAACTCCACAGTACGACGGCACTTGGTGCTTGGGTTCACTTTTACCTCCTTTCCCACCTTGGAAGGGTCACTCCAATATTTTCCTTTGTAAGAGGACACATGATAACAAACCCAGATCCTGCTGAACAGTGCAGTCATTCTTTTAAACTTTTATCTTAAAAGATAGTATTTTACAGTCTGAAAAGGGCAATTTCGTCCATTAAAAAATGGAGAAAGGAGAACTTTGCACTGACTCCAGCACTGCCCAGGGCAGACTCTTCAGCTCGGGTTTGGATACAGCCTTGTTTTTCATTCAAGTGTAACAATAACCAGGAGAATCCTGCCATTATTTCTGGGAATGAGGTAATTTTTAAATGGTGAAATTGTGCATCGTTTCACTCATAATTTGGAACCCAACCACTTTATCTGCCATTGAAAGCCTCATGTCTCACAAGGGATGTTTTATGAGACAGAAATTGTAATGACAGGATGAGACAAAAGCTCTGGCAAGGAACAGACTCTAGTTGTGAATTGGGTAAAATAATGTTCTCTTTAGGGTTGGAAAAGCTGATCTTCCAGTTAGCATGAAAATTTAGCATCTCAGTGAGTGTGTGTCCTTAAGTCTTAAATGTTGTTCAACAAAATGTGATTTCTACATGAGTTTTCTGTGTTCAGGAGCAGGATTGTTCTCAGGGAGAACACTCAAAACTGGCTCTTTCAAATTTTTGCTGACAGAAACAGACACAGGATGCAAGTTCATATATACTGGGAATGGAACTGGGTCAAATGTTTGAAGACTTCTCACAACAAATGGTCCACAACTGATTTATGGCAGGAGTTACTTGTACAGTGATTACAGCACATGTGTGTGGAAAAGAAATGCTAAAAGAAAATCAATCTGCTTGTGGACAAATAATGAAAAGAGGAAAAGGAAAAATTCCTCTAACAAATGTGAAACTCTGAATTATTCACTCAGCTCAGTTGGCAACAACCACTTTTTGTGATAGTAGGAGCTTGTGGAGGAGGAGGTAACTGTGTGAAGAATGATTGATTTGGTATCTTATATTGCAATTCTGGAAGAGGTTCAACATCTAATTTAAAAGCCATTTTCCTCCTTTTACCCAGTAAAGAAAACAAAATGATCGTTGATGTCTGTGAGCTGTTTTGGGCAGATAGGATCTATTTTGTGTCCTCTGGACACTGACAACTGCTGGCTCATAAGACAGGGCAGTTATTTATTAAAAAAGGTCTATCTTGCCAGAAAAACAAACAAACAAACAAACAAAAAACAAAAACCTGCCTGAGGAAAGATATTGCCATCATAATCCTTTTTGCATCTTTCCAGAAAAGACACATAATGAGTCTGAACTCAGTGAATCTTTGGGTTGGGGAACCTTGAGCAAGCTGCACCTCCACCAGCCCATATGGTCCATAGTAATTTTACACTGATTTGCTTCCCTCTTGGAAGAACACAGAGCACATTTGGCCATCTCTCACCTAAGACCACCTTTTGTCTTTCCTTCCCCACTGCTGGGATGTGGCCAGACACCCTCTGAGAGGCTCCTGGATGCTGCAGTGGGATGCCAGCACAGTTGTGTTCTGCTCAAGAGAGAGCGTGACTGTGGCACTCTCTGTTTATGCCTGTGGAGTGGTGGATGTGTGTTCAACATTCAGATCTCCTTAACTCCCTCCACGTGGATTCTTGAATCAATCTGCAATTCCTAATTTAATTCCTGAGCAGGCATGTGCTGTCTTCCCAAGGCAGAGCAGATGCGAGGGAGTCCACTTCATCCCTACTTCTTTACTTCACAAAAACCTGAAAATGCTAAAGCCAGAAATAGGCATTACAGCACAATCTTTGGGTGAATGATCTCCAACATTACTGCAGATCTTAGTCATAGTGAAAGCTTTTGCAAGCTACTTTGAGCTAATGGCAGAATAGTTTTCATTTAAAGCAGTGATGTGTTCCTTCCCACAAATGCTAATTGCCATAATTCTATTGTAAGTTCTGGGTTTAGTTACACTGAGCTGAGTTTGCTTCTTAAAACTAAACACTAACCATTGACCAGAGATTAATTTTACTCTTTTTGTGGTTTTAGAGAGAAAGTTACTGGGACTTGATACACTTCCATGTCCACTAAAGGCAGCAAGGGAGACAAAGTGTATTTCCGCAAGAATGTTCTAGGCAACCCCTTCAGCAATGGAAGGATGTTCTGCAGAAGGTGATGGCCAGGAGCCATTCCACCAGCCCATGAAGATGGAGGTGAGGGTGTCTGCATGCAGCTGAGCTGTGCTCAAACTACCCTTACGCTTTTCCTCCCATGCTGCAAATCCACGCGAGATTCAACATTGCTTGAAATGTCTGTGGGTGGCAATGCCAGTCCACAGCTGGTGAATGTCCTGCTCACCACTGGGTGCTTCATAGAGTCACAGAATATGCCAAGTTGGAAGGGACCAACAGGGACCATCCAGTCCAACTCTCAACCCTGCACAGCCCCATCCCCAAGAGTCACCCCCTGTGCCCCAGAGGATCATCCAAACCCTCCTGGAGCTCCGGCAGCCTCGGGGCTGTGCCCACTGCCCTGGGGAGCCTGGGCAGTGCCCACCACCCTCTGGGGGAAGAGCCTTTCCCTGAGATCCCCCCTGCCCCTGCCCTGACACAGCTCCAGCCCTTCCCTGGGGCTGTCCCTGGTCCCACGGAGCCCAGATCAGTCCCTGCCCCGCCTCTGCCCCTCCCCAGGGAGTTGTCCCTGCACTGAAGGGTCCCCTCAGTCTCCTCTTCTCCAGCTGACCCCCCCAAGTGCCCTCAGTGTCCTCACACCTCCCCTTCCAGGCCCTTTCTGCAGCCCCTGGCTCCCTGGGACAGGAGCTGGGGCACACAGTAGCTCATTGCCTGCAGAGGACTTGTCAGAGCACAGCTAATGTGTTGGTGAACCAAATTCCACAATTTCACTGCAGAACATTTATTCTGACCATAATATGCATACAGACAGATTTCTCAGCCTGTTTCAGTCCACAAATCACAGATACATATGTAGGGTGTTTGATCCTGGTTACAAAACCCACCACTGCCCTTTGCATTTACCCTTCCCATTCCCTGCACGTTGGGAAAGTTTGCTTAGAAAGGGTAATAAAACACTCAGCTGCTGCAGGTCCCCCTAAGCCCACCAGGTTTTTTGCTTTTGTTTAATTTTCTACATGTGATTAACTCCAATGAGTTTCTGCCAGGCAGAATCTGATTCTAAAAATACCCTGGGAGTACACGTAGTGTGCTGCAACACTACTGGGAAGTAAATACAACCATAGTCTTCAGAGTCACTGTTTTTCCAAAGATGTTCTGCTCCCAGCAGACAGGCTATCTTAGCTGGAAAATGGAAATCAGAAAATGAGATTTTTCTTTCCCTGATAGTTCTTCTCCTGGGAATTTTAGTGCTTTCCTCTGTGCACCTACTTTGAGTGTTGGTGGCATCATATTGGTAAGACCTGTCACTCAGAGAATTGGGCTCTGGAACCTGCTCTGAAACACTGAACCACCAGTGGACATGGGAAATCCTTCCCACTAGTACCAGTGTGTAGTTTGTTGATATAAAATCATGTGTTAGATCAAAACCAGATTGGGATAAGCTTATTTACTCTGTGACAGCTCACTCCAAATTCAGGCTTGAAAAGGGAGTAAAGGTATTTCCCAAGTCCCTGCACTTCCTGCCCCAGTAGTGGAATATGTCTGCCACTCTGAGCTGTGCAGACTGCCTGTCACTGCAACTTTGCATGGCCTTTAAATCTGAGAAGTTCTAATTATCATTCTTCTACCATCAATTCTTCTATCATCAGTTCTATCATTCTTCATGTATTATGCATTCTTTTCTTTTTTTTTTTCTGGAAAAAGCTTGTCATTATTAGGAATTCAACAGATTAGGTTTTGCTACAGCAACATGCAGATCACAGAACCTGAGAACAAGTCTTTAGCATCAGATGCACTTTTCAGTTGCCTCTAATGGTATTGAGAAGGATTCTCTGTGCTAGGAAATACCCTCATTATTTCATGATTAGGTGATATTAGGCCTGTATCCCTCATTTGGTTGAATGCTACTCACAGGCATCCTTTGACCTGTTGAGTAGCCTGTAATTTATTTTAGTCAACTGTATTACTACTGAGAAGCACTCTCTTCATGCCTATAGAAATAAAAAACAATTAACCTTGGAAAAAACATGATTCATGCTATTTTCTTCACTGAAGGAAAAGGAGTGGGATTTTTTGGGTACAAAACTATTCAATGAAAGATATCTTAGTCAACAGAGGTCAGCTTGAGAGCAGCACCGAGAGCAGACAAAAGATTTTCAGAGAATATGTGAAAAAAACCAGTTGGCTTTAACTAAATGAATAGAAACCCCTCTGCTTTGCACTTCATGCCATAGAGAAACTTGGTAGGTGCAGTCCTGGGGATGTTCACAGCCCTGTACTTCCATTTTCCAAGTCTTTATCACCCTCCTTTCCAAGTCCTTATTTCTCTCTCCTGACTCAGAGGGTGGGCAGACCCTGGCACAGGTTGGGCAGAGAAGCTGTGGCTGCCTCATCCCTGGGAGTGTTCAAGGCCAGGTTGGACAGGACTTGGAGCAACCTGGGCTGGTGGAAGGTGTCCCTGCCCATGGCAGGGATGGCACTGGATGAGCTTGAAGGTCCTTTCCAACACAAACCGTTCTGGGATTTTGTGGCTCCTCATTTCTGATGCTGCAGACTCACCTGTTTTATCTCCCTCAGTCACAACCCCTCAGCTTCCAGTTCCACGACTTCCCCTGTGTCATTCCCCAACAGGAGCCTGGTCAGGAGAGATAGGGCTACCCCAGGGTTGGAGATCACAGACCCTGAGATCCCACCCTGCTCATGGGACACTGAGCACACGGGCCTCAAAGAAAGGGCTTCTTCACTCAGTAACCAGAAGAGGTTTATCCTGGAAACTGAGCTCACACAATATTCACCTAACATACACAGGTGGAGGTTTTCCCCCCTAAAAGCGGTGACTGAAGTCCTGAAAGGAGGAACTGAAAGGCAAAGCACACAATTCCGTAGGCAGGTCAAAGTGTTTCTAAAATAACATTACTTTTTAACCCCAACTCTGAAAAATCCATTGGAAGAAAGAGGAGTGGGGAATACCATCCCTGCTTTGGTCAATTTATAACATTCCCATTGAAATAAAGGGGGAGACACCAAAGAAAATGGGAAAGAATCCCTTTGCTAGAAAAACTGAGCAGTTCAATTGATCCAAAAGGCTTTTTCTTACTGATGCAAATTGCATGAGAAAAAGCAGAATTTTAGAAAAACAGGTCTATGGGAAGCTACCAAGGTCCAGGGTGAGGAGTTTCATTTTCACATGAAGGACAAATATAAAAGAGCTTCTCTGGGGGTAAAGTGCAGGCAACAGGCTGGGGCTTTGCAGAATCAAGCAGTGACTTCATGGGATCTGTCACTGTCAGAACTATCAAACACACGTTATTCCATAAAGGGATTGCCAAGAGTTTTTAAGTGGAACTGGTGCAGTTTTACAGGTTCACAGAAGACATTTGCCTTTGAATTTATATGAAACAGAAGCTCAGCTGAGCACGTGTTAGAGGAGCAGGACTTTTAGGAGAGCTCGGGCTCAGCAGGCCTGAAGAGGCTGAGCACCCCAAACTCTGACTGGGCACCCCAAATCCTGTTCTGTGCTGCTCTTGCACCTCCTGCAGCATCCTCCAGGTGTTTGATTCCACTGGCAATCCTATGGGCTGCCAAGGAGAACTACCAGGATAGGTATCAGAGAAGCAGCTTTTCTCAACATAGAAACCAAGATCCATAGGCAGAAACCCTCACTGCCTAAACAGGTCTCAAATCTGAATAACAACTGCAGACTAATTTATCTGCCAATCTTCTCCTGCCAGAGTTGTGCAGCTTGAGCAAGGGATACTCTGCTTTTGCTAATAATGTTTCCACATATTGCCCCAGCTGGGGGGGTCCTGGTGCTGTGCAGGCACAAAGGAACAGGACGTCCACAGCACTAAATCATGTCTCCATCTCCTGCTTTCCCAGCCTCCAGCTAGAGGTTATTTTTCACCACTAACCTACAAGGTAGTAAAAGGGTTTGGAAGAAAGCTCTGTCTTTGGTTTAAATAATTAACTACCTTGACCTGGATATTCTGAGGGGCCCCACTAATCTTAGCCTCGACAGCAGTTTGTAAAATAAAATAAAAAAATAAGATGAAATAGCATAACATGAAATGAAATTAAATAAAATTATATAAATTAGTCTAAGTCACCATTAATTTTATGACTGAGCTCCTCTGCCACATTCATAGCTCACACTTGGGATCAGATGTGCTGCTGCTCCATCCTGGTTGGTTTGTGCCCAAGGCAATGGCCAGACAGCAGTTTATTTCATCTGAGAATTTGATGCCAGGCTATTTTAGGACCGAGTGAAACTTGTCCTTCATTATTACTTTATAATCAGTGCAGAGCTCTTTCTAGAGCAGCCTGGTGTGATCCAAAATATTCTGGGCCTGTACTGTGGAACAGCAAGAAAGGACAATGGCCTGGAGAGTGCAGGGTGCTCACCTGATAGGCTGCAAAAGTTCTCTGGCTGTGCCAGAATGGGCAGAGCAAGCCAGTTAACCAGCCCTGGGGCTGCTGTCAGGGGACCAAGGAGATCCATAAACACGTGGCAGAGCTGTAAAGGGTCTGCTGTCATCCCCTCTGTGGTGCTAATACCAACCTGTGATTTTATCTTCTGTGTAGCAGAAAGAAAGTGAATGTATCACATATTGGGATCTTCTAGATGTCCACACATCAGTGTGTTTGACTATCCCTGAGTGCCAGGGCAGTGAGCAGGACACCTGTGGTGTCACCTGGCCCTAAGCTGGTGTCCCAACGCCTCCCTGAGCCACCAGCATTTACACACCTGTTCTGCCTGGAAAGATCACCAAGCACAGGGTGAGAGGTGACCTGTACAGACCTTGGGGGACGTGAAGGGACTGCAGGGTGACACAGCTGAGGCCCCAACATGTGCCTGCAGCTGGGCAGGAGATGTCCTGGGCATGAAGGATCTCTGCTCATGTGCCACAGGCATGGCAAGGCTGTGCCCTTGTCCTGGTTTTAGTAGCCAGGACCAGTTTGTCACTGGGTGGGGGTGGATTCTAAACCCTCTATGTCATTTTTCTCATGAACTGCTCACCATGGCCCATTGGCAGCAGCTGCCCAGGGCACACCCCACCCCTCAGGGTACAGAGGGGTGTTTAGGAACTTCTGTGGGATAAGGAAGTTTTCCTGCCTCCACACCCACCTGAGGGTGGGTGCTAATGGTGCCACCTGCTAATGGGCCATCAGGGATGCCAAAAATATGCCATTGTTCACCTCACAGAGTAAATCACCCATTGTGAAAGTCTCTGCCCTGGGGGAGGGACTGGATGTTCCCATCTGAGCCCAAGTGGATATAAGCTTGGGGTTTGGGACCGGGGGCTCTCTTCGGATCCAGAGGAAGACCAGAGCCTCAACCAGACTGAGACTGCCACCAGACTGCAACCATCATTTCACCAGCAGGTTTCTTCCTTTCTTCTTACTTTGAACTCAGGGGGCCCACGTGGTGTTCAGCACAGGGGTTGGTGAGCTCCATCCTGCTCGTGCCCTTCTGTGCTGGGCTGTACATCTGGTGTTTTTGTGGCACAAAGGAATTTTCCTTCTGTCTCAGTGTATTTTGTGTTCTTTTATTAAATTGTTCTTCTGACTTGCAATCCCATTCTGAGTTGGATTCATTTCTCCTGCTGGTTTAACTCTAAACCAGCACAGCCCTGTAGGAAAAGCCCAGGCTCGTGCCTGTGCCATGCAGGAAGGAGTTAGAGAAGCCCTCACGTGTCAGTCCCCGGTGCATGTTTCTCCCCTTGATGCCCCCCTGTTCAATGGCAAGTGCTGGTGATGGTCACTTGTGCACCCAGGAGGACACTGAGACCAGCCCTTGGGGCTCAGATCTGCAAGTCCAAGTGTGGTTTCCACCTCACCCTTACCTTTTTGTACCATAAAAACACCAGCCACCCCCACCAGCCAGACCACCGGGATTTTAATGCCTCCTAGCAAGTCTCACTTCCATCCTGGTTCTGGCTGTGACCAATCTTCAGTGGCTGAGAGGATGTGGAAAGAATAACAACGCCCACAAGATAGATGATCTACCAACAGGAATGTTTTCTTATCCACACAGATAAAGGAAAACAGGGGAAAAACCAGCAATCCCTTTTCTTTCCAACTACAGCAGCCCACCAAATCCCTCAGGGCTCACAACAAAAAGCCTTTTTCTCTCTTCAGGAATTTCTACCCGGTTGTGCAATCCTTCCACGAGTTTCTCAAACCACCTCTGCAGTCAGAGTGCTCCAGAATTTTCATCCTCCCATTACTATTAACTGTCTTCTAATTTCCAGCCTGAATTGACTCATGACTAATTGATCCCCATTAAGAGGCTAATGCTAACCTTTAACTCATGTAGTTCTTCCAACCTGATATATATCCCTAAGGGTATTTATCAATGCTTGTCTTCTGTCATGTCTAACTTGGTGGGGCTTAAAAAGATAAACTGATGTCTATGGGTCACAGAAGCCCAAACCTCACACATGTACCCCACCAGGACAATGCCAGCAGTGAACCCATAACATCTGGGGAGGAAAGAGCTCCAGCTGGTGCATTCAGCACCATGACAGCCCCCAGGCTGGAGCTGGAGATCATCTCCCACCCATAGATTTGTTATACTGGGGCCTCCATTGTGTTTACTCCCCACAGATATTCTGCCCAAATGAGATGAACAGTAAAAATATTTGCTAAGAAAGCAATGAAAGCAATTATTCTGTGTGTTTGTGGAGCACCAGAGTCACTCCCAGAGTGAGTGTGAGGGCTCAGGCCTGGGATGGGCAGCCATGGCCATTTGGTTCAGACTGTCCCCTCACAGGCCTACGAGTGCTGCTGGAAGGCAAAACCAGGGAATGTGTCAAGAAT
This sequence comes from Formicarius rufipectus, assembly GCA_013399695.1. NCBI lineage: Eukaryota > Metazoa > Chordata > Aves > Passeriformes > Formicariidae > Formicarius > Formicarius rufipectus. The sequence continues at coordinate 532,171 of VXAU01001053.1, read as the reverse complement.
TTAAAATAAAAGGGGGAAAGAAAACTGCACCGAACACATTTGCTTTGGTGTGCAAACGTTACTGTCTGTAAGAAACATCTCCCCAATCCCCTCCTGGGCTGATCTGCAATCCCTCCAGCAGGGCCATGCCTTGGTCACCCTTGGAATCAGAGAATCCTGGAGTCGTTAACATTGGAAAAGAGATCATGGAGTCCAACCATGCCCCTTCTCCCATTCCACAACACGCCTCGCTGGGCTGGACTCAGACTAGCAGGTGATCTGCGGTGACAACAAGTGATGGATTTAAGAGTGTTCCTGAAAAGCTGAAGGGCACATTCACTCGACACACTCGACTGAGTCACTTTCCTTCTGAACATGCAAAATTGCAAAATTCCATATAAATAGACTCCTCCAAAAGCAATGAGGAGTGCAGCTTAGGGAAACGAAATGCAACCTTTTTTAAAGAATGGCAGCAAAATCATTCAGAAACTTGACATATCTTCAAATTCCCTTTCTGTCCTACAGAATTGTTTTTTAGAGCGCCAAGCAGGAACTGGTAGCATTAAAAATTGTTTCTATCCATCTCTTAACAACAGGAAGTGGAGTCCCTTTACTCTTGTTAAGATAGGGATTTAGTAAATTTAAGATGTTTGGTGCTAAACTTTGAAAAACAGACTTGAGGTGGCTGAGGTTACACCAGATCTTAGTTAAAGACAAGTAAAATTAAAGGTTAAGTAAAGGTAAAGGCAGTAATATGCTACTTCGTTAAATTAATTTTCAAAGCAAAAAACAGCACTGGAAATGTCATTCCTAAGACATGAAGTATTTTCTATTTTCACGACAATGGACAGCCAGGAGTCAGCTCGGTGACCAGAGGTCCTGAAAACTCTTCAGGAGAGCATCTCCCAGCACAGGGTGTCAGATGGACAAGGCAGCAATGCCATGATGTCCTGGATTTAGTAGCCAGGATCAGTTTGGCACTGGGTGGGGGGGGATTCTAAACCCTCTGTGTCATTTTCCTCACAAACTGCTCCCCATGGCCCATTGGCAGCAGCTGCCCAGGGCACACCCCACCCCTCAGGGTACAAAATGGGTGTTTGGGAACTTCTGTGAGGTAAGGAAGTTTTCCTGTCTTCACACCCACCTGAGGGGTCATGTCTGCTAATTGGCCATCAGGGATGCCAAAAATATGCCACTGTTCACCTCACAGAGTAAATCACCCTTTGTGAAAGTCTCCACCCTGGGGGAGGGACTGGGCGTTCCCATCTGAGCCCAAGTGGATATAAGCTTGGGGTTTTGGTACTGGGATCTCTCTTCAGATCCAGAGGAGGAGCAGAGCCTCGACCAGACTGAGACTGCCACCAGACTGCAACCATCATTGTCACCAGCAGGTTTCTTGTTTTCTTTTTACTTTCTTCTCAGGGGGACCACGTGGAGCTCATTGGGGTTGGTGAGCTCCATTCTGCTCGTGCCCTGCTGTGCTGGGCTGTACCTCTGGTGTTTTTGTGGCACAAAGGAATTTCCCTTCTGTCTCAGTGTATTTTGTGTTCTTTTATTAAATTGTTCTTCTGACTTGCAATCCCATTCTGCGTTGGTTTCATTTCTGCTGCTGGTTTCACTCTAAACCAGCACACATGAGTTGCCAGGTGTGCCTGTGGTTGGGTTCCTCATGTGAGAGAGGGCATCCATTTCTGCCAATAAACGGGAGAAGGCAGTATTTGTGGCATGAGATGACAGGTACAAGAGGAGCTGCAGTCTCTCAAATGCTGCCTTCCTAAATCAAAGGGGGAAATAGGATGGTTTCTCTTAACTTTTACCTAATACAACCTCTTTTGAAGAGCTCTTCATTAAGAGCTGTCTAATTAAAGAGCTGTCCAAGGCAGTGACTGAGGCAGTGACTCGTGGCTCCCTGTTGGCACAGGCACACACACCCTGACCGGGTGAGACCTGGTGATCTGTGCATGATCTTGGGCTGAGTCCAGGTCATTCCAGCTGTGCTGCTCCAGCTGCCAGCCTTGGTGTTCAGGAAAGCTGCCCTGGTGCCACATCAACCCCCAGCCATGCCACAGCAGAGGCTTCCCTGGGCACCCTGGTGGTCCCACAGCCAATGTCAACCTGACGGGCACTCAGCAGCTCCCAGGGTTGCCATGGCCGCATTTTGGACCTCCCAACAGCATCACATCTGACATCCCACTGGCAGTAGGACGGGCCCCCACTGCCCTCAGCAGAGGGAGCAGCCACTCCAGGGCTGGAGCAGAGACTTTGCTGATGTTCACAAGCACACTGTGTCTCCCAGTGGCAGCTTTGGGGACCCTGTGCTCCCTCTGATTGAGGACACCTGCATCCCCCTGAGCTGGAGACAGCCAGGGAAGGGGCAGGAAGCAGGGCACACCGTTCTGCAGTAGGATGTGCTGGCAGTGGCAGAGGAGTTGTGGTCATGGGAGTCCTCTCCATCAACCCCCAGTGACAATGTCCCCACTGCCACACAAAAGAAATCTCTGCCTTCCCAAAGCCACGAGTGCCAAGCATGGAGGCAGATTTTCCCTCTCCTCAGGAAGTCTGCTCTGCTTCCTGGGCTGAGGGGGAAGCCTCCATTGTTACTGCCAACCATTTTCCTTCAAGTGCAACCCAATTCCTTATTCACGTGGCAGCCCCAGGGCCACCCTCTCCTCAGCATCTGCTCACACCAGCACCCCTTGGCCCTGACACCCATGGGCAATGGCCCTGCTCCCCTTTCATCCCCCCAGGGTGGAGCTGTGCTGGGGCAGAAGTTGATGCTGAAGACTGACAAGCATTTCTGCAGATTCACCACCTCTCCAGGACTCATTGTCCTTAGAGGGACCCTTGGTTTTCTTTTCCATATGTGAAGAATAATTAAAAACAAAAAAACCTCCAAATCCTATCAAACTAATAGGTAATGATGCCAAACACAGGGATGAGTCACTTGGAGAGGTGGCACAGCATTCTGCCTCTGCACCGCACACCCTGAGCATCCCAACCGTGGTCCTGCTGCTTTCACACCCTGGAGAAGGTGAAGGAAAGGGATGAACCACTGGGAGCAGAGAGGAACATCTTTGTGGGCCCAGTTTGTATGAAAACTGGGGAGTTTTCATCTTGTTTGGAAAAGCAAAGTTTCATGGTCCCCAGGTGTCCCTTGGTCTCCTCATCTGTAGCTCCTCAGGGGCCCACCACCCTCCAGAGCCCCTTCAGCTGCTGGACCCTGAGGGAATGGAGGGGAGTGGACAGACATCTGACAGTGCTGGACAGACAGGCACCCCGAGCACCCTCCCAGTGCTGCCCTCTGTGTCGTGGCACAGACTCTGTGGTGACCACAGCCTACAGCTCCACGTGGGGCAAGGGTGCAAATTCCAGCTGCCTTTGTACTCTGAGCAGGGCCAATGGCACCTTCATCCCCTGTCCGGGATAACCAAGGGCAGGAGGGGTGGCACCTTCATCGCCAACCTGGGCTAACAGAGGGCAGGAGGGGTGGCACCTGCATCCCCTGCCTGGGATAACCAAGGGCAGGAGGGATGGCACCTGCATCCCTAGCCCAGCTAACCAAGGAGAGAAGTGTTGGCAACTGTATCCCCCAGCCTGGTCTGACTAAGGGCAGGAGTGTTGGCACCTGCATCCCCCACCTGGGCTAACCAAGGGCAGGAAGCATCTCCCAGGGAGGAGGATGAAGGGCTGCCCCACGTTGCCCCCGTGCTCCCGGGACTGGATGGCAGAGGGAGCGTTTCCCCCTGGGGAGGCACCACGGGAAGGACCCGATGGAGATCATTGTAAGAGGATTTTCACACCGCCCGTCTGGTTTTCCTTTGGTCATCAGCCGAGCAGCGAGCAGGACACCAAGCGGGGACACCAAATCTCGTGCAGAAGGGATGGACTTCCTTTCACCGCTCCCGGGGCTCACACAGCGGCTCTGCTTAGATGAAATTTTAATAAAAAACGAGTCTGTGTGTCGCTGTGCAGCCGACCTTCTCCTGGCCGGAGGGAGCGCTCCGCCCGCCCCAGCGGTGCCGTCCAACCCCGGCGGGGCAGGAGGGAGATGCTCCGCACAAACCCTCTCCCAGGCACTTTGCCACCTTTCTTTTATAACCCAGCAAAGCTTGAACTCAGAAACTCAAAGCAAGAGCTCCTGCTCCGAGTAAAACAGCAGTAAGGAATCCAGCACGGCTCCCAGGCTCATCTTTGCGGCTCAAAAGACTTTTTCCAGACGCCTTTTCAATTTTGCGAGGAGCTTTCAGGGCAATTAAATAATCAGTGAACTTTGGTTGGTCTTGGGACACAAAATTCATCCCAAGGAGGTGAAAATGAAGCCGGTCGTTTTGGAGGACGGCAGGAATCAGGTATCTCTGATCCCGAGTATTAGGAAAACAAGGTACAGGGAGCAGCAGACTGCTGCTTTCAGTTGACTTAATTAGTTTATACGCTGAAACGGTGAATAAAGGGACTGTGCAGTGCCTTGGCTTCAGTAGTAACCCCGCAGCCATGACAACAGCGAAGCATTGCTCATCACCATGACAAAGAGCCGAGAGGGCTGCAGGCCGGGGAAAGCCAACCAGGAATTCAGGGGGTGTGGAAAAACCTACCCTGAAAAACCCACTCTGAAAAACCCACCCTGTGGCCGCTGCTGTATTTAAAGCTTTGGTTTTAGCCCTCTGTGCAAACTGATGTTTGGGAACAGCTCACACATGGCCACGTCATTTCATTAACTGTTGATAACAGCAATATCTCCCAAAACTAGGATGCAATGCAGGGATTTCATTAAAAATAGAGATCTGAATAGTTACAGGCCAGGGCTGTCCCTGCCTGTGTCCCTGCCTGTGCCCCTGCCTGGCCTGGCACAGGGGGATGCTCCAGGGTCCAGCCTGCATCCTGAGAGAGGGAGGGAGGTGTTTGATTTTTCATCTGTAAAACATCATCTCAATCTGTCCCCTGGTTATGGTCCAGCAGAGCCCCCCTGGCCCAGCTGAGCCCTCCCATTCCCTCACCCCCCAGTGGTGCCTCCTCCATGGCCAGCACAGCCCTGCATGGGGCTCATCCCTCCTGGGGACACTTCATTTGTCGCCTGAGCTCCTGATACTGAGCACAGCAAAAAGTTTAACCAGAGGGAGTAAATAAAGAAAATTAAATGTGGGAAAGGTGTGGAATTGAGGTGTTTTCCCAACAACTCTGCACACCTGCAAATGTGGATAAAGTGCCCAGGAAAAGGAGGCAACTCAGAGCATCTCAAAGTTAAGAAGTGAGGAGGGTCCCCCACCTGCAGGGTGGGGGGCATGGCCTCATTCTGTGCACATCCAACTCCACTGGAGCCAGACACAGGAAACCTGTCCATAGTGTCCCTTCCAGCTGAAATGGAGCATCTGAGTGTGCTTTTCAGCAACTGCATTTCCCTATGGAGGAACCATCCAGGCAGGTGGTCTCTGAAAAATTTTCCTTGTCTGCTTTTGTTATAAGGGATGGTCAAAAACAGTGAAGAATAATCACAGAATCACAGAATGATCTGTGGTGGAAAGGACCTTAAAGCTCTTCTCATTCCCACCCCCTTCCATGGGCAGGAACATCTTCCAGTAGGTGGAAGGAAATGGAAGGACAAGAACAATTAAAAGTCTCCAAGTGCTGAACTCTACAAGATGTGTGTCCCTTTACTTGTGTTTGCTCATCAGTAAACAGAAATATTTTTCTGTCTGCATTGCTATTTACCAACTTCTTCAGAGCATCTCCCAGCATTGAACATATATAAAATAGATACAGAAATATGCCCCTAGAATCCTACTGCAAGAACAAGTGGGACACTGCCAGTGATTTCCAGGGTGTTCATCCCTTCACACGTGTGAAAGCAAACCCACAGGGCCCGTGCTGGGAGGGAGGTGTTTTCTTCCAGCCACCTTCTCCCATCCCTGCTCCCCCTGCATCACCAGTCAGTGCTGGGCATGAACAGAAGGTTCATTCTGCCACCAATAGGCAGCACAGCAATGCTGAGCTCCACTGACACCAAATTAGGATTTAAAAAAAAAAAAAACCCACACCAAAACCAAACAAACACACATAACCAAACCAAACCAAACCAAAACCCAAACCAAAACAAATGAAAACAAAAAAAACCCCCACAAAAACCCCCACACAAAACAAAGAAACAAAACAAAAACAAACAAAACAAAAAAACCCACAAAAACCCAACAAGAAAACCAAACAAAACCCCCACAAACAAACAAAAACAAAAAACAAAAACAAAAACCCCAACAAAAACAAACAAAAACAAAAACAAAAACAAACCACAAAAACCCCAACAAAAACAAACAAAACCAAAAACAAAAAACACAAAACCAAACAAAAAACCAAACAAAAACCAACCAAACAAAACCAACCAAACAAGACAAAACAAAACCAAAAAACACCAAAACAAAAACCATACCAAACCAAACCAACAAACAAAAAAAACCCAAACAATGTATGGTCTGATTTAAGAAGAATAACAAACATGGGTTACCTTCCAAAGTTCCCCCCCAAATTAAAAGTTTAGGGCTGCAAAGCCCTGTGGAGCCCCCATGCCACCCCCTCCCAAAGCACCCACAACACTGAGTCCAGCAGTTCCCGTGCCATCAGCAAGTGTTTGAGTATTATTTAGTTATGTTTGACTTTTTTAACTGACTCTCCATTTCCACAAGTGTTACCAGCCCCTTGTTAAACATCCAACAGCCTCAAATATCTCCACGTGCCCCCAAGGGTCAAATCAGCCTCTCACCAGATTTATTCCTCCTTTTACTTTCCCAAAATTCTGATGCTCAGAGCACCAAAGCACTGAGAAACAGCACAGAAAACAAACCATTTAAACATCCTCTGAAGTCTTACAGAAACTGTACAAATCCAGAAGGGATTTGAGACCTTTCCAGTCTTTCCCCCTCCAAAACTAGGAGCCCTATTCCATGCCCACGGGCATTCTCCTTCCCAAACCAAATGTGCCAGATTTCTTATCACCCAGCACCCAAACTGCAACATTCTGGGTTTTTTGGGAAGAATTTAATCTTTTCTTGAGGTGGCACAGGCCTGTATGAACTGCAGCAACTCATGGGCAGCATGGAGTCTTTGCCAGGGCTCTGCATCCCATGGAGACCTCAGGAGAGCTGCATTGGGAGGACCCTCCCAGGCTTCCCCAGAGCTGGAGCAGCAACAGCAACAGGCAAGGACTGATGAGACATGTTGGTGACACTGCCCAGGAACCTGCAACAGCCTCAGCACAGAGGTGATTGCTTTGGGATGGACAATACACACGAGATGTTCAGAGGAGGCAGAGAAACTGCTGGCAGCTCCAAGAAGAGATGGAGCTGGAGACATCCCCAAAGCCTGGTGGGGGGCTGCTCCAGGTGACCCTTCACCAGTGCTGCTGCCTCAATCACCCAGTGGGTGTAGGACACACACAGCCAGCCCAGCTCATCCCCTTGGGGAGGAAATCAAGGCTCATGTCCCAAAAAGGACACTGAAATCAATTCCCTCCCCACAGCACAAGGGGCAAACCCACGGGGTAAACCCATGGGGCTGACAGGGCTGTCCCCCATCCATGCTGCCCCAGGCCCCTTTGCACAGAGCCCAGGGCAGGTGTGAACCCCAAAAACCACGTCCAGCCTCTGGGCAGAGAGCCTTGATGGGAGCAGAGATGGAACATCACATTTCAGAGCACGGTTAGAGCTCTGCACTCCTCCTTTTCACTCTTCAGTGCTGTGTTGAACCTTGCCATGGCCACGTTCCCCTGCTCTGGATTGTGACTGTGGCCACTAGAAAAGGCTCTAAACCCAAAGGTGAGCTTGGCATCAGGATGAGAGGAGAACATTCATTACAGCACTGCAGGGAGTGGGGAAAAGCCCCAAAGCTTGGCTCTTCCTCTGCAGACAATCCTCAAACCCTAAAATGGTTTGGGTCAGAAGGGACCTTAAAGCTCATCTTGTTCCTGCTCTGCCATGGGCAGGGACACCTCCCACCAGCCCAGGTTGCTCAGAGCCCCATCCAGCCTGGCCTGGGACACTCCCAGGGATGGGGCAGCCACAGCTGCTCTGCCCAACCTGTGCCAGGACCTGCCCACCCTCACAGAGAAGGATTTCTTCCTAAAATCCAATCTAAATCTCTCCTCTTTCAGTTAAAAACAATTGCTCCTCACAGAATTATGGGATGAATTAGAGGATCCCATTCAGGGGTTCATCCCAGAGGACCCTTGGCATCCAGACCATCGAGGAAGCAGCACACACACGAGTGGCCCCTGAGACAGAGCAGCCTTTCTCAGGAGGGATTATCCAAACCCAGGGGGGCTGGGCAGACATGGGGAGCAGCCTCTGAGCCAGGGCTGGCCCCACAGCTTCCACTCCTGAGTTTTAATCCTGATGCTAATCCTTATGTTTAATCTGAATATTAATAGAATATCTATAAAATACTTATCTGCAGTCAGGGACCTCTTGACTTCCTGCAGCTGTGGAGGAGCCTGGGGGTCTGCAGGGGCAGCAAAGAGGGTTGGAACAACTGATGAAGGCAGCCCATGCTGAGGCAGACATGGACCTCAGGAGACCCTGCAAAGGATTTCCCTGGGGAAAACCCTCTTTTAAATGTGGGAATAAAAATCTCAGGTGAGGGCACAGTGCTGTGTTTCCATGCTCACTGGAATAGTGGCTCATCCCTGGAGAAGTGACACTCCTGTCCCCAGACCCAGCATGCCAGACATGCCACAGCTGGTTGTGGGACTAGCTGGCAAGGAGATGTGGAAGAGGAAAACAACAAAAAAACCAAAGAGAAAGGTACAGCCCTCAGCTGGACCCTTCTTTGGGCAGAGAAGCCCAAAGCCAGCAATGATTTAGCCTTTACCACTTACCCACTCCCTGCTCCTATGTAGGTCATCCATCCCATTTCAGCACAAGAGGCACCCCAGAGAAGGACAAAATTCACCTAAATATGCATATTTTGGCCCTGGGGCTTCAAAACTCTGAATTAACCAAGTGTTTGAATGATTCTGGAGCTTCATCCACACACGTACCTCCACCTGCACTCTCCTTCCTCCCCCTGGCAGGCAGGAGGGGCTGAGGTGGAAAGGAAATAGAGAGCAACAGCATCAAAATAAGATTTATTATTTAGAACTGAGATTTGGAAGAGACAGACATGGCAGATAACAACGAAACAGAACGCCAGGCTCCAGATGAGAGGAAGGGGGTACTGAGACAGGGGGAAATTCCTACAGCTCTGGGATCAAACACAAGAGAGAGTGAGAACAGCCCATGCTGGGACTGAGGGGGAAGCCAGGGAAACTGGGTGCAGAGAGCTTGGGGCCAGAGACAACTGCAGGAGCAGCACTTTCCCACTCCTCAGGACAGTGCTAACCCACTTTCTTACAAAGAGGTAAGTAGTCCTTTGATAAATGATCACCTGTGAGATTATTGCTTCGAACCCCTCTGAGCATCCCCATGACCCAGAAGATAGCTGAAACCCACCACCAGTGAACCCAGAGAAAGAAACCCTCTCTGAATCAGTTCAGCTCATTGAAGGCACTTCAGAGTCTTAAAAAGGGCTCCAATTACACACTGGTCCGTGGAAGGGTTTTAGTCTTACATTTAAAATCAGCAGTGACTTGAAACTGCATTTAAGTCTGGCAAGGAAATGTGGCCGGTCTATGAGAGAAAGAAAGAGGTAAAAAGGGAAGTGACAAGCACAGACTGACTCTCCAGTGAGGGATCTGGAGGGTTTTTTACTTGGTTTAAGTGGATTTGAAGTAGAGTCCCACCTTCACAAAAGAATGGTGAGAAACTGAAGTGGAACTGGAACTTATCTCCCTTGTATACATGCCTGGCTTATTGCTTGGAAAATCACTTAAATGACAATTAGCTGTGTGAAACAAAAAGCATTTGAAGGAGTGCCTCCTCCTCTTCCTCCTCCTCCCTCTTCTCCATCTGCTGCTCATGGAAACCTGGCTCACAACAGAAGGGAACAATTTGGGACGAAATCCTTTTCCCCCAAAATAATTCTCCTTTATTTTTTTTTTTTTATTTTTTTTTGCATAACATTTTTGTATTTCCAACTATAAATAAAAAAATGGTTAGAAAGAAGTTACAAAACTGCGTCGAATGGACCAGAAGGGCACAGAATTCCTCCCACAGGATAAATCACTTCCCATCTTCCTCTTCCTCCTCCTGGGCCATGCCGGGGCCTCGCGCTTGGCACTGCAGCTGCGGGGGCCACGTGTCAGTCACTGATGGTGGTCTCATTTTCAGAATCTAAAAGAAAAAAACCCATATATGGATTTCACATCGAGGCAAACCCAAAGCAAACTCAAAGAGGGACACGTTGAGCTCCTGGAGCCCCGAAGGAGTGGAGGTGCTGCCGCCGGGGTGAGCTCTGGGTGCTGCAAGGAAACAGGGAGTGGGGCTGTGGTGCTGAGAGCTCGGGGGTGGCAGAACCTCAGCACCTCGCAGGGTGCCCCAGGGCAGAGCTCTGCCTCCCTTGGGGGACAAGCCAGGCTCCCAGGAGGCAGATGGAAAGAGCCAGCAGAGACACCTGGCACTGTTCGTGGGACCCAGTCACTGGGGGAGGAAGGGAGAGGGGAGTGATACTGTGAGGAGGTGCCAAAGGGAGGATGGGGGTGCCAGGGTATGTCGTGGCACCAGCTCCCCACGCCCATGGGTTTGGCTCCTCTGTCCAACGAAAACGGAGCCAAGCGTGGGATCACAGACCATGGAATAGTTTGTGTTGGAAGAGACCTCCTTCCACCCGGGCCACAGGGCTGCCATGCCCCACCCAGGCAGGGATGGGATCCATCAGCCTCCCACAGGAGGCGGGGATGGGATCCATCACCTTCCCATGGGAGACAGGGATGGGATCCATGAGTTTCCCACAGGAGGCGGGGATGGGATCCATCACCTTCCCACGGGAGGCAGGGATGGGATCCATCACCTTCCCACGGGAGGCAGGGATGGGATCCATCACCTTCCCACGGGAGGCAGGGATGGGATCCATCACCTTCCCATGGGAGGCAGGGATGGGATCCATGAGTCTCCCACAGGAGGCAGGGATGGGATCCATCAGGCAGATCACAGATGGTGGGACAGACAGGGAAGGGCTTGCACTGACAGGACCAGGATAAAGAGCAGGGAGGGTGCTGAGGGCACCACGGAGCAGCAGCAGCAGCAGCAGCACGAGGTGCCACCACGTGTCCCCCAGACATGCTGGCTGTGCTGGGGACACACTCCCAGGGACACGCACCCAGCTCCACACACAGACACGTGCACACTGCTGTGGGATTGCAGCCACCCATGGGCCTGATGGAGCAGATGGCTTTGGGATGCCCTCAGAACACATGCAGGGAGCCCATGGAGCAGCAGGGAATCCTTGGAGCAGCAGGGAGCCCTTGGAGCAGCAACAAATTCTTGGAGCAGCAAGGAGCCCTTGGAGCAGCAGGGAGCCCTTGGAGCAGCAAGAAGTCCTTGGAGCAGCAAGGAATCCTTGGAGCAGCAAGGAATCCTTGGAGCAGCAGGGAATCCTTGGAGCAGCAAGGAATCCTTGGAGCAGCAAGGAATCCTTGGAGCAGCAAGTAATCCTTGGAGCAGCAAGTAATCCTTGGAGCAGCAAGGAGCCCTGGAGCAGCAAGGAGCCCTGGAGCAGCAAGGAATTGGAGCAGCAGGGAATTCTTGGAGCAGCAGGGAATTCTTGGAGCAGCAGGGAATCCTTGGAGCAGCAAGGAATCCTTGGAGCAGCAAGGAATTCTTGGAGCAGCAAGGGAGCCTTGGAGCAGCAGGGAGCCCTTGGAGCAGCAAGGAATTGGAGCAGCAGGGAATTCTTGGAGCAGCAGGGAGAGAGGGTGGGGGGACATTGCGCGGTGCCGGCGCCATCGGGGTCTCTGTAGTTTGGGCTCTGCTTTCATTAAACCAACGCCAACCTTCTCCCTCCCATATTCCATGCTCTGCCTGTTCATGGGAAGAATGGCTTTCAAGGGAAGGGAAATCACATCTTGATTGTAACTCCTCCCTGAGCTTCTGACCAACACCTGCTTGCTGTGGCGTGGAGTTTCACCCAGGAAAATGGGACAAAATTGTCTCCAGGTAACCAGGCAAAAAGATCCATGGCAGCAGTGGGGCAACCACAACACCCCGAGCAGAGCTGGCTCCTCCAACAAACCCTCACAGGTGCTCAGCCCAGGAACAACCTCCTCACTTCTTATTCCAAAGCCTGCCTGAGCTTCCACAGGCTGAGTAGGGAACAGCACTGGAATGTGGTTAAACCCAATGTTTGCTCAGTGATGGGGAAAAGGCAGTGATGGCACATCCTGGAGCTGATGCCTCACGGTGGCAAAGATGCTCGATGCAGTCTGTCAGTCTGATAAACAAACCTGAATGCTGAGGAAGTTTTTACCTGACTGGCAAAGCAACTGGAAAATAAAAACCTCCAAAGAGTATATACTTTTTGGGGCTATTTTATGTCAGATCTGAAGAATATCCATTTGAGAATGACTGGCAGCTGATTATTTCTTCTTAAAGCTATTTTTTCACAAGGTGTCAGAGTCCCGAGTACCTCCCCAAAACTGCAACAGGCACAAAGAAGTCCCTGGAGGAGTGGCTGGAGAGGCTCTCCCCATGCCCATCCTGACACCTGAAGCTTGAGAACCACACTGTCATAGCTGCCACTCACTGGCACCTCAATAATGAAAGGCAAGGTGTGGGGATAATGCCAACTTTTCCCTCTCCTCACAACTACAACATGCCCAATATTCACCGTGCATCCATCCCATGGCTCTACATCCAAAGCAATTCATCCAAGCACTCCTTCCTCACCAGACTTGGAAAAACCAAAAGCTTTGGCACAAGAAATTCCCTGCTGTAACAGATGCTTTATAGTAGATTGTTGTCTATGAACAGCTTCTCCACAGTGACCAAGCGAGCCCTAAAGCTTCCTGAGGCTTTGCACATCAGGCTGAAGGCTCAAACCACTCAGCCCCTAAACTCTTCATGAGAAAATTGTTTCAAGTGAGAAGTTCCACAATGAAATACAGATCCAAGAGGATGCAGCACATCCTTGACAGCACACCACAGCTAGCCCTGGGAAGGGAGCAGAGAGCACATCTTTTACAAGAGAGTCACCTCCTGCTCCAAACCCCACTTCCCAATGAATCAGGTGTGTGATCTCTGTGCTGACACAGCCAATGTCAGCCACTGCAGCACATCTAAACCCCTCCGAGCAATAAATTCGTTCATAAAGCAGAATTTGTAACCTGACAGCTCCTGGATACCATCTCACTATGATGCCTTTCTGGAGTTGAGCCGTGTTAATAAAACCAGCAGCACGGCTGGGGCTGGAGCCGCCGTGACCACAGCCAGATGTGCCACCCCTGTCAAGAGGCACCTACACCACATGTGAGTCATCACACACCTCCCATCTCACCTACAGGGGTAGATAAACAGGAAAATGATTGGCAGGGATAAAATAACAACAGGGAGCAGCACATCAGACAATCCACTGAAGCTCAGTCTGCACAAGCGCTGGCCAGGCACAGCCTGACACCTGAACCACTGAGATGCTCCTCAAGGACCCAATCCATAAAAATAAGCACAGCCAGAAATAATACAAGATTATGGTTTTGCTGTTTTATAAATTCAATCCCATATCACCCATACCAGACACAGAGCGTGTGAGTTCCCTGCTCATTCACTCTGCAGACACCATGCCCACACTTCCCCACAGGAGTCACCAGAAATCAGGGACACAGGAGGGCACAGGGGGAATGGGAAAAGGCAAGGAAACCTTACTGGGACACTGCACAGCAAGGAACTATTTAATGTGTGACTTCTGTCTCTCATCCAACACTTCCAACAGCATCCATGGAAAACTGGGGGGGAACCAGCTGGAAGCAAGGCAGAAAACCAGGCACTGTTTGCCTCATTGTGGGGGTGGAGGAGGATGACAGGGAAAACAATGCTGAGGTCACATCATTTCAGAAGGGAGACTTCTGGTTACAATTCTCCAAAGCCAACTTCCAAGGAATGTGTGAGGACAGATGTCTTTCCTACACAAACATGTGCCGACTGAACAAAACCAACATGGACCCACAAAGTGTTCACAGAGCTTGTCTGGAAAAATTGTGAATGTTCCCAGACCCGACAGTAACGCACTGGGATCAAGGAAAACACTTGAAGAGATACCATTGGCAAAGCCAAGGTAAACTAATGATTCAAAGCATTAGTGATTTCCTTCCACAAACACCAACCAGCACAACCTGCTACTGGAAGAAGCAGCTCATTTCAGGAATTATTCCCCTCAGCACCGAGCCCCCTGTTCCCCAACATGAGTGTCTCTGTCAGAGCACAGTGGTGGCCACGTCTCACACATTCAGTCCCTCGTCTTGCCTTTGATCCCAGACAGTGCCAAGTATTTCAGAGGAAAATAAGGATGTTACACAGCAGAGAGCAAGAACAGCACTTTGGAGACACGTGTGCAGTGATGGTTAAGTAATCACAGAGTCCCAGAATGGTTTGGGTTGGAAGTGACCTCAAAGACCATCTCATTCCACTCTGCCATGGGGAGGGACACCTTCCACCAGCCCAGGTTACTCCATACCCTGTCCAACCTGGCCTTGGATGCTCCCAGGGAGGAGCAGCCACAGATTCTCTGGGCCGAATTTCCTTTTTAAACCAACTTCTTAAAGATTTTTTTTTCTTTTCTAAAAGAAATTTAAAAAGTATTTCCTCTTTAAAGTTGTGGAATGGAGACCAGAGTTAAATACAAAAAAAACCTGTGAGGGCCAATGTTACATCATTCTTTTGGGTCAAATCTGTGCCAGGGAGGTTGAATCTGGACTTGCAAAAGAGCCTTAAAGCACTCCAGTGTTTCTTCCTGCCTTCTCCAGCACCCAGTTTTGTATCCCTGCAGAGCAGCACTGGCAGAAGCAGCTCCTTCTCAGGACACCTATTCCCACTCCAAGCAAGCCAGGGATACGGTGGGAAAGCAGGATGTGACTGTGCATTGAGATACTCCATCATGACACAAGGCAATCAGAAAGTCAAATGAATGGCACACGGGCAAACTTCAACTAATTTCCCAGCTTCCCAAATTGAAAACTTTGAAACTTTCCCCAAGTTTCAAAAACTTCCCCCAAAACTGAGTGCATGACTTGGGGGTGGGATGTTAAAACATACTTTCAAGATTGGTATTAAGTTTGTGTAACTGAAAAAGTGGAAATTGGGTGATCTGTGAACTCCCTCATCGAAATGTGGTATTTAAAGCTGAGCATCTGTGCTGACTTCCCATGTGTCAGCACAGGGCTGGGAATGCTGGGTGATGGCAGAGCTACAGGATGTGGTGGCAGGTCTGGAACTGGGGAGGCCAGGACTTCCACACCAGGAGGTTTGACCCATTTGCTGCACATTGAAGCAACATTCAGAGTCAGGAATAAAATTAGTTCAGTTCTGGGATCTGCGGGAGATCTTACTGGATACAGACGCCCCTCTGATGGTGCAGCACAGACCCTCAGCTCCCTCTCACTCCTTGGCTCACCTTCTGCTCAGAAAGTGGCCCCAATTATTTCGTCTCATGTCATTTGCTTAATTGCCACAGAGCATCAAAAGCACCCTGTGACACAAACACTACAACAGAGGGGGGGAAAAAAGAAAACCCACAGCCTGAAGCGACGGGCCACAACTGCTGCAGCCAAGGGAGCCACCAGGAAATCAAACCCCCCGAGGACCTGCTGAGCTGCTGGGGGAAGAGGCAACACAGGGGGAGCACCCCGGGCACCTGGATGCTGCAGCCATGCCCTGCTGTGCCCCAGCTGCCCCCCGGGAGCACAGCGCATGCAACGCAGCCCCACACACACAGCAAAGCCACGGACAGGCACAGGCAGGAGGGGCTCACACCCGCACGCCCTTCCCGGTGGTGACTGCCAAGAGGGTGCCAAGAGCTTCCTCACAGTTAAATGGAACCAGGATCCTTTGGAAGGGCTTCCCTGGCGCTTGGCAGCACGGCAGAGACACAGCTCGTGGGCTTCTTTCCCACTGACCAAACTCAGCACCCTCAAGTGCTCAAAGGAACTCGGTGAACGCTCCCGCCCGCTCTGCTCAGCAGCAGCCCCGCAGCAGGAGCAGCTGCCCAGGCAGGGACTTGGGGCAATGTGCCCTGTGAGGTGACACCACGCACCTCCCGGGGCACCTCCCAGGGCACCTCCTGGGGCACTGCTGCCTTCCCACAGCTGCTGGAGGTGTTGGCTATGGGGAGAACCCAAGAAATGGGTGTGGCTCCTGCCATACAACCAAGGGGTAAGAAGGAGCCTGGGAACCAACCGCAGAGTTACCCGGAGCAGCTGGGCATTGACACAGTTCTACTGTTTAGAAAAACACTGGGTTTTTCACACCGTTTTCAAGCACAAAATGTTTATTTTTTTCTTTTCGGTCTATACAATTTCTCAGGGCTTTTGGTGCCACTGACTTTGTCAGTATACAAGGGATGGACTATACAGGCAATAGCGACATAATCTGGAGGATTCAGTGCAAGCCAAAGGGAACCCAGTGTGAGAACATATTTTCCATGTTTGCTCATGAGGCATACAGATATGAATCTAAAAAACCCAAGCAAATTAAAGATACATGGTACAGAGAACAGAAATCTCTTACTACAGTAAGTATTTCGCCCAGGCAGAAGACTCTGCGTAATGTCTATAAAATTCAATTCTAACTGAATTGATGGAATAATCTTCAAAGGGTACAAACAAAATAGTTTCGACATAATGCTCGAAGTACAAGGGAACTATACCATTCACAGATTGGCAGCACGGGACAGCTCTGCCTTTGGGTGTGGCCGCCCAGGACGCTCCCGCAGCGCTTCCAGGGGGAGAGACTTACCATGGGCAAACCAGGCCTAGAGGGTGCCTTGTGCCTTTAGGCTGAGGTGCAGGTGGAGACTCTACGCACGGTAAAACGGGTAAAAAGCAACTTTTCAAACGGGAGAGAGGCGTCCGTGCCACCTGGAGCGCGAAACTTTGGTAAAACATGAAAATAAATAAATAAATAATTTATTTTTTTTTTTAAAAAAATGACACTTCCGAAGGAAAGGCGGCAAGGCTCCAAACCTGAAGCGTCAGATATGAAAAAAGAACAGCTGCACATTTTTGCTCTGTTTTAGCATGAACACTGTCAGTGGCCAGACACCACCCTCGGAGCCAGGACGCGCGTGCTGTACTTACATGGCTCTGACAGTCCCCTGAAGACACGCTCTCCTATGATCAAGGGTCCCATTAGGGTTCTTCACTTATGGAACATGCATGACCTTGTAATTTAACTAAGTCATAAAAGCCCAGAGAGGGAAAAGGAAATGAAATCCAATGTGCTGCTGATCCAGAGGAAGACAGTGCATTGCTGCCTGTTACTGCAGTAAGTCGCTGTCTGTAACAGCTTTGCCACAGGCTGGGGAGAAGAATGGGTTGCACTGCCTGAAGCTATTCCCTGTCCTTGTATGTATTTCCTTAGGTCACTCTGTAAATACTCCTACGTTACAATGTGCACTTCACTACAAACACAAACAGTTTCATGATCGGTCAAACAAACGTGTCAAACAATCCTCACCTCACAACTCTTACTTCTTTTTTTAAAAGCTTCAGAAATGAAAATTCAACCCGTGAATAAAAACGAAAGCATTTACAGCAAAATGAAGCTGATGAGGAACATCAACTGTAAACCTGTGGTGTCTTTGCAAATAAAAAGAACTTCAACTCGCAAGCAGATTGTAAATAAAATACACCTTTCAAATAATTGTACATCTCTTTCCAGGTGGGACTGGAAGGCTGAGATTCAAGGCACTGAACTCCTGCAGGGTTAGTACAATTTGCTAGTCATCAATTCAAGTACATCAGCTTTAAGGATCGCAAGTGTGAAACAGAACACAAGGAATAAAGTGTCTTCAGCAATGGAACAGAAGCAGATACTGCCATAAGGACAAAGGACCCGCTGTGCCGCCGCCTCACAGTGACCGCCGACGCAGCGTATGGCTGTGCACTCACGGGCCCTGCCTCATCCTACAGAGCAAACACTGCACGTGACGGCGTCGAAATCACCGGGACGCCTGGCAGGACCACTCATTGACAGGGTTAACCATGGCAGAGTCACCAATGGCAGGGTTAACCATGGCAGGGTCTTCCATTGACAGGGTTAACCATGGCAGGGTCCCCCACTGACAGGGTCACTCATGATGGGGTTACCCATGGCAGGGTTACCCATGGCAAGGTCACACATTGATGGGGTTACCCATGGTAGGGTCATCCATGGCAAGGTCCCCATGACAGAGTTACCTGTGGCCAGGTTCCCATGTCAAGGTCACACATTGCAGGGTTATCAATGGAAGGGTCCCCACATCAAGGTCACACATTGCGGGTCCCCATGGCAGGGTCACCCACAGCAGGATCCCCATGTCAAGGTCACCCATGTCATGGCTACCCATGGAAGCGTCCCCATGTCAAGGTCACCCATGTCATAGCTATCCATGGCAGGGTCCCCATGTCACCGTCCCCCACGGCAGGGTCCCCATGTCAAGGTCACCCATGTCATGGTTATCTATGGACAGGTCCTGATGTCAAGGTCACCCATTGCAGGGTTACCCATGGCAGGGTCCCCATGTCAAGATCCCACTCAGCAAGTCCCTCATGGCAGGTCCCTCATGGCAGTTCTCGCACGGCAGGTCCCCCATGGAAGGGTCCCAATGTCATGGTCACCAACTGTAGGGTTACCCATGGCAGGGTCCCCATGTCAAGGTCCCCCATAGCAGGTCCCTCATGGCAGGTTCCCCATGGCAGGTTCCCTGTGTCAGTTCCCCCATGGCAGGTCCCTCATGGCAGGTCCCCCGTGTCATGGTTACCCATGTCAGGTCCCCATGGCAGGTCCCCCGTGTCATGGTTACCCATGACAGGTCCCCATGGCAGTTCCCCATGTCATGGTTACCCACGGCAGGGTCCCCATGGCAGGTCCCCCATGTCGTGGTTACCCATGTCAGGTCCCCATGGCAGGTCCCCCATGTCATGGTTACCCATGGCCGGTCCCCCA
>VXAU01001053.1:496176-511949 GCA_013399695.1 Formicarius rufipectus | reverse complement strand
AGGGGGGAGCCCGGGGAGCAAACCTTGGGGGCGGGGGGAAAGCCACTGGAACGGGGCACTTGCTCCCCAGTCCTGTCCTTACTGAATTTACCTACAAAAAGAGAAATACAAGAAGCGTCGCTACAGAGCTCCTCTGCCCCGTGTCCGTGGGGGCACTGCTCCCCCACGGTATGGCACCGGGCAGGACTGTCAGCTGGGGGCACAGGCACCGGGTGTCACGGGGTCCCTGGGGCTTTATGCTGGGTTCATTTCCTTTTTTTTCTTTTATATTTCTTTTGGGGGGGTTGGGTTGGGCTTGTTTGGGGTTTTTTTTAAAGACATAAAATTTGGAAATTTATAGGAAATATTGATATGGGGCAGAGGGGAGAGTTATCTGACTGTACCCTCACTCTTTAGGAAGGCAGAAAGCATCACTGAACAAGTGGGAATGAACACCATAAAAAGTCACGAACAGCCTCGTGTGTCCAAAGGAACTCAAGTATCTTTTACCTTGTGCAGAGAAGTAAATGAACTGCACTAAATGCAGACTTAACTCAGATCTCACAGCCAGCCTCAGAAAGGGTTTAAAAATTCTAGCCCACATTTCTGTACAAAATTGTTTCATCTGGCCCCAGAGAACTGAGGGTGGTGAGGAAGGGAAGGAGAACTGACATGGTGGCAAAAACAGCAGGGCTGCTCTGCCACCAATTCCAGAGGGGTTTCTAAAATTCTATTAACACCCACTTCAATTATTCAGCTTTGCATGCAAAGGGCAGAGAAAGAACAGTCCTCCCTCAATCTGGGATGGCAGAGCTTTCCAAAGGGCATGCTCCATCCTGAATAAGGCCGTGGGCACTGTCATTAGCCCAAACATTTGCATTTCATGACGTTTTAATGTCACAGAATTTACAGCTCCCTGTGGGGTTCCCCCTATGCCAGCACCTACTCGTGGTGTGAAAAAAAAAAAGGGTGTTATTTGATTTTGGGAATCTCCCATCAATGTGGTATTTTACAGTCAATTGATAAAGTTGGTATGAAGGTGAAATGTCAGCAGAGGAAATGAATATATGTGTAAGGCTGCGTGGAACACTAACTCCTTGTTTCTGATTTCTTTTCTCAATTAATGATAAAAAGAGCAATGTCTCCATGGGATTTCCTGCTTTGGGGCATTAACCTCTGCTCCAAAGGCAATTTTAGAAAAATAAACAACTATCTGATACCCTTCTTCACTTCCCTGTCTCCCTCAAACCTGAATCTGATGGTGAATGTCGAACTGAAAGAGATGCTTCAGTAAAATGAATTTAATGTCATTAATGTGCAAAAAACCCACAAAAATTAACAACAGAAACCAAACAAGAAACAGAGGAACGAAGGATGTATTAAGACCAGCAGACATCTTTTAGCTGTTTAATAAACCCTTGTTTTAACATCCTCAGAATTATGGGTTCCACCAAACTAAATCCCCACAAAGTGATGCCAACAGACGCTTGTGAATGTACCTAACCAAAACACAGCATTTTGGACAATGTTCCCAGGCACGTGGTGGGATTGTGCTGTGTCCTATGCTAGGCCAGGAGTCGGACTGGATAATCTTTGAGGGTCCCTTCCAACTGAGGACATTCTATGGTTCCACAACAACATTTCCGATACTACAGTGTCATTGAAAATGTCAGGTGACATTTTCAGTGGCCCTATTTAAAAATTAACTTGAAAAACCTCATTTTCAGCATTTTTGAAGTACTGAGAAACCTGACTCACTCCAATTCATGCTTCTGAACTTTTTCCTTCTCAGCTGAATTCCTCAGCAAAACAGCAGCTGGATTTAGGGCTGTGTATGTGCTACTGGGAATAAAATTGTGTCCTGCTCCAAACCCAACGTTACACATACTCATTAAACCTGACACTGTGACAAATGCAAATCATGACTGAAGCTGCTTCCTCTACCTTCATCCCATGCTTCAAGGTAAACACACACTTTAAGAGGCATGACACCTGGCTCTTGTGCCTTCCCCTGGGTAGGACTCTCTTGGTCATGACCTTTATTCAGCTATCACCTTTTAACCACCTCTGATGACTCAACACTGGTAAAGGCCCACACAACCCTTCAAGTCCTGCATGGAGATGCCAACTGAAACACCAAAATTAACATGTGCCAGAAGAGTCCTCAGAGCAGCACAGGGAGCTGTGCATTTCCCAGCTCCAGGGAAGCCATGAGACTACAAGTCCCTTTGCTCATCCAGTTGGAAGGGAAGCAGACGACAATGAGGGAGGTGTGTTCATCACCTACACAGGCTCAGATCACAGCAGTGAACAGCACTAGCTCAGCATTCCCAGTCAGCCAGGCTGGGGTTTAAGAAGGTGCCCCGAGGGAAGCCCCTGGGATTTGTGGCACAATGGTCAGGGTGTTCACCTGAGCACCAGCCCAGCAACTGCCGGGGGGTGAAGAGTCACCAGAGCAGCTGAGAGCCCACGTGTTCTCCCAGCACTCATGAGCTGGCCAGTTCTGGGCTGGGAGGACACAGCAGGTATAAACTACCACACCAGGGCTCCCTGCTGGCCCAAGGGACTCCTCCTTTTGGGTATGCCTTGTCAGTTCTGCATGTTTGTTTGAGGCTGCCCAGGGCAGTGGTGGAGTCACCATCCCTGGAAGGATTTAAGAGATGGGTGGATGTGGCACTTGGGGACATGATTTAGTGGTGGCCTTGGCAGTGCTGGAGGAATGGTCAGACTCAATGGTCTCAGAGGGCTTTTCCAACCTCTGTGATTCTATGAAAGGTACCAGTTCTGGCACAGGCTGTTGATTCTACTATGTGCACCAATTACACCCACTATAACCCAGTGGAGCCAAGGCTCCAGCTTCCAGCGTGGCTGCTGAGCTTTGCTCTTCTCCCCATAGCTTGAAGACCCTGCTGCGAATGGTTTCTTTTATCCTGAAGTTGTCTTGGGAACTGAAAACAAGCAGTACAACATCAGAGCCCAGCATCCAGCTCAGGGAACCCATGTTGAGAGGCCACTGACCCCCAAAGATCCTTGGAGCTGTACCCACAGGCACACAGGACTCGTATTTGGGGGCTATTTAAAATGAAAATCCTCCTGCAGGGGTGAAAAGCAGAACGGGTCTTTTCCCTTTCTGATCCATCTTTAGACATTGCAACAGCAGTAATAAGGAATGATATGGATTCCATGGCTTAGTCAGCTGTGGATGGCAAGACAATGTCTAATGTCAGCATTTTATATTCCTCCTGTTTGTTCTGCTGCCTGTCCAGGCCGAGCAGAGTCAAAAGCCCTGGCCTTAAGGAGGCTGATAAGACAAACAGTCTCAAAACTAAGGACATTAACAACTGCACTGCAAAACTTACATCTGTCATCACCATGTGTAATGTCTGCCTGCTAGAGATATTTAATAGAGATTTTTCTTTTTTTCTTTTTTTAAGGAAGATGTGTTGATGTCTTCAAATCACAGAATAAATCACAGAATGGTTGAGTTGGAAGGGACCTTAAAAAAGCTCATTTTATTCCAGACCCCCCTGCCATGGGCAGGGACACCTTTCACCAGCCCAGGCTGCTCCAAGTCCCATCCAACCTGACCTTGAACACTTCCAGGGATGGGGCAGCCACAGCTTCTCTATCCAACCTGTGCCAGGGCCTGCCCATCCTCACATGGAGCGATTTCTCCCCAATATCCCACCTAATCCTGCCCTCTGCCAGTGGGAAGCCATTCCCTGTGTCCTGTCCCTCCATCCCTTGTCCCCAGTCCCTCTCCAGCTCTCCTGGAGCCCCTTTGGGCACTGGAAGGGGCTCTCAGGTCTCCCTGGCGCCTCCTCTTCTCCAGGTGAACACCCCCAGCTCTCCCAGCCTGGTTCCAGAGCAGAGGGGCTGCAGCCCTTGGAATATCTCCATGGTCTCCCTCTGGAGTCACTCCAAGTCCTTGTGCTGGGGGTCCCAGCCCTGGACACAGCCCTGCAGGGGGATCTCAGGGGGCAGAGTACCCTGCACCGCAGAGACAGGAAGGGAAGTTTCTCCCCTTCTCTTCTACATCTCCATTGGCCTTTGTAGAAGCAACAAACCTACTGAACCAACACCTACAGGGGCACCTTTGACCACTGTTCCCTCACCTCTGCTCAGGCCACCTCCCCATCTGCACCTACCCACCTCTCCTGCACCAACAAACCTCTGCCCTGAGCACCTGCCCACATCCCTGCAGGTACCAGCCACCTCTCCCTCTGCTTCCTTAACCCAGTTTCTCCTTTGCAGCTGTTTATTCCCTTTCTCCCAAATAAGCCCATAAACTCAATTAGAAAACAAGAATAACACATACACAGAGGAGAACATACAGGAAAACGCTGGTATAAACAAGACAAAACCACACAGGACAAAGACTCAAGTAGTCCAAAAAACCCAAGTCTGTTCTTATGACTTGTTTGAATTCTCTCTCTTGCTCTTGTGTTTTACCAGTCGAGCTCCAAAGTGCCACCTCAGTGACACTCACAGCTTCTGTAGTGTCACAGTACCCAGCCAAGAGTTGGGGATGACTTAATAACATCTGGGTTTAGAACAGAGGAAAACAGGTAATTCTGCTGTGAAAGCTGACTGTAACTACCACAACCCACCTAAGAAGGCAGGATTTAGAGTATTTTTCTTTTGCTGGCTCGCCCATTAGTATCAGTGTTTTATTTCTCTATGGACTAGCTACCACTGAAACCAAACTGAGTGGCAGGGCAGGGGCAGAGCTGGCTGCCAACATGACCAGGCAAGGATCCTAATCCACCCCTTTTCTTGCTATTCCCCAGTTTGCTGGAATCCCGAAGTTACTAAATGTCCTGAAGATTTGTGTTTGTGCTTTTCCAAGTTCCTGGAAAGTCATTCTGACATTCAGACCAAGCCTCGAATGCAGATTCATTTTTTAATGTTCTTCCAATCCAACAGAGATGGAAGACACAGTAAAGGTGGTGTGAGTCCTCCTGCTTTGTTGTGGCATCCACGGCCACCTCCAGCTCCCTGACACCCAGTCCATGGAGCCCAAAGTTTGGAAATGCCAGCAGATGTGTGGATGTTTCTGACGGTGTCCACGCCCCCAGCACAGTCACCCACTGACACAGCCCCGTGTGACCACAGCAACAGCCTCACCATGGACTGGGAACATATTCACAGCTGTTTTGGGGTGATGCTTCTGGCTTTTAAAATCCATGGATCTCCAGAGCAGTATGGAGAATAGAAAACATTTCTGGCAAGCCCTGCATTCCCAGGCATCTTCAAACAGTGCACAATACTCAGTATATCTGCACAGGAGGAAGCTCACATTCCTAAGCATATTTCTTGACTAATGCTAAGCAAAAAAAGGATTATTTCATCCTGTCTTCACACAGATGACAAGGAGAGAAATCACTCTCATCAGGCAGTTTGACTTCAGGTCTTTCTAATATATCCTATTACAACTCAAACTACTGCTGCTAAGAATCTCCCTGCATTTCCACATTCCAGTAAAACATCTGAAAAGGAATATTTCAGTGCTCCTGTGACACAACTAAATGCCAGAAGTGCCTTCTCCCAGACTTCTAATATAATCAACCAGGATTTGCAGCCAAACTTCCAGAGAGTATGAAATTTTCCTTTGCATCCCAATTACTTCACTGCTGCCTACACTTCTGATGACAATAAAACCACTCACTCTTATTAAACACACCACCAGTTACTGTTCTGAGCTATTTCCAGCCTTAAAGAGTAACACCTTCACTTAGCCAAAAACTTATATATTGTATTCACAGCAAACGATTTGCTGCTGGTGGTAGAAGCATCTCAAGTGAAAAAGAGATAACTCAGTAAAGTGAGTCCTCTGGTTCCAGGGGGAAAGAGAAGACTTGAAGTCAGCCACCCAATTTCCCTGCATATTAAAGACAGTGGGTGGACAGTAAGAGAAAATAATACATTGAAAAATATTTTTTTCTTCTTAGATTTATAACTAATATTTTATATATATTTTAATGTATTTTGAATCATGGGATAAGTCACTTCACTCCTACTCCTCAAGAAGGCTCCTCTCTGTCCAAAAAGCTCCAGAGAAGCAAAGGTACAAACACTGCTGCCCCAGCCCCTCACTCCTGACCATCACACAGGACCAACCACAGCTTTTCCCAAAAACAACTCCCATGTGAGGCCATGAGACAACCTGCCCTAAGAGCTTCCTGCTAGTTTATTCCAGCTGAAAAAAAGCACACAAAACGCCTAAAAATCACTACGTTTCCTATTTAGCCAGCCTTTATTTCCAACATAAAACCTAATTATAACCTTCTCTGATGGGCTGGAAACCTGCTTAGTGCTCCTTATTCTTTTGTTCCAAAAGCACTTTTGACCAAAAGAGGTGACAAAAGATGGTGTTACCAGTTGGACTGAAGAAATACAGCCAAAGATTCTCCCTCTGGGAAAGCTATTTTTCCCCCATCCTTTATGTGATTTCCCAGGTTCTTTCTGTCTTTCCAGTGAACCCAGCTGTAATCCAGCACTGGAGCTCATCTCTCCAACCACTGACACACAGGTCACTCGTCTGGCTGTCCACACGAAGGGTTCTCTCATACTATTCCCTTCCTCCTCTTTAGGCCATTTCTCTCCCAACACCACACAGCCCTCTTCTCCCTCAGCTTCAATTTCCCCTTTAGGGTGGATTTCAAAAGGTACCAACAGCACAACAATGCTCAAATCCCAAACCAACCCCTGTCAAAGTCCTTTATATCATCCTGCTGCCCTGTTTTCTGTCATCCACAGCATCCTGTGCCATCCTCACGGCCAAAACACTCAACAAAAAGCACACCAGGAATGTTTGCCATCTGCCCTGGCACCTCTGCTGCAGCCACCACGGTCCTTACAAGGACGTCATGCCCCAAACCAGCCCAGGTCTCACCCACACCACAGGGCTGCAACTGATGCCACTCCTGCAAGCAACAGGGAACGATGTGAAATGAAGAGCAGGGAACCCCAAACTCTCCATGCTCTTGAGAAATCACCTCTGAAGGACCTCAACCAGCCCTGCTGATTCCCTGGAACAACTGCCATGGTAGAGAAAGACATAAAGCCTTCAAATCAGTGTCCTGAGACAAGGACATTCCTGTTGGTCTCACAGTGACAGTCTCCCTTCTCCACAAGCTTTGAGACAGAGGTAAAATTAACCCTAAACTGATATTAATGGGTGATTTAAATAAGCAAAAGAACCACTCAACCAAAGTTACAAGTGGGCAAAGCACCCATACTGGATACTTCAAGCTTCTGCAGGAGTCTCAGGGAAAACACACCAAAACACACCAAAAAGCACATCAAAAGAGAGTAAGAAGTAACTTAACAGAGCAAAATCTGTGCCCTCATCATCACTTTCTATAAATCTCTGATCTGGGTTTTATTGATCTGGGTTATTTTATTGGGGTCTTAAGTAGATGTTGCTCACTCCAGAGCTGGTTAAACCATTACTACATAGAAGAGTTATTTACTTTTCACCCATTTTGGCAAAGAAGAATTGAAATCAAATTGTTTAATAAATGTGCACAAACACTTTTCCCCATGCTGTCAGTGACCCAACAGACTCTGGAACCTGCAAGTACCAAAGCAGAGGCACTGGTACAGTTCCTCCTTGGCACATCTCACCTCACCAACCACTACAGACCTACTACTGTTACAAGATTTTTTTCCTTCTATATGCCAGAAAGGAAATGATTTACTATCCAGATCCACTTCTCTTGGGTTCAAGGGATTACAAAGCAGCTCCTCGTTGTTATTTTCCTCTGCTTTAGCTCAATTTTCAGCCTCCCAAAAAAATGAAGCCAGCAAAAATTATCAGTCAAAGAATCTCCAGCCATGAGAAGGAAGACACCTGGAAACCCAGTCCAGGGTGGGACAGAAAGGTGAACTGTGATTCTGAATATGCACTCCCTGCTTTTTGTGCCTCCCTCTGTATAATCCCTCAGCAACAAACACCAGCACTGAACACAGATGAACAAATGCATACTTGCAACGGCTTTGTCCTGCTATGGAGAATACAAGGGGACAAATGGAAGACTATTGTAGGACACTTTCACAGCATTTCTGAGACACAAGATGCCTGGTACAATAAGCAAGGGGCCAGCACAGCCCCAGCTGTGCCCTCTCTCAGCCCATGACTCGCTCCCCCTTCCACTCAGACCACCGAGCCAACAGCCACTGCTCTGTTTAAGGAAGGTTAATATCAAACACCAAAAAGAAGAAAACTTTAGTAAGTTGAAACTGAAGTTGAGCAGCAGATGGTAATGATATGAGTATTGCTGAGTATCGTTGTTAATAAGCAGTTTGGAATTTAAAAATATATATATTTTATATATATATATATATATATATAATTTATATATATATATTGCAGCCCATATCCCTTAAGATTATTCCAAAAGGCGATTTTAAAAAAACCTGGTTTACTACTGAATGAAAAGAGCATTTATAGGAAGCATCTATTTGGTGTAATTTTAGTCTATGTCCTCCTCCACATCTGAGTCCTGCAAAGGCTGTCAGACACAAAGCAAAAGGTACGTCCTTCAAGGAGGGCCACTTACTCCACATGTCTCATTCTGCGTTTGCATGGGGTTAGCCTTTGGCTCCATGTCTTGCCTTTTTTGGTTCTGCTTCAGTTGGTTTAAAGAAGGTTTTGTCTGAGCAGCTCCAACAGTTTTGCTCGTCCACTGGTCCACCAGCTTGTGCAGGTCGTCTGTGAACGTCCCTTTCTTGTTGTTGCTGTTGTTGGCCTGAACCTGCAGCGTCGACTGCGGGACGGGCTCAGGACACGCCACCAGGCTGTTGGTCGAGGATCCTGGGAAACCACACAGAGAGAGTTGACAGTGACATCTCTGCCTCAGCTCTGCAAACACCTTCTCACCCACTGCCACTCAGATGGTGGCCTTTCAGACTTTTAACCTCCCCCACCCTGGCTACAGAACATCTTTGCTTAAAGAAATGGTCCAGTGCAATGGGCTCATATTTTCTATCACGTCAGGTTACCTCGGCCACTAACTTGTCTCTGGGGGAAACTGAGGACAGGGAGGGAAACCAGGAGTGCAGCCCATGCTGAGGCACACACAGCATCTCATCATGGACTACCAAGAGAAAGCGGGATGTCTTGCTAAGACATTCATCAAATAATTCACCATTTATTTTACTTGAGTAAGTTTACTGTCCTCCTGGAAAAATGTCAGGTAGGACGGGCTCCTGTGCCCCAAAGGCTGTGGGAATCCACCACCTCTCTCAGTGATGGCAGGACCATTTATTTGGCCACCTGTGTATTTTGGGGGGAAAAAAACCCCATCAGAACCATGAATGTGTAGAACAGAGAGGAGAGAGGACATGGTGCAGGGGGTGAATTTTTGAGACAAAGACAGAGAACTTTTGGGACAGATAAAGGCAGTCTACTCTTCTTCTAAAGGAAGTGTACTGACAGAGGTTTAATTTTATATGTTCACTTCTTTCTAGAAGAACTAGGAAAAAAAATTCTCCATGCTTTTTCTGCATTGGTAGCTACAAGTCTGACACAGCAAGCTCAGCAGGGAACTGCAGCTGAAGGAGCCTGCATCTGACCTGAGCAGAAAATGCAAAGTAACTTCTCAGATAACATATCTGAGAAAGCTAAAGACTGGAAATAAAGACCATCTCTCCAAGCAAAACGTTCACAGAACGGTAGTAAAATTATTATATAAGCAAACATGAATATTTAGTCTTCTTTTCTCTGTTAATCAGTTACCAGCCAATGAAACCGAGTACATTAATTAGTCCTACAGTTATAAAAAATGCCTCAATAACCTTTAAATGATCATGCATTCAACCTGCAACATCACTTCTAAGTGAAATACTGCTCAGTCCCTTTGCCTTTCCTTGGGGGAAAGTGACAAAAAATAAGGATTTTGAGAGGAAAGCTCTTCAACTGGTGTTTAACGTTCCATGCAGCTCAAGGGGGCTGGGGTGGGGTTTTTTTAAGCTCTCAATTCCTTCAGCAGAGAACTGCAGTCATATAAAGGTGTGTATTCCAGAGACAAACACTGAACCCGGTGTCCTGGCATGCGTGCACATCTCACACACACACACAACACCACGACTCTCTTGCAGCATGCGAGGTCCCCAAGACATCACAGCACATGCATTAGTCTCCAAGTATCACAATTTGTACATTCTACTTTCATGTAAGTGCATCAGCTCTAGTTATTCAAACAACTAGCTTTTAGTAAAAAACAGCAATTTAAAAAAAAAAAAGCAAAGAACATCCCATGCCATGAAGGAAATACTGAGAAACAAAAATGGGATAGTTACTACTACTGTGATCTTTGCCTAGACATAGTCGTTTCAAGGTGGACCCTACAAGGTAAAACAATACAAGACACACAGAATTAGGTAAGACTAAACACAACAAATCGGACGGACAAGCTTCTGTACTTTTAAGCAATCAAAAAGTAGTTATTATGCAAGAAAGGACAGACAAAGTCAGCAGTTCAGGTGAGTAAAGGAAGCCTAAATAACTGGACAGCTCAAACCTTTCTTAATGTGCAGCCATTCAGAAGCTTTGGAAAGTACCATAGCATGCCAAAAGCAAGGGCTCGTGACTTAAAGATGCATTTGTTTGGGTTTTGGTTTTTTTGGTTTTTTTTTTTTTTTGGTGTTTTGGTTGTTTGGTTTTTTCTTTTCCTTTTTTTTCCTCTTTTTTTCCCCTCAAATTGCCTTGGTTTCCTAGTGGGAGGTTTTGAGTCGTTAGCTATTAATGCGGGAAATGATGTCAATTCAGTTTGTGATTGGAGGCCAAAAATGCTTTCAGGAACGAGTCAAGCTAGTCTGGCTGCAAAGACAAACCATAAAACAATCCCAAAACTTCTGTTTTACAAGTCCAAAAAGATACATTGTTCTGCAGGTCTGAGGCCAATTGTTTCCAAATATCTTATTTGTAGGATTTGTGTCTAAATGTGAGGTTCTGAACTTCAATTGAACGGAACTGTGAATGAGTTTCCTTCATGCCTTGTCCAAGTGCAGAAAAACAATCCAGCAGGGTAGTTGAGTTTTAGTTTAACTGAACTATGTGGGTTTTTTTTCTCATTATTGTCTCAGTCCATCCTTCATGATGATTTTACACAGCCTGTTGACAACAGCAGAGTGCCAAAGCGTGCCGAGCCCCCGACTCGACTGTCAGATCTTGCCAGACATCGGCACCGTTGCTACTTGGGTGCCAAATTTCCTGAAAGGTATTTTGGACTTGGTCAGAAGAACATTGTTATGGTATGGGAGGAGATGAGTGTCTGATGTGGGGTACGGTGAGTTTTTTGGGAAGAAGCACTTGAAAACATGAGCAAAATCAGAGTGGGGTAAAAAAGTAAGATAGAGGATGGATGTGTTTTTTTCTCTACAGTAAACAGTGGAGGTATTTTATGTAACTGTGCCAGAAATGAAGCTTTAAACTCAGGGACTGCAGGTCCAGGCTGACACAGGCCCTGAATGAGTCTTCAGAGGAGGAGGAAGAGATGTCAGTCAGAGACTGAGGAAGAGAAAGCAAAGAAACAAGGGAGGAAGTAAGGGAGAAAAAATGTTTGTGCTTGGAGATATGGGTGGCATGAGGAGGAACAGAGGACTGCTTTGAAAGAATTTCTTATTATTTCATATAGTTCATATAGGTTTGTATCCTAGGAAAATCAGAAAGGACAAGACTACAGCAATGCAAGCATGACCAAGTTCAGTCCTCATCTCAAAACCCAGATAACAAACACGGTCACATTCACAACTCAACCATCTGTGTTGTATCCTTAAATCCTTCTCCCTCTTTTCCCTCAGACATACCTTACCTTGCCTATCCCAAAGTTAGCTACCAACTCCCATTATGGAAAGAACTCCCATGATGGAGCTGGCCGTGGCAGCAATCCTAGAAGGCCATTTCCTGCAGCAAAGGCAGTTCTTAAACAATATCAATGCAAATGCAAAGTGACTGCCTGCGAGAAATAAAAGCAGGCAGCTGACTGCAGTACGTGCCCAAATGCAGGTCAAAACCTTTTAATCACTTCCTGCACACCCAGGCACAGGTTCCCCTGCACCTCAGGTGCCGAAGTTGAGCCAGGGCCCCTGGGCACGTGGGGAAGTGACGGGGAGCGGTGACACTGGCCAGAGTCCCACGACACCGTGTGAGAGGAGGCAGCTTCAGGGAAAGCATTTCAGCAGAGTCAGGCCCCAAAAAGAGCTGCTCCTTCCAAGGGCCATCATTCCAGTGTGGGGCTGGGGACATGGGAAGCATTCCCAAAGCCTGACACTGCCTGAAGTACGGACTGACAGTCAACGGCTACAGCAAGCTGGAAATTCCAACTCAGTTAAAAATTGTGTCATTGCTACAGTCAAGGTGTTTAAGAACTATAAAGTTAAGGAGATGAATCATAATGGAGATTTAGTGTAAGACTGTGAAAGTTCAGCAGAGTGTTTTACCTCCAGTTACAGATTTCTAATCTGAGGAATTAAATAGCTACTATATCATTCAGGACAGAAAAAATCCACTGTCCCATATTTGCACTCTAACAGCTGCCAGAAAGCTGGAGAGCTACCAAAAAATGAAAATGGCAATAAACTGCTAGACCATTTCCATAATTGCATATGCACATCCAATATATTAATTGCTACAGACCTGACAAAAATCGTTTTACACAAGATTCCAAGCCTAAGCCAAATGGAGCTTTGAAAATTCCACTCATGATCAGCGGAAACTCCTCCCTTGGATGTCCTTGCAATTTAACCCAGGGAAGGAACTCAGGCTAAAATTATGATGAAGCCCACGAAAAACATTTTATTTCATGAACCATATTAAGGGAAAATCAATATAGGACATGGGGAACAGACCAAAAGGTCCTGGAGAACACTGTGAAAGTGTTCAAGTTTGATGGATCTTGTCACCAGGGCAAGACACTTGTGATACTGCCTTTAATGCATCCGAGCATTTCTTCTGCAGGTTGCTGCTGCCTTTCCTGCTAATGCAGCAAGAGGTTTCCCACTGGAATATCCCACCTCCCCAAAGGGCTGGTTTTCCTTAATCAAACACACAGATTCAGATAATTTCTGAAAATCCAGCACAGTGTTTCCTGACAGCTCTTAAAAAGTATTCCCAGGGAAACCTGTGGAATAGGCTCGGGACCCTGACCTGCCTGGATGTGCCCCTGAGGTGCTGCCACTGGTTGGCCATGTCCCAACCCTGTACACCTGGGAAACATACTCTGCTAAAGCAGGCAGATCATGGAACCCTCCCTAGAATGGGTTGGATTGGAAAGGATCTTAAAGATCATCTCGTTCCAGACCTTCTGTCATGGGCAGGGACGCCTTCCACCAGCCCAGGTTGCTCCAAGCCCCATCCAGTCTGGCCTTGGACAGTTTCAGGGACAGGGCATGGATGCAGATATGCTTAGTGCCCAGTCCAAGGGCTTGGCTTTGTCTGCCTGCTGGGTCAAATGGTGTTCCATCCAGAGGAACATGGGCCACCTGGTATTCCCTTCATTACCATCTTCAAATTAATAGAATCAAAGGATGGTTTGGGTTGGAAAGGACCTTTAAAAGCCCATCTCATTCCAACCCTGACAAGGGCAGGGGCACCTTCTACTAGACAAGGCTCCTTCAATCCCCTTCCTTGAGCACTGTTTTTCCCGAGGTCCATGGTCACAGCTGTTCCGGATACCAGCTCAACTGAACCACGAGCTGCATGTCCTTCCAGCCCCAGCCCCAACCACCCCTGGGGAAGGACAGGACCACACACAGCCCCATCCCCACCCCTGCACACACACACACGTTACCAACCTGCTGGGCTCACTGGGAAAACAAGCTGGAATAACCTCCTGCCCCACCAAAACCTGCCCATAACTCAGCCATGGGGGACCTCTCTGGCATCCCAACTGAGAGGCAGAAAACTGGAAATCAAGCTGTGTTCTCAGGATTTGAATCTACTCAGTGGTGACTCTGGATTGACATGCCAGGGTTAAGTGCCTGAAATGTGGTCCATCTCCTGGTGTGACTCAGGAATGGGGGAGTGCAAAGCCCAGAAGAACCCCAGAGAGCATATGGGCTGAGAACAGAAAGCAATTAGTCATGCGGAGTTATTTAAGCACCAGGAAACTTCACCATTCCAAGGATTTACATGTTCCCTTGGTTTCATTCACGATATCCATGCACCCAAACATTTTTAATACACTGGTTTTTAATTACCATCTCCCAGTCTTTTGGAATCCTACTGAACAGTAATTCTGTGGAAGATTAATGAAACGACTTCTGGGAATTTCATGTGCAGAGGAAGAAATCACTGTGGCCGCTGTAACACCAAATGGGAACATTTGGGAGCTGAGAAATCCCCTCAGGTTCTCAGAAAAAATCCCAGAATGCAAAACTGTCTCATGATTTCACCCCTTGTTAAAAACATACATGATAATAAATTCAGTAAACGTCAGTTTTCAAGAACCTGAGTGCCTGGGCTTTCAGGGAGCTCAGCCAAAAGAAAAAAAATCGAGATTGTATTTTAGAATTCTGTTCACTCATAAAATTAGGAGAAGTGTATTTGAGCGGTCTTGTGCCTTTGATCTGAACCACTTGGAGAGTGATGAGCGATGCAGAACTCCAACAGGAGATCCAATATTATTGCAAACCCCCAGTTATTTAACCAAACACCTCCTCAAGGACCTTATCAGCCTTTCTAAGGTTATATGTAAGTGGCCTATAGTACCTGTTCAGCACAACATATCTTTATTGTACAAGCAAAATTCGTTTGCCTAAAAAGCAGCATCTACAATTGGGTAAAAAAAGCCTTAATTTTGTAATTACATAGCTTGATATCATTTGGTGGAATTGCCAATTACTTTGGAAGTCAGACGATTAGGGTACAAATAGAAGGTGCACAGTTATTTGAGACAGAACTCCTGGATCCTAACAATTGATTTCCAAGTATCATCTGAAAATCTGATATTGCTTTTTACTTATTTATGCTTTGATGAACTGCTAATTGACTTCATCTCTGAGGTCACAAAAGGTCATAAGAAAATAAACTGAGTCAAGTGCTTCAGCCAGATCAGCTTACACAAAAAAGTGGTGGGACTCTACCTTGGAATAACCAGATCTTCCTGCTGCCATGAGTACATCAAAAATTGCTCACCTGAAGTAATTAAAGGGGGAAAGCCCACCTAGGACACAGATTTGGAAAGAACTAGCTGGAGCACTGTTGTCTCAGCATTTCCACATGCAAAGAGCGGGGGAAAAAAGTAAAGAAAATAGAGTGGATATAAACAGTACTGTATATTGTGTTAATACAGCCCTTGNGCTTTTGGTGCCCGGGCACGAGCCAAAAGCAGTGCAAAAAAAGCTTTCATATGAAAAATTAATATAAATAAAGCGTGTTCATGATGATTACTTAAAAGAAAGAGAAAAAGAAAGAAAAGATGTTTCAGAAAAAGGGGCATCCTGCCAAACATATTAGAGATATAAACCANGGGGGAAAAAAGTAAAGAAAATAGAGTGGATATAAACAGTACTGTATATTGTGTTAATACAGCCCTTGTATGGAAGTTATACCCTCCAGTGACCTTCTAGAACTGTATCAGCTTGCTACATGCATGTCTTCAGAGTCCAAACATGTGTGAAAGAGACCATTCGTCTACAGAAGGGTGGATTTCGTTTTGTTGTCGCTGGAACCGGGACAGCAGACAGGTATATTTGCCACATTGCAAATAAAATTACTTCAACAGAAATC
This sequence comes from Formicarius rufipectus, assembly GCA_013399695.1. NCBI lineage: Eukaryota > Metazoa > Chordata > Aves > Passeriformes > Formicariidae > Formicarius > Formicarius rufipectus. The sequence continues at coordinate 496,234 of VXAU01001053.1, read as the reverse complement.
ACATAAAGTACAAAAGCTTTGGTAAGTCCAGGGTAAAATTTACCATCAGGCTATATAT
>VXAU01001053.1:440919-495959 GCA_013399695.1 Formicarius rufipectus | reverse complement strand
TATTAGAGATATAAACCATGGACTTGGAAAAAGGGGGGGGGTAAAAGAAAGATGGACTGTGATAAAATACAAAAGAACAAATACAAACAGATGGACAAAGACACAGGTCCACTGAGGAATCTGGTACGAGGTTTGCTACTAGATTTATAGGTCACTCTCTCAGACGTTTGGTGGAAAACCGTCCAGCCTGCAAATGAATATAAAGGGAAGAAAACAAAGACACTTATAAAGTACAAGTAGCTGTGATCAGATGTCCTAAACCATCAGTCAAATCAGCTTTGTTAGTTAAACCTCCACATCTCCCCCTTAACTTTGCCAAAGAGGAGCAAGTTCACTGACCATACACAAAGGATGCAATAACAGCAGAAGAGGACAGATAGATATTTTGTAGATTAGTTTGGCAGGATGTGCAATGAGAGGAAGGTATTTTAATCATCATTAGAACTTCCCATATGCATGGCAACAAGATCAGTCAAAGCCTACAACGGGGGTAATACACGGAGGTCTTGGAGCTGGGGGCTGGGGAGCACAGCCAATCTACAGTCCTGCAGCTGGGACTCCAAAATCATGCACAAAATGAACCCCTCAGAGAAAGGAAACATAATTTGATCCCCTGGGTTTGGTTTTCTTTTAATTCTATTTTCCTTTGCACCCGAAACAGTTTGGTAGTTTATAATAAGGAACTCAGAGTCTACCAGAATCGAGGGGCTAAAAAAAATGAACCAAAGGAAACAATCTCCTATCCTTCTGTATCTTTTCTGTTCTCATTTTTTTTTCTCAAGAATCTGTAAGGCAGACTCTAGAGAAGGTGCCAGAATAAAGCCACTGAAAGGTATTTCCTTCCTCAAAATTAGGAAAGCCTTGGGCGTGCCTTCTCCAGTGTTGGTAACACTCCGTAAGGATACTTTAATTTTGCTCTTCTGACAACATTGCAACGATCTTTTTTCAAAGCCAAGCCAGTAATTTGGATTGCCAAAGGTTCACGTTCCTCTATCACTCCTTAAAAACTTCAAGCCTAAGGGAAGGGAACTAATTTTTAGCACGTTGCTGGAAGGGACACGGCAGGAAAAATCACCTTGGCCAGAGCTTGCGTTGGCGTCGGCTCCGTCGGGGCCCAGGCCGGAGCAGATGTCAGAGGACAGAGAGGCTTTGACAGAGCAGGGCTGTTGGGTCTGCACAGCCTTCCCCAGGCTGGGGGGCGTCGCAGCCGCCGCCTCGGGGGACCCCGGCTGCGATTTACTTGTTTCTTTGCGGGGTGAGTCTTTAGAGTCTGAAAGATTACCTGCAAGAGCAAACAGACAGAAGATGTGCTAGGGAGAGCTCTGGAGGAAAAGCCTTGCCTGAAAAGAAGCCACAGGGTGGCACCCAGAGGGACAGCAGGTCCCCGTGGGGGGGATGGATGGATGGAGCACAGGCTCTGAACCCAAGAACAATCTGCACGCCCTGTCGCTGACCCTGCTCGTCTCCAGGGGGCTCCTGGAGTAGGTTTGGGTTTGGTTTCTCCTCCGTGTGTCTCCAGGAGCCTCCCAGGGAGCACTGTTGGAATCAAGCGAGAGTTGCAGAGGAGGAGGAGGAGGAATGCACGGAACACAGAGCTTGGCTCTCCAACACCAGAGGTGAAATGAAGCAGATGGACAGGAACAAGAAGTTGTTGCAGACACATGAACTGTATTTATGGAGATTTGAGTACAACTGTCATTGCCATGTTAGATGCTCCTGCTAATGAATCCACGTAACACATGATTACAAAGGTAGTTTGTATTCTGGTATTTTTCTATACTTTCTATATTATATATTCTCTTTATATATATTGCATATTTTACCAAAATATCTGTATAGATTCATATCTCTCTATAAACTGTATCTATACATCCATATAATTATAATTTGATACACATCTCTATATAAATATCGGTATCTATGCATGTATCTATATATTTTTAGATAGGTATATATCTATAGATATCTAGACAAATGTCTGTATATATACTTCTGCCCACACATATCTCAGGTAAAGATGTTTCAAAACCAAACCACATTTATAATCATGGGTTTCATGGATTTTTCAGCAAAAGCATCTAACAGTGGAAATGACAATAACATCAGTAACTGTATTAGAAACTGCCTGTCCTTGATCCCTGAGAAAGGATCGAGGAAGACCAAAAACTGAGGAATCGACACAGTCCAGGATGAGGAGACTCCGGCAGGAATATAGACTCTCAAAGGTGATGTGAAGTTTAGACACTGCCTCAAAACCTGGAAAATAACATCAAAGGGATGAATGAAGGAGAGCAGGCACCAGTGATCTGACTGAGCAGATTTCTGGGCTCTAAATGAAGGTGATGAGGGGTAAAATAAAAGAGAAATGGGCTATTTAATGCAGAATAAGCTGAAATTCTTTGGACTAAGGTAGAACCTGGATATGAGCCAAGATCCATGAGCGGAGGGAGATGTGGGGTTTTTGAACAGACAGAGGGAAAACAGCTAGAGAGAAGCCAAAAACAAACTGGAAAATGAATGGCCCAAGGATAAAACAGCCACTCTGAGTATCTCATCGCAGGGGAAGGGAATTGAGACCCACAGACATTGGGCAAACTGCTGCTCCAGGGGGAGAAAGCATCGAGCACTGCTCCAGTCCCTGTGGGCACAAACTCTCAGACTCAAGGTGGACCACAGAACTTACTGCCTCTGAATAGATTAGTTTTCCTCACCTCACTGAAATCCTTACCTAAAAGCAAAAAACTTCTGAATAGTCTGTCTCTAAAGACCAATGCAATGAAATTCAAAGGAGCGTTTTGGTGACACTGAAAACGAGAGCCATTGGGTTTGAAACACAGGGTGGGTGCTGGAACTGCTGCTGCTCCCCTAAATAACAGCATGAACTAAGCTGAAGAAAAATTATTCATACTCTATTCTACATTTCACTGAAGAAACAGGTACTGGGGTATATCGACATTTCCCAGCTAAATTACATTTTTATGCTTTTCCAAGAGATGACAACTCAAAACTCCACTATTGTGTGAAAAATCTCACACTACTTCAGATGGTCAAAGCATCCCTCATGGTTTTGTAACTGCTTTTACCTCCCATCCTTTGGGGAAGCAAATGCAAGCCCATCTTTTTTATATGGCATCTTGGAGGAAAAAGATACAACACCTAATCAATAGGGGATAACAACACCTAAGAAGTGAACACACACATCAATAAACAGCATTTAGACAAAGGAGGAGATGCACTCAGGCTGTTTTCCAAAGTAAAGTGGAATATTGTTCCTCTGCCCAGCGCAGTAACTAATGCAGAGCAGGTGGGGATGGTTCAGCACTGGGAGCTGGGATAAGCCTGTCCAAAAGGATTCCAGTTCAAACCCAGCAAAATTCCACCCTTTCCTGCAGTCCTGCAGGCCATCACACAGCAGAGCCACAACTGACACCAGCCACAGGCACAGGGAAGCGCCCCGGGGCACCTACTTGTGCTTGGTGTTCCACTCCTGAGCTGCTGGACCAGGGGGTTTAAGAGCTTTCCAGCTTTCAGCTTGTTCTTGCTGGTTCTCCGGCGGCGGCCGCTTGGGGGGGCCGAGTGAAGGAAGCCCAGGTTGGGAGGGAGGGGTTTCCCCAGCCGAAGGTACAGCGCCTCTATCTCGTTCTTCTGCTGGGTCTGCAGTTCAGCAATTTCTTTCATATGCCTAAAAGAAGAGTAAAGAACTCTGCTAGCGATGTATTCGATAAAGCACCTCACCTTGACAGTGCAATTAATTGTGAAAGATGAAGCCAACCACACTCGGGTTGTAAAACAATCAACTGCTCATCCCCAAGGACGTGAAGTTTTAATGCTCTATCTGTGGTGACTCTCCATCCCTGGAAACGTTCAAGAACAGGCTGGACAGGGCTTGGAGCAACCTGGTCCAGTGGAGGGTGTCCCTGTCCATGGCAGGGGAGTCAGATTGCATGAGCTTTAAAGTCTCCTCCAACACAAACCATTTTATGATTCTATGACTGACTTCTCAAATGTTCATTTATAATGCCAAGTTCTAGGCAACTGAAAAGGCTTTCAACATCCTCAGCCAAACCGATTCCGATGTGAGATCTGGCAGGCACTCCAAACAGCTCCAGAACTTCTCTCTTCAAACCAGTGACTTCGAAAGAGTGAACTCTCAAGGTAAGTGCACCAGTGTGAAGAGTTCAACATGAAGAAAAACACAAGTGCTTCCCATAAAAATGCCTTTAGCACATGAATCATTACCTTAGTTATAGTGCAGATTTCATGATGGCATAATGTCAAAGATTTCGTTATTACTTTAGCTCTGTTTTAAAAAGATGCATGTGTATTCAGCGAAGCCATTATACCCTAAGATAAAATTTAGTATTTTGGTTAAACTTCCATCTCATGCTAGTTTTTACCCATCATCTGCCAAGAAAGAAAGAAAACGTTCAAATTTGAAGCAGTCAGCTCTCAGGCTGCACTGTGACATTTGGGGGAAGGTCCCAGTGATGCCTAATTTCACAGAATCCCAGAATGTGCTGAGTTGCATGGGATCATCCAGTCCAACCCTCAGCCCTGCACAGGACCAGCCCCATGAGTCACCCCCTGTGCCCCAGAGGATCAACCAAACGTTCCCAGAGCTCTGGCAGCCTCAGGGCTGTGCCCACTGCCCTGGGGAACCTGGTCAGTGCCCACCACCCTCGGGGGGAAGAACCTTTTGCTGAGATCCAATCTAAACCTCCTCTCAAACAACTTCCCCGCCCCAGAACCAGTTTCCCACACCAGCTCTGCTCATCCCACTCCACGGTACAGCAACACAAGCTTCCCTTGTGTCCCAACGTACTTCTCCCTCAGATTCTGCAACTCTTTCTTCATATCAGCATCCTCAAACTCCGAGTCATTGTCACTGCTCATGTAGGACGACTGAGAGTGGAAGGACGTTATGTTGATGGTGGGGATCTTCGCGCCTTGCCCGTTGGGCGCCTCCACGCCCGGAGCGCCGCCTTTGCCAGACCTCTGCAGGAAAGCGGCCGCCTTCTTGATGAAGTCCGTGGCCGCGCCGCCGCCGGGCGGGGNGCCGCGGTCGGCACGCGCCGCGCGGCCGCCGTCACGTCCGGGCTGGAGGGCAGCTCGTCCAGGTAGACGTCGGGCGGCGCTGAGAAGCGCAGGCAGTGCGGCGACACCAAGGTGAGCTCGTCCTGCGTGCTGACCACCGAGAACCTGCCGATGGTTTTGGCTGGGGTGCCGCCATCCGCAGCCTCAGCGGGGTGGCCGTGGGAGCCATCCCCGGGAAGGGCGCTCGTCACGCCGCCGGACCCCGTGCTCTCTGCCTCCTCGCTCGTCCGGGAAGGGTCCGCCTGGGGAGCTGTGCTGGATGGTGGAGGTGCAACCTGCAGGGGAGTTGTTTTCCAAAGAACCAGAGGTTAATTCCCAAAGCAACAGCAACAATCAAGCACCGTCAAAACCGCTCCGAGTGCTGGTTACCTGTAGGAGGCCTTTGGCTGCATCGGAAGGAGCCGAAGTGATGCTTGCAGCTGGACCTGTTGTAGAGATGGGGAAACAAACCCTCATGTCTCCAGTGTTTTGATATAATAAAAGCCAAGGTTTTTATTGTGATCAACTGAAATGTAGCACTGAAGAATAATTTGAATGCCCAATCTCTGTAATACAGGGTCTATAATTCAGGAGGCAACAGCAATGGCAATATAAAATACCTGCAGGTAGGCAGAACTATTGATTTGAGGAATTCAGATAATAATAGGTGTGGAATTTCACAAGTCAGTTGAAAATTTTAAAGGAAAAAAAAATCAGAAAAAGGATGAAACCTTCATGGCACGTTGGACTTGCACTTACTAGTGTTCTTGTTGTCTCAGAGACAGAGGATGATCACAGACAGGTCAGTGTCTCACACCTTGCCTGTGACAGACACTGATACCAACACCTCAAACCTGGAGTGAAGTTAAATGCACATTGCTGAATGTGGAAATTATAAGCCCAAAAGGTGGCCACTCAGACCACAGAATCACACTAGTAGTGGCAGGACTAATAAATCATGATCATTTCACACCCTGGACACTGGTTTTGAAGCCAAACCAATGCACACAAGCTTCTGAGAAGGCTGCATTTGTATAGCACACACTGCACAGAGCAAGGACATGGCCAAATCTGTCACTTCAGAGCTCTGAAATGGTGACATACAGCAGTGCTGGATGGTTTCTAAGATACACTGATTTCACTCCACAGGGCTACATTCTGCTTGTGAATACTCTTCTTTGCCTGTAGGGAGACAAGTGGATGCCAGACACCCAAAACCCTCTGACACTCCCCTAAAAGCAGGGGACAATCAATGCACATCAGGGCCACAATGCCCTAGGCTGTCACACAGACCTGGCAGCCAGATCTGCCACAACAACCTCAAAATATACATAGAACTTTAGCCCTCCCCAACCCCATCCCTGACAGCAGGAGCTGTGTGGCATTCCTCAGCCTGTAAAACTTCCAGTGAGTTTCAAGAAAGGTGAGTGGAGGTGAATTAACTGGTAAACTCAGGCAAATAAGTAGGTAAATGAAGGTACAGGTAAATAAATACCCAGGCTCTTTGTGTGGCTCCTGCTGTGCTGCTCCAGGAAGTGTCACTGTAGCTACAAGCACCTTAAGTGCTCCATGGGACTCCCTTGAGAATCTCCCCGGCTTCCCCCAGAGGGATGACCCTCAATCATATTATTTTTGTCAATGCTTTTTATGAAACTCAAGAATTCCAAGAGACATTTTCAGGGCACTGGCAAATGACCTTTGGAAATACCTTCCGAGTGAATACCCCAGCCCCGAGACAGGAATTGCACTTCTGGGTTAAATTAAATCCCCCCAAGATGGAGTTTTGAGGAAGGTCGACAGAAATGAGATGTTTAATAGAGGTTCTATCAAACCCAGGCTCCCAAACAGCAGTGCTGGGCAGTGCTCTGCAGGCAGGCAGAGGTGAGCAGGGAGGGGATGCTGGAGCATTACCTGTTCTGCTTGCTGACCCACCTCCTGCTTCTGGGGGATGTGTCCCGGTGCCGGTGACCTCCAACTGGTCAAACTTGCAGGAAAAGATAAAAAGAGACACCATTTCAGTCTCATTCATGAAGCACAGGGGCAATATGTCCTCCTCCCCTTGCTGGCCCTTGCACTATCAGGGAATATTCATAGAATCATAGAATCAACTGGGTTGGAGGAGACCTTCGAGATCATTAAGTCCAACCCTTGATCCAACACAGCTGTGATTACCAGATCATGGCACCAAGTGCCACATCCAGTCTCACCTTAAACACCTCCAGGGATGGTGAATCCACCTCCTCTCTGGGCAGCCCATTCCAATGCCTGATCACTATAACTGTAAAAAATTTCTTTCTAATATCCAACCTAAACCTTCCCTGGCAGAGCCTAAGCCCATGTCCTTTTGTCCTATTGCTGTTTCCTGGGAGCAGAGTCTGACCCCACCTGGCTACACTCTCCTGTCAGGGGGTTGTGGAGAGTGATGGGGTCCCCCCGAGCCTCCTCTTCTCCAGACTGAACATCCCCAGCTCCCTCAGCCTCTCCTCATGGCACCTGTGCTCCAGTCCCTTCCCCAGCCTCGTTGCTCTCCTCTGGACCTGCTCCAGCACCTCAACAACTTTAATGGGGCAAATTCCAATTACTGGAGACATAACACCTTGCACGGAGAGAGCATTTTATCTGCTGCAGAAAGTCATTTATCATTAGAAAACAACAAACTCTGAACAGTCACTCGAGTGCAGCTGCTTTCCTGTCCTGTACAGTGTCTCTCGAGCAGCTGATACAGTCCAACCAGAACAGCCTCAGCCTCGCTAGGGGGGATGGAGTTATCTCCAGAAATGCTAGTTTGGAAGTAAGACAGAGAATCATGGAATGGTTTGGGTTGCAGGAGACCTTAAAGACCACCTCGTTCCACCCCATGCCATGGGCAGCGATACCTTCCACTATCCCAGGTTGTTCCAAGCCTCAACTTGGCTTTGAGCACTTCCAGGAATGGGGCAGCCACAGCTTCTCTGGGCAGCCAAGGCTTGGAATAGACACTGATATTCTAGCACAGTGTTCTGCAAATCTACTCATTTCATAAACTCGAGATTTTATCTGAAAGAATGTAACATAGGGACTCAGCTGAGACTCTGAGCACCCACTGCCCAAACCCACTGGCCTTGGAGGTTTCCAGAGCAGTCCTGCTCTGCCAAGCTTGGGAGAAGACAAAAGAAACCATTACAGAGAGGACTCCTGCCTATGGAGTGTCTGCCTCTGGCTGCAGCACATGGACAAGGCAAAGGCTCCTGAAGTGATTTATTCAGACTTGGAAGGCAGGAATCATAACCACTGCCATTAATTTATATTTAAAAAAATTCCTCTTGAAGGACAATTGCCCTCATCAGAACTAGAATGACTACGTCACTCACGCTCTGCATTCTTAAACTACTGAGAAATGAACACACTTCTGCCTGCTTTGGGCACAGGACACAGGAGGGGACAAAGTAAGGTATTACACCACTTTTAAATCCAAAGGAAAAGTCTGGCTTTCACTAACAAGCATTTATGTAAAATGAGTTGGGATGCATCCAACAGGCAAAATATAAGAGAGCTTTCACACTGGAAACCCAGGGTAACATCCCCAGGCACAGAGACACGGAATGCTTAGGGAAGCAAGAGATGCACATGTGTCCTACCGTGGGAGTGTGGGTGCTGAGCTCTGCCCCAGTGCTGGCCCTGCAGGCTGGGTTTGGGGGCACAGGGGGCAGGGGACTGATGGGGGGTGGGCAGGGCAAGACCCCCGAGGGCACGAGGGGCCCCAGCGGCCTCGCAGCAGCTTTCACCTCATGGCCAGTGTCCGGGACGCCACAGCCTCGTTCTCTCCCATCCAACACCGATGCAGGAGCTTGTTCTTCGGGAAAAGCTTGCGAGGTGAAGTCACTATCGCCCTGTTCCGGCGCCACGGAGGTGTCGGGAGTCCCCGCCAACGCCGACGACGTCGGAACATACTCCTGGTACAGCAGATTGCGCAGCTTCTCGTCGAGGCTTTTGATCGTGTTGTCCACGAAGTCCACTCTGGGCGGCCCCTCCCCGTCGGACTCGGCAGTGCCGGGGGGGTTCTGCTGCTGCAGGAGACCCACCCCAGTGCCAGGGCCGGCCAGCGGCTGCGCCGGCGGCACCGCGGCCAGCGGCACCTGCGTGGGGCTCTGCAGCTGCGACCCCGCCATGCCCAGGCTGTCAGGGAAGGGCTGGCCGGCAAAGGTGAGTGGCCCCACGCCGGGCTGGCCGCCCTCGGGCAGCAGTGGCACCTGCGCCACCGGCTGCCGCTCCAGCACCACGGCGTCCGGCAGCGCCGGCGGCAGCGGCACGGCAGCGGGCACGGCGGTGGGCACGGCTTTGTGCGGCCCCACGCTGCAGCAGGCAATCTCCACGTCGGGTACACAGGTGGCATCGTCCGGGGCCGGGGTGTCAGGAGGTTCCTCCATCCCCGGCTGCGTGGGCATCGCTGCCAGGGTGCCAGTCCCTGCCTGCTCTGGGATGGTCGGGGCAGAGCCCTGCAGTGCTGGCGCTGGGAACTCTGCCTGGCTCGGGATGCCGGTGGGAGCTGCTGCGGCAGGAGCTGGTGCCAAGGATGGAGCAGCTCCCAGGGGGCTGTCACAGAGCCCTCCGTGCAGGGGGAGCTGCTGGCCGGCCCCGACCGCGGGGGGCTCGTCTGTCACCACAGAGCTCACGGTCTGCTCATCCGACTGCTCCGGGTCTGCAGAGAACACACAAAAAAGGTGAACTTTTTAAGGGAAGGAGAGCACTGCCAACGCCCCCGGCCAGCTGTGGGGACAACCCTTTATTGCTTCCTGCCAGAAAACAGCCCGTATGTACATCAAACTATTATTATATTATGCATATAATATACTATTATTAAGATTATGCAAAAAATATTTCACTGAAAAGACACTGCAGTGGCAAGGACTTCATCTACCTGATAGCATTGGACAGAGTTAAAATAAAATGGGCACTTTTCCGAAGCTCAAATGAAGATTCCCAATTTGAGTCAATACCAGGAACACAACTTAATAAAATCCATCATTTTCTTCCTTCAGTTAAATGAAGTAAAACCATCACAGCTAATCCAGAAGAGGACAGAGGAGAGACAGCACGTTTGTATAAAGGTTGGACATACCTGGACCTTCCGCCTGCTGGGCACTGGGAGGCACTGGGGGAGAAAACTCAGGGGCATCCATAGTTGGGTTTTCCACCACAGGACATATGATAAACCACCTTTTTCCAGTATGCAAAACTAAGGATGAAAAGAAAATAAAAAGTAAACCAAGAGTTTCTATTGACAACAAAACATGTCCAAACCTTGTGTTAATTCCCACGCTTAGAAAATCAGAATTTTCACAGTATCAGCCAAGAGTAAATCAATGGCTCTGAATTCCATCTTCATCTCTCTTCCAGAAGGCAGACAGTGATGCCTCCCAATTCTGCCACATATTTTACGTTATTTGAAAATTTATTTTCAAGCATTCATGCTTTTAGAAGGGTAATAGCTACATATATGAATGTTTCAATAACACAGTTGTGGAGTTTTCTCACAGTGACAAGTTTTGTCAAGTTTATGTAGCTGAGTCTTCCCAAGTTGGAAGTTCTGTAGCTAATATTTCCTTCTACATCTTCTCTCAAAGCTGTCATACCTTATATGTAAATGGCAAACCTTCAGCAAAGATGCACAGAACCACAGAACATGCTCAATTGGAAAGGACCCATCAGGATCAGAGTCCAGCTCCTAGCCCTGCACAGGACATCCCAACAAACCCTCCAGGTGTTTGAGAGGATCATCCAAACGCTTCTTGGGCTCTGGCAGCCTTGGTGATGTGCCCATTGCCCTGGGGAGCCTGGTCAGTGCCCACCACCCTCTGGGGGAAGAATCTTTTTCTAAGAGCCAACCTAAACCTCCCCTGACTGAGCCCCAACCATTCCCTGGGTCCTGTTATAGCTCACACAGGACAGAAATCAGTGCCTGCTCCTCCTCTGCCCCTCAGGATGCAACCAATGAGGTCTCCCCTCAGTCTCCTCTTCTCCAGCTGAACACACCAAGTGTCTTCAGCTGCTACTTGTATGGCCCCTTCTATGATGCCCTTCCCCATCCCCGTGTCCCCCCTTTGGACACTCTCCCATGGTTCAATCTCTCCCTTCCATGGTTCCCCCCAAAGTGCCCCAACATTGCAGGTGGGGCCACCCCAGTGCAGAGCAGAGCAGGACAATCCCCTCCCTCCCCTGATGCCCCCAGGACAGGGATGTCCCTCCTGGCTCCAGGGCACTGCTGGCTTGTGGCCAACTGGCCACCAACCAGGACCTCCAGGTGCCCTTCATTTATCCCACCATCACGCACTTACGGAGAGAACCAGAGGCCAATTCCCTCTCCATCCTTTTTGCCTGAACAACCCCTAAAATACAGTTGTGTTCAGAGACCAAGATACTCCTGGAATACCAACATAGTTTTCCTCTGGAATACCAGTGTAGCTGGAAACTGAGGGGTTAGACACTTCAACTGAATTACCAATGTAAATGTAATCTTTTAGCTTCCTCTTGTAAACAGATTTATTGTTGTGCTCAGAGGGTGCTTGCCTGCACCACTTCACTCTTCCACCAGCTTGTGTCATTCAAGGTTTCTCTAAACATTCCCAAATGTTCTATCCATCCCAGTTAGCCCTGTAATATTCCAGTTTGCTAACAGCAGGGATCACTGTTACACCCTTATTTCTAGATACATTCCAACCACCAGTAACAGGTGGATGCAAACCTCTGCACGAATTCTTCACTGCCTCAAAGCTTAAGTTGCATTCATAGAATCACCGAATGGTTTGGGCTGGAAGGGACCTTAAAGATCATCTAGTTCCAACCCTCTGCCATGGCCAAGGACACCTCCCACTAGAAATTCAAGGGCCCGTTTACCATTCTGCTGATACACGGGTGTCTTCATTTGAGACTGACGCTTCTCCTGTTAAAGAAACAACAGAAGGATGAACTGTACCACTTCAAGAGATCCATCATCCCACAGAGCACTCATATTGCAAGGTTTAACAGAGGAAAAACATTATTTTTCTAGCTAAGAAAGTTTGTGGGTTTTTTTTAACGAAGAAGCAAAACTAATGCACAGTATCTAGCTATAAAGAAAAATGAATCAAAGTAGAAATCTTTATTTAGCCTTTCTCACCTCGCTCATTTCCAGCCTATCAGCATCCTGTTGGGGGCTCGTTCCCTGGTCAGAACTCCGTTCTCCCTCTGTGTCCTCACTGAGCATATCTTCTGCTTTATCAATGATATCCTTCATTTGCTCAATAAAAGTCTCTTTTTCACTTTGCAAGATGAACTCATTCTCTACCTAGAAGGCCACATCAAAACAAAGAGGAAACCAGTCATCTTTTTGGACGAATGCCTCATTCCACAGCTGACAGAAGCTTGGGCAACAAGCACACATGAGAAGGAGCTGCCTGAAGTGCACTGAGAGCCCGTGGGGAGCCACATCTCACCATGTAAGTCGCGATTTCCTCTGGTGCATCACCATCCAAATCAAACTTAAACGTCACCATTTTGTGGTTGTGGGTTTCGAGCTGGCACTCCACCATCTTATCTCCTGTGTTGCACACCTGCATGCAGAGATTCACAGCTCTCATTCCTGGCAAAGCCAAAGGAACCCCAAAGTTACCCTCCCACAGGATGTACTTGCATTTAATATGGTCAGTTTGGGTCTGTTGGACTTCTCCTGGCGCGAACGGGCACGTGTGGATTTCTTATGCTTCTTTGAGGACTTTCCTTCTTGCTTTCCACTCCCCATTGCTCCTTCAAAGCTGTCACTCATCTCTTTACCTGAAGCAACATCTGGACTCATGTAGCTTTGTCAGGGAAAGGAAGAAGAACCCCAAAATAAAGCCAGGGCCACACACAGGTAAGCTACACAACAACAGAGGCTGCAAAAAGGGCACATTTCCACCTTTCTGTCCCAAACTGAGTCAACTGGAAGATTTTCAGTGAGTGAAGTATTTCATGTCAGGCACGTTCTCTGGCTACCAAGCCTCCCAAGAAATGATCTAATAATGTTTCTGACAATACCACAGGGAAAATCCCATCGCTCTGAATATATGCCCACATCACCTTATCCCTTCACTTCAGGGATCCTGGCAGTCCCTCTCTGAACTGCACCAGTTCTGCTTTTCTAAGGTGTAATTTTTCTCAGCTCCTGCCTGCCTGCACTCCCAGCAGAGGGGTAAACAGGGCGAGCTTAGGTTTGTTGGAGAGGGAGGAAGTGCAGCATAACAGACTGTCTCTCCTCTGTCTACCCCTCTCAAGGATCAGAAAGAAAAGGTCTGTGCCCCAAAATCCCAGGAGACCACCTAACAACAGCAAAATATTTTTAGCAGACGCAACAGTAGCCGCTGCTACAGCCTTACTGTAACATGGAACACAGAAAACATGCAACGAATTTGGAGGAAATTTTCTGAGGTTCATAAAAAACAAGTGAGGAAGGAATGCTGTGAGGCCATCTGGCCCATTTATTACCCCAAGGGCTGATCAGCTCTGGCTAAACCAGTCTTCACAGAGGCCTGTGCAAACTGATCTTACATGACTGAAAATTTGGTGTGCCACCCTACAACAGGCTAGAGAGACAAAATGAACTCATTCTGTTCTATCACATCTAATTTATAGCCAGAATGAATCTATGGCCACAGAAAATTAGATTTCCCTTTCCATGCAGTATTTAAGAGCAGCAAATTCTTGGGAAAAAGTTCCACTTTAAGGTTCTGGGGTTGCACTGACTCATGTCAGCTGAACTTTTGTGGCTGAGTAGTATAAGAACAGTCAGAGACAGGTGTCTTCAACTTTCATACACTGAACTCATATTGCCTATTCAGGAAAATGGGAAGTGAACATGAAAATCCTAATCCCCAAGCTTTGCAATCAAGGACAGAGTTGGTACTGGGTCCTGCAGTGGGCAAGGCATCCAGCTGCTGCTGGACAGGCTGTTCATGTCCACCATACCCATTTCCAACCACTGGAACATCTGGCTCAGCGCAGGTGCTAGAGCTGTGGCACTGGGGCAGCAGGAGCCCGGGGAGGGCAGTCCCACTGCTCTGTTCAGCCCCTCTCTGGTCCAGCAGTCAGCCTTCCTCTTCCTCACTGCTCCCTGTGATCCTCACTGCTTCCCCTTCTGCTTTCGAGGGCAGAAACAAGCAGATGAGGGCTAGCAAAAACTGCAGCTTGCTTTTGTTTCTGCAGAGTGCTGACCTGGCTCTGGGGTTAGTGGTTGGTCCTTCCACCATCACCATCACTATCACCATCCTGAGGCTGGATGTGCTGCAATGTCACAGGATGGGCTTTGGCCACGTGGCCTGTGCTTGTAACAACACCTTGGAGTGTCTCAGCAGCCAACTCCCACCAATACACTGTCCCCTCTAACAGACCTGGGGGAGGATCCTTACAGGAGGTGATTTGGACACAGTCAGTTTATTCCCAAAGAGGGAACAAACCATGTGCTCAGCTATCCTGGTGTGGCATGTTTTCCCACAGGTTCAACAGCACCAAAGCCCAGGCTCTACCCCTTCAGTTATCCTAACACAAGGCAAGTTCAATACTGCTGCACCTACACCAAGGCAAGGATGCTGCACCCAGGCTAAGGAATTAAAAGAGCTGGAGGTGCCAGAATGGACAATTAAAAGAGTTTCTCCCTAGATGTGTCCCCCTCCATCTCCTTCTGGTCAGGTCAAAAAAAACCAGCCTCCAGAAAGCAAACATTTCTTATGCCAAAGAGGTCATAACAATACCTTTCACAGCTCTGAGACAGAGTCTGCAGTTTGTCCTGTATTGCCTGCTCCTAAAATGCAAGAAAAGGTCATTTAAGCAAACACATATTGGCAGATGAAACACACCTTTAAGAAAGGTTTCGCTGGTGACACCAGTAACCCTAAAATCATTCTGTTTACCCAGTTTTGGAACTTGGAGATAAAGTAAATGTCCCATTTTACCCCCCCAACATCACCTCGGTCCAAGGCATCAACCACGTTTTCAGAGAGAGCCACCAACCTGCCAGCTCCCTTCCACTGCCTCTGCAGCAGATGAGATGGTGAAAGGAACAGAAGAGTTCTCACCACCATGGCAAAACCTGATTAAGGGACTAATCCACCTCAGCACCCACTGTCTTTTATTTTTTTGCATGTATCTGCTGATTTGCTTCATTGCTGTACACAGCTTCCTGAAATATGCTGAGGATTTTCATTGGGTTGGGCTTAGTGGAAAATTTCTGAGGAACTTACAATTAAAACATGAAAATTCACCATTTAAGAACACCACCCTTGCATCACGTCCTTTTGTTCTCTACACAAATTTCCCCTAAAAGTTTCCCCCTTCCCAGGTTGCAGCTCTGGGACAGACATCATAGCAAGACTTTTGCAGCAGACAGACCCATTTCCACAGAATTTGTGACGATGCCACAGGCCCTGCTGTAACAAACTTACAAATTCTTTGTACACAGACACCCCCTCCCCATGCATGTATATAACTGTGTATATACACACACCCCAAATATATTCATAAATATATATAATTATATATATATTTATATGTATTTACAAACATATGTCTATAAAATCCTTCTATAGATGCACAGGGAGAAACAAGCCCCTGGACTGCCATCACTACACTGAACACTCAAGCAGTGGTGAGCTGGGGTTAAAAGCTCAGCAGTGAACCAGTCAGCCCCACTGGTTCTCTGCCACGGAACCAGTCAGCCCCACTCCTTGTCTGTAACACCACACACAGGCCATGCCAAGCTTGACTGCAGTTTCCATAAAACTGCAAAATTCATGAACAGTGAGAACACAGACATAATGTATCTATATTTTGGTAATGCACCTGACCAAGTGCCTTACAAAACCTCCTTGGCCCGAGTTGGTCGGGTCAGTTGGGATGTGAGTGTTGCCACGTGTCTGAACACAGCAAGAGAGAGAAAAACGTTATGGCAGAGCAGCAACAAAATGCAGGATCTGGATTACACAGACAGATGTGAAACTCCTCTTACACCCAAGAAAACTTCACCAGTGGATGTCAGAAAACCAGCACGGGGAGCACCTGGATTGATACCAGCTTGATTTCTTCAACTGAGTGAAAGAAGGGAGTAACTTACAGATGAACATGGGAATGAGTTTAGCCAACCAGTGGTTAAATGTTCAGAGGGATATGGGATGTGAAGGACAGACATGGACTTTGGTGGCCAAGGGTTTCTCAGGTAGCGCAGGACGACTTGTATCCCCTGTATCATACTGCACAACAATGAGGTTTGTTCGTATCTCCAGGATCTCTGATGGGATGGACCCTGTGCTGAAGGCACCAGCACTGACCCTGTCATTCAGCTGTGCTTTCAGAAAAAAAGGCAGCTGGAGAAGGAATACCTTGGGTGATGGACATGCCAGACACAGCCAGGCTTTTCTGGGGAACCTGCAATTGAAGCCCTCCAGACAGGCTCTACCATTCTTGCTCCATCTAAGCTACAGGAGACAGACATTCATGAAGAAACATTACAGCAGGAAGGTTGATCTGGTAAGAATTAACCTGCCACTGATGGACAGGGAAAATGGGGAACTAGAATGCAGCTTGGCATCACCCTTCCTGAGAATCTTCTGGAGATAACACTGAGCTGTGCCTCCAATGGAATGCCAGGCTGCACTGTGGAGTCAAGGCACCCTTCAAGCCATGGAAGAATGGGCAGAACCAAGAAATTCAGCTTGAAAAGATGGAAATGCGTACTTCGGGAGGAAAGGTAGCTCAGAACAGAGCCTGAAGAGGAACAACTCTGCACGCAGAATCACAGAGGGACATTTCCATCCAGAAGTGGAGAACAAATCAGACTCATTTCCTGAAATTAGGTAGATATGCCAAAGCTTTTGCTTTGCTTTGATAATGGGGAGCTGAAAAGAAGAAAATGTTCTGGGATGTTCTGTCAAAATTGAAGATTAAACAATTATATGAGTACAAAGAAAAGTCAAAATAGCAGACAGGATGAACTGACAGTTCTATTAAGGAAAACACTAAAATGTGTCCTGCTTATATGACCCCTGAGAAATGAGAATGCTTATGGATATCTCAGAAGAAACAAAAATCCCAGAGCTAGGGTAGACCTCAGGCAATACAGGAGGATACAATGCTCAGTGAAATGGGAATAGGGCTCAAGCTGAGGAGCATGAAGGGTTTTTGCATAACAAAGACTCAGAAAATGGAGCAGCTTCTTGAGGCAAACGATGGTTGGTTGCACAGGTGCTTGAGACATTTAAAACAAGACTGGACAAAACACGGGTGAAACTCTACAGATCAAATTCTCACTGACCCACAGTGAGAATTTCTTAATTTCTGCCTCTAAAATGTCTATCTCTGCTCCTGTGCTCAGCTATGGACAACACAGTGCTCAGTGCTGCTGCCTCATGACTTCAAGGAGACATTTCCCAAGGTGCACTGTGGCTAATCCAGCTTCACTTGGAACAGCCAATTCCTTGCTGACCCAGAGCTGCTGGCATCCAGGACAAGTGGCTCAGCACAGCAAGGGGATAATCTCCCACGTGCAATAAGCCCACAGCTTCACAAAGGAGTAAGTCAGAAGGTTAAGGTTGAGGCTGGTGAGTTACTTCAGAGGAAGGGCTCTACCTCTTGAGATGTCTCTGCACCTGCCGGGACAGCCGGGCAGGGGGCTGGGAGCTGCTGGCCCAGCGGCTGGGAAAGATCAGGCTGGAGCTGCAGCAGAGCAGAGGGCTGGCCAGGCAGGCTGGGCTCTATGGGGACGGGCGGGCTGGCTGTGCCAAGGCTGCCATGGACCCGGGGAGCGCCTTCGGGAGCGACGCAGACCGGCACCACTTCAGGCTGCAGCTGCAACGGCGGTGACATGACTATCGAAGGTGGCACCGGCAGCACGGGCACCTGGGCTCCAGTTTCCAGAGCAAACTGAGTGTGTCCAGGCATGGGCTGCAACACAAGGAGAGCTGTTAGCACATGCCTCTCCTCGGAGGGCTCGGGACTTACGTGACAAAGGCAGCAAAGTCACCGGTGTCCACGGAGAAAGGACTCGAGCTCCACAGTGGGACTGGGCTTGGGTGGGCCCGGTAACTACTGAAGAGACTAAAATTCCTTTGAAAGGATCTAATAAAAAATATCTAAGGATTCTCTCTATCTGACTGTGACACTGTGTGCATTGCTCGACCACCAGTTAATTTGTAGGGGCAAAGCCATGTTTAGCAAAGGAATGAAAAATCACAGAATTCCAGAATGAAATTCCAACCCCTGTCCAACCTGGCCTTGTACACTTCCAGTGATGGAGCAGCCACAGTTTCTCTGGGAAACCTGTGTCAGGGCCTTGCCACCCTCACAGCCAAGAATTCCTTCCCAATATCCCATCTATCCCTGCTCTTTGCCACTGCCCCTTGTCCTGTCCCTCCATCCCTTGTCCCAAGTCCCTCTCCAGCTCTCCCAGAGCCCCTCTGGGCACTGCAAGGGGCTCTCAGGTCTTCCAGGAGTCTTCTCTTCTCCAAGTGAACACCCTCAGCTCTCCCAGCCTGGCTCCAGAGCAGAGGGGCTCCAGCCCTTGGAGCACCTCCGTGGCCTCCTCTGGACTCACTTCAAAATCTCAGGTGATGAATTCATTCTCCTGAGTACTTTGCTGTCCTTCCAACAAGCCCACCACACTACCCAGGCAGAGAAAAACACACTCTATCCATAACCTAGCTTTGGTTATTTCAAGAAATCTGCCATATATATAGAGTCATTTAGCTGATACAAATGACACAATTAACTCCTTCTCACCAGTGTCCTACTTCAGTTTAGTGCAGTTTACATGCTGAAGTCACAACTTAACCCTTGGTGTGCCAAACCCAAAGGCCCCAGTCCTGCCAATACTTCCCTGTGGACAGAGGGATTTTCATTTATCTCAGTGGATTTCTCCAGTGTACTAAAATAACTCGTGTGTGTAAGCGCTTGGTGGGAACTGGACCAAGGTGACAGGATGCCAGATACCTTAGAGACTGGGTTGTTATGCTACATAACAGTCCTTTGGAGTTGTGTATTCAAAACCAGAACATTCTCCTTTTAGGTATATCATGTATTTTTCCAAGGGGACTGAGCTTGTGGTAAGAGCAAGAAGGAAAGAAAGGAGCATATGGGAAAAAAAAGACTTTTAGAAGAACTAGGCAGAAATGTGCCTAATCTGTACTTTTTAAAAAGCATAATCACCTAGAGGTTTAGGCTATTGGAAAATATATTCAAAAAAAATCAAGACTCAGATGAGAACTAGGCCACACAGTTTCACTGCTGCATGCTCTCTGCAGGTTCTGGGTATGAGCTGCAACTATCCTCCCAGGTTTTATTGTAGGTAAAAATAAAGACAGGATGTGTTCCACAGCACCTCCCAGTTACATGCTGCCCAAGGAGGGTTCTTAGGCTGACAACTGTGGTGTACCACCACAGAAGGGTGGTGACATTCTGTTTTAGATCTTATATAAGAATTCACAAAATATTTCAGTGTCTAATTTATCTGGGCAAAACAAAACTCAAAGATGCTAAACATCAACAGTGAAAACAGCACTGTACTATGCACTATGTACAGAAGTACCTCTCCATTAGAAGTACTTCAAATCAGAACAAAGCATTTAAAAATATTCCTCTGCACTTTTTAATAGCTATTTTTTATTCTAAATTCTTCCATATGCAACTCTTCCACACATACTTGATAGGTAATGACTGTGCCAAGATGGTTTGAGAACACCAGCTCTCTAGTTCTTGGCGTCTGCCATGCTCCCTGTGCCTAACGGGCTTGACTCCACACCCTCTAAAGCCACTGGGAACACTGGGTAACATTCCCAGGCTCCGTGCTGCTGACATTCTCACAGACAGTATTTCTGCACCAAATATACAGCTGAGGAGAGAAATTTAAAAATGATGTAGTGCTCTGAAGATGCCACGATATGGCAGCTTGGGATGGGATGTTATGAATTTTAATCAGTGTGTTATGGCGAAGGGATGTGGCAGAACACAGATTTCCCAAATGCCATTATTAACAGACTGAGTGCCCTCTCCTTCTCGGGTAAGACTGTGTTTTGCATTGTCGTATCACAGATGTGGTGAGAGAAGTGATTACAGACTCTGTCAACAAGTCCTGAGCCAGTTTCCTTGTAAATACCACTAACATTTGAGCTCCTTTTAAACTTTATTTCCCTCAAAGGGGGAAAGGGTCTGCAGCTCAAATCCATCCCTGCCCTGCAGGCCTTCCAGTGCTCTTCCACGCAGTTGTTACTGGATGGACACTTCCTTTTGCTGCTTTAAAGATGTTCTGCATCAAAACAGCTCCTCTGCTCCTGTGTTTTCCTTTGCGTGTCCTCCACATCCCACCTGGCTGGGTGGCACTGGCAAGGCTGGGCATGCCCTCCTGCTCCAGAATCACGGCTCACACTCCTCCATGATTTGAGATGGAGAAGGAAGAGGGAATTTAGAAAGTGCTCTGCCCCCTCGCTGTCCAAAGCCTGTTGAGTGACACCTTTGCCATCCTCCCATCCCTGGGTGAAGACATCACCTGCTCCCCCCGACCTCACAGCCCCGGGACCGAGAGGTCCACAGAACATCTCCAGAGCAAGGAACGCTGTGCCCGAGAGGGAGAGAATCCTGGAAAGACCCATGCCCAGAGGCCACCCCACGGCAATTACCTGGTGAGCAGCCCCTGGGGTGGGCAGAGGCGGCTCCGGAGGGTGGATCACGCCGGGCTGCAGTACCGGAGGAGCAGGAGGAGGCAGCTGCTGTGGCTGAGACACGGCCGGGGCGCCCTGAGCATGGTGGGGAGAGGGCGCATCGCCCGGCAGGAGCTGCTGGAAGGTGGGTTGGAACATGGGCTGCTGTGGCAGAGGGGGCACGCCGGGGTGCGGCGGCAGCGCCGACACTGCCGGCGGCGCCACAGCCAGCAGAGGGATGGTGGCGGCTGGCATGTTGGGCACGATGGTTTGGCAGGGCAGGACCAAGGAAGCCACGGTGGTGTGAGGCAGGCTGACGGTTTGCATGGGCAGGGCAGGTGAGTTGGGGGCCATGGGCAGGGTGGGGTTCATGGGCAGGCTGGGCAGGATGACGGCCGGAGCGAAGTACTGGGAAGGGGCGGGGATGGGGGGCACGTTGGCAGCAGGGATGTCAGAGAGGTTTGGAGGGAGGTTGTCAAGGCCTGCCAGAGGGGTAATTGCAGGAATGACAGGAAACTGAGGAATCTGAAAAAAAAAATAAAATAAGATCGCATAAATTGCCAGGGCTTTTGATAAAACAGTTTCATTTGCCACGCAAGTCCCTATAAACCACCTGCGTCATGAGGATAATTATGTCTGTTTGTTAATCACTTCCATTTGTTTCCTGAGGTTTACAAACAGTAATAAACACTGATTTATGCTGAAATCATTAGTAAAAGCATAAGAAAAAATTCATTTGGGGGAGGCATTTTTATACCTTGGAAACTTAAAACTGCTTCTAACACCACTTCTAACACCAGCCTTCAAGCAACATCCTAATTAAAAGATGCTTTTGTTTTAACAGAAATTAAAAGGAATTGGACCGGACATAACATGAAACTCTTTCGTGCCAAACTCAGTAAGACAATTTATACCCTTGTTTTTAAACAAGCTGCATCCCCGGCAGCACGGAAGAGCCCAAAGGAAGAGGTTTTTACACTCAAAACCTCTCAGTGATGGAACAGAACTTGGCATCACAGTGGCAGTTTGCTTCTGCCCTTTGGCACAAGCTGCTTCCCACCATGGTGGCTGCCACCAGCAAACACAGTGACAGCACCACCCACCACCCCATCCCTGCTCTGGAGAACAGGATCAGGGTGGAGAGAGAGGGACAGGGGTGGTAGGGGTGGGGGAAAGAGGTGAAGTCAGAAGGTTAGAAAATAGAAACAAAATGGGTAACTTCTCATGCCATCAAGCATGGGATGAGGAAGAGAGTGTGCCAGAGGGGCAGTGCAAAAAACCAAACCAAAATAACACAAGAAAGCAGTTGTTGCCAGTTTGGAATGGCCATCAATCGGATGCCACAGGGCCAGGCACAAAAGATTTCTGCTTGTCCTGGTTTTAGTAGTCAGGATCAGTTTGGCACTGGGTGGGGGTGGATTCTAAACCCTCTGTGTCACTTTTCTCATGAACTGCTCACAATCAACAATTGGCAGCAGCTGCCCAGGGCACACCCCACCCCTCAGGGTACAAGGTGGGTGTTTGGGAACTTCTGTGAGATAAGGAAGTTCTCCTGCCTCCACACCCACCTGAGGGGTCATGTCTGCTCAGGGGCCATCAGGGATGCCAAAAATATGCCATTGTTCACCTCACAGAGTAAATCACCCATTGGGAAAGTCTCCACCCTGGGCGTTCCCATCTGAGCCCAAGCAGAGATAAGCTTGGGGTTTTGGGGCTAGGGGCTCTCTTCAGATCCAGAGGAGGAGCAGAGCCTNNNNTTTTGTGATCTTTTATTAAATTGTTATTCTGACTTGCAATCCCATTCTGAGTTGGATTCATTTCTCCTGCCCATTTAACTCTAAACCAGCACACTGCTTCACAAAAAAATAATGAGTAATAAAGAAACACACAGGAATCAAGACAAAGCAACGGTCTCATGGCCTAATTAAACTGGCACGCAGTCAAAACAGCCACACCCCAAGACTGCACATCACACTCATTATTAGCTGGGGAGCCCTCCTTGGAAGGACAGGCAGCGCCTCACCTGGGGGGGTGCCACGGGTGGCAGCTGTGGCACTGTGGAGACCTGCAGGGGCTTCAGGGGGGCACTGCTGGCTGCCACCTGCGAGCCCTGCGGCGGGAAGGGCGGCAGCAGGTGGGGCGTGGGTTGCAGCGGGCACACGGGCTGGCTGGTGAGCACCTGCTGCAGGGGCGCTGCCTGCGACAGGGGCTGTTGCTGCTGCTGCTGCTGCTGGGGCTGCTGCTGCTGTTGGGGCTGTGGGGACAGCAAGGACAAAGGTTATTGCTGCTGGAGTCCAGGAGAACCTGGGGTGGCTGGACACGCTGATCTGTTGCTCTCCAGCTCGCTGTCGGGACAGACCTGCTGGGTGGACCATAGAATCAGAGTCTCATTAAGGTGTGAAAAGACCTCTAAGATCTCTAACTGTGGTGGTTTGACTTTAGGCCTTCCTGGAAGACAGATCCCATGGTTTGCTATATCCAAGTGAAGTATTCCATCCTGTTTTATGTCAGTTTAGATATAAGAAGAGATAGATGGAAGTTTTGAGTCAGTCCTTTTCTGGTGGTGAAGGGCATCGGTCGTGGACCTGCTGTTCCCTTTTCTGGACATGCTCCAACCCCTGAGGATGTGCTCCAGCCCCCAGGACACACTCCAGCACCCAGCAGGGACCCTGCTTACAGAAGGGATCAGTACTCCAAACTCAAACACTGCACAGGAGCCCGTGCTCAAAAACACATTTAAATGCGAGATAACATTACCTGAAAAGACAAGTTCTGACTGTCTTGGAGAGATTATTTGCAATGACTCAGACTCTTTAAATCCAAGAGATTGTTCCAGTTGGCATTGCAATCCCCACCCACTCCCCTCCAAGATGCAGACAATACCCAGCTCATCCTGGCACGCAGAAGCCACTACATAGAGGAGCAGGCATGGAAACTACAACACTTCTTATCTGAGACACAATAAATCACAATAATTACAATAAAAGCTGGGTCCCAGTTATTCCTGAGGTGCTGTAGTGACAATATGGCAGCTGAAAAAACAAGCTTTACTCTTCCAGGGAAAGCAGGCTTTGGGCAGCAGAACAGTGAGAAAATGTTGCATTAAAGTTGGGAATACACACTAACAAACTTCTGCATTTTACATGCTACTGGTATCTGCTCCTTCAGTTCCCCTAAATAGTTCTGGAAGTACTTGAAAAACCTTTCTGGTTCAGAAGGACAGCACTGAGACACAGGCTGGCTCAGGGTGACCTGTTGGGGACCACAGGACTGATGGCTCCACCAGGCTCTGCAGCAAATGGTATCTCACATTGTGCCTGCGGTCAGAAGGTAAACTTTAAAAGGAATATCCAAATGTTAGAATCCTTCTTCTTTGCCACTTCCACCACAAATCTGTACAGGAATATGTTGCTCTGCACTTTTATAATGGCAGGACTCCTCAAACAGTTTGGAATTAATGCAACAAATCTGTAGAAGATGCACCATAGAATCGTGGAATCACAGGGTGGTTTGAATTGGAAGGGATGTCAAAGACCATCTCATTTCATTCCAGACCCCCTGCCATGGGCAGGGACACCTTCCACCAGCCCAGGTTGCTCCAAGCCCCATCCAACCTGGTCTTGGACACTTCCAGGGATGGGGCAGCCACAGCTTCTCTAGGCAACCTGTGCCAG
The DNA here is from genome assembly GCA_013399695.1 of Formicarius rufipectus. Lineage (NCBI taxonomy): Eukaryota > Metazoa > Chordata > Aves > Passeriformes > Formicariidae > Formicarius > Formicarius rufipectus. Next base: position 471,541 of record VXAU01001053.1, on the reverse strand, counting down.
GGCCTGCCCACCCTCACAGGCAAGAATTTCTTCCTCATGTCTAATTTGAACCTGCCATCCTCCAGCTTATGGCCATTCCCCCTTGTCCTGTCCCTCCATCTCTTGTCCCAAGTCCTTCTGCAGCAATCCTGGAGCCCCTTTAGGCCCCTTTAGGAAGGGGCTCTGAGGTCTCCCCAGAGCCCTCTCTTCTCCAGGCTGGACATCCCCAGCTCTCTCAGCCTGTGTCTCTATTGAGGAAGCACGATGCCATCCACTCCTAAACAGCTAAAATTCAACCAGGAAATTCCCAATACAGGATCAGGGAACAAAAGCGAATTCGGTGCTTGGTGTTGCCTATCCAGGGTTGGCAACACTGTGTGCCACAGCATGGCATGCTGGAGATGGCACTTGAAAGACTCCCCACAGCCTTAGTGTGGCTCCTGCAGCATAGGATGGTTGTGCCTGAGCATTCCTCTGCCACATTACATCAAAACCCAACAACGTGGCCCTGTGCTGCAGTTCCTGCCATCCCAGGCTTTGGGAAAGAGGTTGGCATCTCCCCACTTACAATCCCAAGCCCAAGGCAACAGCAGTGCAGGAGTTGGCGTGGCACTGGTGATGGGACAAGCTGGCCAAGGTGGAGGCACCTGGGCAGTGCCTAAGGGATTGGGGGGACCTCACTCACCCCATGGACGAACTCGTGCCAGACACAGCCTGAGCTCCGGAGTGGCACAGCCACACACCCACTGGGCTGGAGCAAATCACCCTGGCAGCTCCCACATCCAGCCCAGCTCTCCCAGCCAGCTGGGTTATTCTGCAGCTCAGACTGCTGCTCACAGGTCACCAGGGGCAGGGGGGCACGGGCACAGGTGTCTCAGCCACCTCCTGCTCCAGGAGACACCGTGTTAGCAGCAGGAATGCAGCGTTCAGGGAATGGAGAGGCTGGCCAAAACCTCCTCTTCCAATTCAGCTTGTGTCTGACAAAATGCTCGTGAGTTGGATGAGGCACAGGCAGGGGAAAACATCCAGGTGGATTAGGAAACTTTGCCCCGTTGCAACTTTAACAGTACAAGTGCACCAACACCCACAGTGGGGGAAAAAGAAAAATTAGAAGAAGCAACACTGACCCCACATGTCTGAGCCTCCAGTGTGTACTGACACAAGAACAATATATTCACTCTGTAGGCAGATGAATTTCTCATCCTGATTTCCCCCTCTGCTGCTGCCCTGCCCTGCATAGCATGGACATTTCCAGAGTCCCCATACACCTGGAGGCTCTGGGACCACTGGACCTGCTGCTTTCTCTGAGGAACATGGGTGCTCTGGGAAGTTCTGCAGAGAAACTTGATCATTTTACCTATTTTTGTAATAATAATAAAACTGTAAAAAGCCAGGCTTTTATTAGACTTCCTGGAAAGATCAGAAAGCAAAGACACACCAGTTATTAAAATCATTTGCTATCAGGGATAGAACTACTACAAGAGACAGCAATGCTGTGAGGAAAAGGGCATGTGAAAGAAATTAAGTTGGGCAAACATCCTATTCCAAAGCAGAATTTGCTCATGGGAGAAAATAAACAACAGATTTGGAACTGTCAGCACAAAGCTCCAGAAGCCACCAGTGAGACCTGCGCAAATGGTGAGGTCCTAAACCTGCCTGAGTGCAAAATTTTTGGCTGAGAGAACCATGAGAATATCCTTACCCACTGGAAAAAACCCCTGTTATGTGACAAAAGCTCATGTACGGATATGTTTTTCAAGGAGACCAAATGACATTTCTCCATTATTGATGCCTTGAGAAGAATGGAACATGTCAAAAAAACCCTAAAAGGCAACCTGTGAGATAAATATTGGTAATTCAAAAGGTCTGGAGAGGTCTGATTTGTGCCAGTCACAAAGCATAGACACTCCTCAGCCCTAGCAACAATTTCTACTGGAGGAAGCCAATTTTTCACATTATCACCAAAATCCGCCATGAATTGCCAGATCACACCAGGCTGTGGCTGCAGCCCTCAAGAGAGCATCCTCCTCTACTGCTCAGAAGAGCTGCTCTGGAAATGCTTTAAGGAATGCAGGGTTTGGGGTGGGATTTGACACTTCAGAATGCATAGAGCTCAGAGACAGACTCTGCTGCTGGAGGTGGAGCTCCTGGCTGGGTGCCTGCACTGAACTGCATGAACACTGTTTTTGCATAGATCCTTGAGAAACACTGCTGAGGATTCAGAGACAACCAGCACCAGAAGGTTCCTTCTAACCCTTCAGAAAGGAGGTGCTGAATAATAACACAACATTGTCAACAAACTCTTTGATTTTTACCAACCAAGGCAGCACACTGACAGCACTGGAAGGCTTCAGGTTGATGTCTGAAGCCACAGTAGAAGGCAAGACCTTAAACTCAACCATGACATGCCAAGGTGTGTTCCATGACTGTCCTCAAGCTTGTTCCTCATCCCAAACACCCATTGGCCCATCCCTGCATCTCTCGAGCTGCAGCTTAACAGTTTAAAACACCTCACTATGGGCATCCCACAACCACAACGTGGTTTAGGTGGGAAGGAATCTTAACCCTTATCTTGTTCTACTCCCTGCCATGGGCAGGGACACCTTCCACTATCCCAAGCTGCTCCAAGCCCCGTCCAACCTGGCCTTGGACATCTCCCAGGGAAGGGGCAGCCAAAGCTTCTCTGGGACACCTGTACGAGCTGGAGCAGAGCATGGCAAGGGGGTGGGACGAGACAAAGGCTTGTTGGCAGAGCTCTCACCTGCTGGCCGGCCAGCACCGGCGGGAGGGAGGCGACCGTGGTGGGCTGCACCACCGGGAAGGGCATCGGCGGCTCCTGGTAGTGCTGGGGCACCACGGCGGGCGCCGCCGGCACCGCGGGCAGGACGGGCTGCGGAGAGAGAGCACAGCATCAGCCAGCACCTCAGGGGCTCTGGCACTGCCCAGCACACACACGACTGCATGGAGGTCAGCTGCTCGGTATCCGGCTCAAAACAGAGTGAGGAAAGGCGTCTGCAGGGAATGGGAAGTTACTTAATACGGAAACATGGGAAAAGGTCAGCAAATTCCAGGTAAATCAAGCAAAACGCACAGAGTTTCCTTCAGGAAGCAAGAAGGCAGACCAGTAAAGGCAGTGGAAGCACAGCCACGGCGAGACCAGCAACAACAACTGGGGGTCACTTTTATCTTCACAAGTTTATCTGTCCGCCCAAGGATTATTCCAATTTCATTAAAAATCTTTATCTTCCAAAAAAGCAGATAATTTACTGGAAATTGATGCCGGGAAAATGAATAGGGAAATAAGAAACAAATTAGAACTGTGGTTGAAATGGAAAAGCATTAGAACAGAAATTCAGATCAGGTTTTGATGACATCAGGTCTCCACAACTTCAGCTCAAACAAACAGATAAATTAAACAGTATGTCAGATGGAGGCTCACAGGCCTAAAACACCCCTGCTACAGCTACAGTTATGTGCTTGTCATCTTGGTCAACAATGTCCCAGTTAAATACAGCAGCTTGTGTTCTTAACTGGAAAACTGGGCTATCAGTGCCTGGTTCTGGAGCCCCAGTAAGGGACACACATTGCCAACTCCACTTAAAGTCAAATCCACACCAAGAACCCCAAAAGGCAGGGACTGGGGCAGGGACTGGATGGTTCCGTTAAGCCTTGTCACCACCAGACCCAGGGGGCTCTTGAACAAACTAAGGAGCAAAAACATGGGGCTACAACAAGAGTGAGCAAAACAGAACAGTTTGCAACTAAACACAGGATCATGGAATGACAGAAAGGTCTGAATTGGAAGGGACCTCAAAGACCACCTCATCCCACCCCCTGCCATGGGCAGGGACACATCCCACTGGCCCAGGTTGCTCCAAACCCCATCCAACCTGGCCCTGGACACTTCCAGGGATGGGGCAGCCACAGCTTCTCTGGGCAACCTATGCCAGGGCCTGCCCACCCTCACAGGGAAGAATTTCTTCCTCCTATCCAATCTAATCTTGCCCTCTGGCAGTCTGAAGCCATTCCCCCTTGTCCTGTCATTCCAGGTCCTTGTCCAAAGTCCCTCTGCAGCTCCCTTGGAGCCCCTTTAGGGAAGGGGCTCCAAGATCTCCCCAGAGCCTTCTCTTCTCCAGACTGAACACTCCCAGCACTCTCAGCCTGTCTTCAGAGCAGAAGGACTCCAGCCCTTGGAGCATCTTCATGGCCTCCTCTGGAACCCCTCCAACAGGTCCATGTCCTTCTTGTGCTTCATCACAAAGCCACTAAAGGATTCCAGCCCTGAGAGACTGACAGGGAACTTTTTTCCTGACACTCTGAGAGCTGCCAGTGAAGCAGGATGACAAACACAGTGATGCAGCCACCATCACCCATCCCACATCCACCAGGGACGTATCACTGAGCCAGTCACCACCCACAGACGCCGAGCGAGGAACGCACGACGCGAACCCCAGGAACCCACACGCTCTGGAAACAAGAAGGTAACACCAAAGAGGAGCCAGGACACAAAAGGCTTTGGAACAAAAAGGCTTTGGACTTACTGCTGAGGGCTGCTGGTAGTGCCCAAGCTGGGGCAGGCTGTGGGGCACGGGCTGGCTCTCGCTCAGGGGTGGGCTGTAGACGCGCTGGATGGTCGGGGGCACCGCGTCGGGCAGGGACGAGTAGATGACACTCTGCTGGCTGCTCTGGGAGTCAGAGTAAACAGTGGAGCCCTGGCCACTGTCAAACGTGCTGTCAGCTGGAAGAACAGCAGTTTTTATTAAAAGCCCAACAACTCCAAGCGTTCAAGTGGTGACTTCAGGGCAAGGTCACCGAGGTTTATGTAATTAGCGGGTTTTTTACTGCCCTGGCCCTTTTGTTATGTAAAGAAATTACACAGCACAAATGTTACCCTCTACGAAAGGCACACGCTGCTTCTCTCAAGCCAAAAGGCATCCCCACGGATTTCTGTGAGTGGTGATATTTTGGGCACAGGAATATTTCCTTTAAAGGGTGCAAGGCTGGCATTAAGAATTGCAGACGTTTATAGGTTTTGTAGGATGAAAGGAGAGGAAAACCCAATTGTTACGTTCAGAGCAGGTCATGGGGTCTTTTAGGGTTCCATTTCCCAGGGATGCACTGATTTTAACACCCTTTTTTTTTTTTTATCAGCAGCACTGAAAATTACAAAATTCTTTATGCTGTATGATTTATTAGTCCAGCAAGTCATGCCCTGCTGGAGTGTGGAGCGCTACCTCAGCCTGAAGGTCAGACACAACACCACGTGCAGGTTTTAGTGAGTCAGGAGCACACTCAGAACTCTGTGGGAGCTTCTCATGGAATATTTGCCCACTGAACCCGTGGAACTGCACAGCTATGGGCACTGGGTGAGCACCAGGTCCTCTGGCCAGTGCAAATACTGGTATTAGTGATTTTAAAATTACTTTTCACAACCTTTAAAGCCTGTAAAGGACAGGTGCCCAGCTCTTCTTGAGCATGAGCTACTGTTCTTCACATGAGAAAGGAAATGAGATAACCAGACTGCAGCTGGATGCATCCAAAGGACAAACAGCTTCTAAGAGATTAGAATTCAAAAATGAAAGAAAACTGCAATGCAGTTTAAAAAAAAAAACAGCTTAAGTTACAGCTAAGCTTAAACATTATTTATTTTTCCAACACTTTCCACAGTCTCTCTTTTCCATATTCTAAATAAGGTTCTACTTATTTGGCTTTAAATAACAAATTATTTTTTAATAGCACCAGAGATGACATTTCTCTTCAGGACTTTCAAACTGTTCTCCCAACTGTTTGTTTTTGTTTGGTTTTTTTTTCATCCAAAATTAAACTCCCCTCTCTATTTATTCAGCTCATTTCTGAAGAGCCAACACAGCCCTAACTCTCACGACGGGATTTATGCTGCACACAAACTTCCACTTTATTACAAACAATTATTCAGGACCTCAAAGAGGGGAAAAAAAATGGTACGACAGTGGAGTGCTTAAGTAAAAGCCGTGAGTCAGCCTCAGGTTTTCAAAGAACAACACATTGCACACATTAAGTTATTCATTTCCATTTTTATATTTGACCCCAGGTTAAATGAAGGCATATGCAAAGACAATGTTCAAATACTCTGATAGCAAACTGCCAAAGAATACCAAGTGCTGGTTAAAAGTTGAGGAGGTGTAGGAAATAAACTGGGGGGGGTTATATTTAGTATAAAATTCTGCCAACTCATGTCCAGCAGAACCATGGGAAGCATAAGTTGCCTTGTTGCACCTCTGGAAATAAAAAGAGTCATAATTGCAGTGTTCCTCAAAGGAATTAGCATGAAATAAGTATATGATCCAGAAAAATGACATGAGCTCGATTTAGCTTCAGATAAAAAGCTTTGTGAACACATCAATATTGTGAGCGTTATGCAAATGTGGCCAAATATCTTGTAAAGGGACCTTCCCTGTAGAGGCATGCATGGATATTTCAGAATTCGAAGCAGACCTGTGTGTAGCCCCTTATAAAACACCTGAATAGCTGAGTCTTTGCTAAAGATAAAGCATCTTTCACTTAAATGTGCTTCAATACAAGCCCAGAAGAGTGAAACAGAAACACTGCGATAATTTTTTAGCAGCAAAATATGCACAGTAGATTTTATCAGGAAAAACTAGCTAGGAAACAAATAAAAGAACTCTCAGAAAATTTCAAATCTTCCAGGCTAAAAATCACAGAATTGTTTGGGTTGGAAGGGACCTTAAACCCATCCAGCCCCACCCCTGCCATGGGCAGAGGCATCTCCCACCAGCCCAAGGTGCTCCAAGCCCTGTTCAACCTGGCCTTGGACACTTCCAGGGATGGGGCAGCCACAGCTGCTCTGGGCCACATTTCCTCTTTAAACCAACTTCTAAAAGGGGTACATCTGATACTCACAAATCCAGTGAAGAAACAACAAGCACTGCAAGCCAAGCCAAGGAGTTTCTCAGCCAGAGATAGACCAAACTGTGCCTGCAATTCAGCTAGGAGGGATGCATTCCCCTGCCATTGAAACAGCCCTGGGATGAGCCCCAGCTGAATACCAAGGGCTGGCACATCAGTGACCTCCTAGTGCGACCTGCCACAGGGGAGCTCAAACAGCCCCTGGCTTCAGGACCATGAGCTCAGGGCAAAAGAGAGCCTGGAGAACAGAGTTAGACCCTGACCATGACCCGTTACCGTGACCACGACCCAAAACCTACAGTGTCAGCCCACTGGCCTGGTGCTCCCAAGGTGCCTGACCAAAACCCAGCTGGTGTTTCCCACGTAACAGGGAAATCTTAAATTGCATCATGTAACATCCAGAGATGAGTTTTTCTTCCTACAACAGACCTTTGCACAGCACCACAAAAAAATGCAAGACATCAGGAGTCACTCCAAAACACAAGAGTCTGAAAAGCCTTGGTTTCAGTGAGGTCTGGTCTGGAATAAAGATCTCCACATTCGGTCTGGAATAAATATCAACATCACTTGAAAGAGCCACCAGTCGCACCAACCATTCTGAATCACAGACTCACAGACTATATCTCAAGTTGGAGGGGACCCACAGGGATCATCGATCAGTTTGGTGCCCATTCAACTTCTGCAGGCTCTGAAATTGCATTTTGCAAGTTGAAAGTTTTGATCCCACCACCTGGCACAGAGGAAGCACAGGTTTTGTGTCAAGCAGCAGGTTTCCTTGCTTCTCCACTTACAAACATGGTTTTGGCATTTACTGCCACAGAAGGAGCATTAGATAGAAATACCTATGTTATATAGTTTTCTTGAAACTTTCACAGGATCACAGAACATGCCAAGTTGGAAGGGACCCACAAGGATCATCCAGTCCAACTCCTGGCCCTGCACAGCCCCATCCCCAAAAGAGTCACCCCTCTCTGTGCCTCAGAGCATCACCCAAACACTTCTTGAACTCTGCCAGACCTGGTGCTGTGCCCACTGCTCCGGGGAGCCTCTTTCAAAGCCGGGAGGCACCTACCCGGGTCTCTTGATATTTCCTGAGCTGCTGTGCCAACCACACACACCAATCCAGCTCCCCCCAAGCTCTGCTCACTGCAGGGTCCTGCCCTTGGCCACCCACCACCACCACCGCGTGCCCACGAAGCCCACCAGAGCCTTACAGGCGACGGAGGTGACGCTGGTGGGCAGGTTCTGCTGGAAGGGGTGCTGGTCGGCCTCGGGCTCCTCAGGCTCCGACAGGATGTGGTGCCCCGTGTGCGACAGGTACGTCACCTGCACCTGCTGCGCCGGCGGCGCCTTCAGCTTCTCCAGGCACTCGGAGTCGCGCCGCTCCTCCGACTGCATCCTCGGCCAGATCCGCTCCCTCCTCCACAGGATGAGCGCCACTCGGTCCCGGATGGACTTGGCAACTATCTTGAGATCGCTCTCGTGGAAGAATCCCGAGTCAATCTACGGGGAAGGCACAGGCTCAGTGAGGCCACGCGGGGATGGATGTGCACACGCGCATATCACACGCACGCGCGCGCGAGTGTCGCTCAGATCTCCTCCTACCAGGCAAAGCATCAGTTTGAAACAAGGTGAATTTGTATACATCGATTTCTCACCAGAACAGGAGCTCGAGAGCTCAAGGGGGTCTTTTTTGAATAAAATTTCTATCGCTAATGCACTAAAAAAAGCCTGGTATGTAATTTTAAGACCCAAATATGTATTGGCTCAGTTTATTCACCACCTAACCTCCACTGAGGAGAGCAAGGTTAATGGCAGATGGGTTCCCTCTTTCTGTTTGTTTGGTTGGTTTGCTTTGTTTAATTTTTGTCTTGGGGGGGTTGTTTGGTTTTCTGTTTTTGTTTGTTTGGGGGTTTTTTTGGGGTTTTTTAGGGTTTTTTGTTTGTTTGTTTTGTTTTTTGGGGGTTTTTTGATTGTTTTTTTTTGTTGGGTTTTTTTGCTTGTTTGTTTTTTGTTTGGTTGGTTTTTTGTTTTGCTTTGTTTGTTTTTTGGGTTTTTTTTGTTTGGTTGGTTGGTTGGGTTTTTGGTTTTTTTTAACACTAAAAGAATAGTCGAAACACGGAGAAAAAATATTTGAACAATGCAACTACCCCTAAATCTGAATTTATTGCCTTATCCTTTCCAGCACACAGAGTTTCCCAAAGTGCTCTGCCTGGCAGCACAGCAAGTCATGAAGGACAAGATGTTAACAGAATTATGGCTCAAATTAACTTCTCTTAAATAGTGAAGTCAGTCAGTATTGATTGACTTCCATAAACAAAAAGCCTATCAGGGAATCCGATGCAGACTGTTCCCATTTGATGGAAAAGAGGACGAGGCTCCTCAGAATTAACTGCTCAACAGATAAATGGAAATTCATCTTTGTGCTGTTTGTTTGCATAAGCTTCTCCAGCACAGGGCATGAATTTTCATTTAATAATAACCTAACAGAGCTTTGCTTGCCCTCCCTTCATTCTTAACATACATATTGAATGGATTTGGAAGCACTTGTATCCATGGAGGAAATTTCCTGCTTCGCTCTTGCCCAAACACGACAATTTCACAGCTTGAATTTTTGCTGTTTAAAACGAATGGGGGTAAAGCAGCTTAAAACACAGGTTCATTTTAAGGAAGATGTGCCATTATACAGACCCCAATGGGTGGGAGAGATAACTTCATGTCCCAAACCCACCAGAACATTTCAAGTTCCTTCTGCCCACATCCTTTGGACAGGTGGGATCGCCTGACTACCAAAAGCACATCAATTATGATAAATAAGTGCCTGTGCCCAGGAGGTCTCCTGCATTCTGCTCTTCTACAGCACATAAAGCAACAAACTGCTGCAAACACATGGCTTTGGTGTTCCACAATTCATAAGGACTAGAAAAAGACATTTAGGCATGTCCCCCCCTCTTCTGCCCCCTCAACAGCCTCAAGTTCAAAAGCATTTCAGGGACAGTCACTCAGGTAACCACTAATGTAGAACACAGGTTGTAAAATTATTTGAGAAAGGGTATGGTATCACTGTGGTTTGGGAATGATCCTTTTAAATACACTTTTTATGGGAACTATTTGCTCTTCAAAACAAAACATCACAACCACAGACCAAGCAACCTACAGACCTTCAAAATTCCAAGTATTTCCACCAATATTTAAATGCAAAATATAACAGGAGGTAACTGTACCAGAGAAACCCTTAAACAGATAGAGTGCTGGAAAAACACTGGACCTACTGCAAACTAATTACAAGAATACAGAGACCTCTGAGTTCCCCCCACTAAATTTGGAGGAGAAGGTGCTGATTCCCAGCAGAGCAAGGCAGCATGACCAAAAGGAGAGCCTCCTGAGCACAACAGCAGTGGTGATGACAACATTATTAAATGGGATCTCTTGGGACTTAGGTTATAATAGGAACATTTCTGCAAGCACAGGGAGGTTCAGACCCTCAGCTCAGTGCTGTGACGTCAGAACACCCAAACAACTGCAGGAAAGGCATCATTAAAATATGAGTTCAAGAGCACTGTAGTGAAACTGGAACACAGTTTCTCTCCCCAAACCCCACAAGTTACAAAGACACAGACATTCAGCAAGTTAAACTTTTCTGTTAAAAAATCCAAAGCTTATTCCTAACTAGGTGAATCTGGTTTTCTGTCAATGTTTGGAGGTAGGGTGGCTGACCACAGACCTTCCTCACCTACATCCCTCCCAAGGAACAGCACAGGAAAGATGGGAAAAGGAGTTCTGGAGAATTCAGTGCAGAATATTTTGTGATTGAACTTCAGAACTCCTCTAATTTGTTCCAATCTGCTGCCTGGAACTAAACAAATTCCAAACACCTTTGAAAACATTCAAATGCCCACATGATCTGGCAAGAGTTTGCAAAATATGAAAGCAGACCAGACCTCTTTGTTCCCCAAGCTATCTGCAATGTCATTTCAAGCATCTGCCTTCATACCTGGCAAACAATATGTTTCAGTCATTAGTTCTTCCCCCTTTACCCCTTTCTTGCAGCATTCATTCCAACATCAATGCAAACTGCCTAAACTGGACACCTGGAATGGTTCAAGGGGAACCAGACTAAGTCCTGCTGTCCTTTGNATATATACACATTTTTGTCAAGAGGAGTTTATTTTACCATTTCTTGTGCAACATCATCAGGAGTTTCCTTCTCCAGATCAAAAGTAAACTCAATGGCTCCATTATCTTTGGGTTTTCCTTTCAGTTTCTTAGGATCTTCTACCCAGAGTCTTAAGGCAATAGAGGATTTCCTACCATGGTCTTCTTCTGCAAGTTCCACTCTTACCCCAGTATCTTCAGCAAAAAAGGCATGGCTTAATAAATCTTTAATTTCATATCTGCAAAGGATATAAGGAGGATTCAACAGTGCAAGTCAAACAATTTCAGAGAGGTTTGTGACAAGAAACTGCTGTTAAAGGTGGAAACATCTCCGGTATGTTTGGTGTTCACCCATAATGAACTCGTGTTCTTTTTGAAAAGACAAGGGATTGCCTGTGTTACTGAAAAGGAAATGAAAGTGAAAAAAATGCCATTTCCATTTCACAGAGCTTTAGCAATATTCATACACCACAAGCACACACAGAAATGCAGATTATAGCTTTGCTCAGCTTTTCTCAAGTATCTGAGCCTAAAAAGCACTAAAGAAGAGGTTCCCTTGGGAGCTGAAGTCCCTAAAAACTGTATTTATGCTCCTGGAACACAGGCTCAGGTCGACAGGGATGCCTCCTGACCTTACCCTTCCGAGGTGAGAGGCTGAGAGACAGCACAGCACTCATCCTGCTGCTGTGTGTCAGGGGAGCAGGAAATCATTGACACCTGCATTCCCATTCTGGGTTTTCTCCTGCTTGGGGGAGAGTCAGAGACCACAACCAAAACCCACAAGCAGTTCTGAAATGCCTGCATGCACATAATTTCATACAAAATCACTTGAAACAAACCTTTCTTCTTTATTTTTGCAGATGCACTCCCCAATTATCTCTTTAATTTCAGGATCAGTGACTTTGTCAAAGCTCGCTGGCTTTATACCCTAAAAGGATAGAAAAAAAAGTACTTCAGTTTGGAAAAGAATTGCATTACATCTCTTAATTGAGTGCATTTTCCTACATTTTTCAGTTGGAGTAACTAAGGCTTTTAAGTTGTTAGTCTTAATGCAAAATTGAGTTTAAGATTTAGGGCTACCACATTTCTAAGTACCACTGCACTTCAAAATTAGTACACGAGTTTGCACAAGCTCAACCATACACAGGGCAAGGGTCCCTTTTTCTCTACCATCCTTTGCAAATTTTACCTTTATATCCTGTGGATCTTGAGGTGAATGTTGAAGAAACAGCAAATTTTACATTTCCAAAATAACCATTTTCTGAAATTATTCCTTTTACGTTTTCCCCTTAACTCTCAAAACACTAAATGAACAAAGACAAATAATCATGCTTTTCTTCAGACAGCCAGTGCTGAGAATGAGTCAAAACACCTTGGAATATTCCATGTTCCTGTTCCCCACACCCCTTTTGCTTTTCTATGACCTAAACACTCTCCAACACCCCACTTCTTGTAAAAAATTAAAAATCGGCCCTAAAAACAAAGCAGGGAATCAAGAGAATATGCCCAACAGCTCTGTGTTGCTCTTGAACTTCCCAGGATATCGTTAGAATCCCACTGGGAATAAGTGGCAGAGCAGGTGCAACCTATAAATCAAATGTTCACATTTTTCTGGGAATAGTTCTAGGTTTGGAACAGCAACCCATGAGCGTGGCCTTCCAAGGAGAAAACCCAACTGCTCAGTGCAAGAGGAAACGTGGAGAAGCTGAACCTGTGTCCACACAGGAGAGACTCAGACACTTTGCATTTCTTTAAGGTCAGATGGGATTGTGTTGAGGTGGAGAGGATTCAAAAGGGACACACAGACAGAATCCTAGGACAGTGGTGGGTCAGTTCTCCCTATTTTCCAGTATTTCAGGACCAGGATTTCAGATCAGAGTATGGAGCCTGGATAAAATAGCATATAATATAAAAATAACCAGCATAAGGAGGAACTGTAGGAGCAGAGGTATGTGAGCTCTCAGGCAAAGTAACAGCTCATATATTGTGTCATCATCCTGCACACACAACCAAAATCCCCCAAAAAAGCCCTGCTGGGGAACACCTGGGCAGTCAGCACAGACGTGGGGCTGTGTCTTCTCCCAGCCCCTGGTGATGATCTCTGTGACTGCAGGCTGTGGACAGGGAGGAGGGGATGCCCCATTAGGAACAGCAGCGGTTTCCAGCCAGGCCAGCTCAGCACTCTCCTGTCAAAGGATGTCAGAGCAAAGCCCCAAAACCTTGGGACAGTGGAACCCCTCCGACGAGCCCAGCTGAAGGTTTCCTGGGAATGCCTTCCCCATTTGTGATGTCCAGCTTGAAATCACAAGAGGACTGATTCCCTTTAAGAACATATTAACATCTCCACTTAGTAAACCAAGATGGATATGGGAGAGAATTTGACAAAATGAGTTTGAGAACAGATTATGCAGTTAGACCTTACCAGTTAAGGACCCAACTATTTCCAATTAAGTCAATAAGCAGAACAAAAAGGAAACACAGTTTCCTTTATCTAAAAAACCCAGAATGTGATTAAGCACATAACTGAATGGGAATTGGACATTTAACTCCATTCAAATCCTTTTAAAGTTTCACCCTGAAATAACAGCAAGTAATAGCTCATGCAGAGGCAGATAAGGTGCCCTGCGGTGTTTGATTTTTGGCTCACCCAATGCAGCCCTGAATTAAAAAAAAAAAAAGTATTTCAAAGAGTGCCTCCAAGTAATTCACTGAATTAAGTGTTGAATAAAATTTATGGGAGGGCTGGCAGCTCTCAAAGAACTTCTGAATATTCCACCATCAGATTGTACTTTTATCTTTTTATGAACGTTCTCCTGCCATTCAAACATCAGATTCTACTTTAAACTTTGTTTGATTTATTAATGTCAGGTCAACCACCACTCTCCTTTTTGTCTTAAAACTCTAGACAACATGTAATTCATAAAGTTTGAAAAAAAGAATAAGAATACAGAATAGTCAGCTCCCCAGCTCTGCCTCAGCAGAAAGTTGCGGAGATCCAAAAAAACCCATTCTTATGGGAACAAACCAACCTAATCTGTCCACGTGACTGGCTGTGACACACTAAAAAGAATTATTTGCTTAAGCAAATCTAAATATTACTTATGAGATGAGGGTTCAAATTTTGTATGTTAAAAAAATGTGTCAAAAGGCACAGGAGTGCCCAGCCCAGCTCCAGCTCTCTTAGGGGAGCAAAGACACCTGAATTAGAAAGGAAACACAGCACCACTACAAGGCAGTTTTAGCAGGACTCCTCTGTACCTTAATTCACCCTAAAGCTGCAGGAGCAGAGTGTGTTTTCCAACGAGCAGGACTGGGAAGAACTTTTTGGTAACTCAAAACAGAAAGCAGGATAAATTTCTACTGCTCAGCACAGTCCAGTTTGCGACAGGAAAACACTGATTTCCATCCTAGTGTGACACTCCCCAGGAACAAAGGGTAATAAAGATCTAATAAAGGCTGAATGGCTTTAAGCTGAAGAAAGGCAGGTTTAGATTGGATATAAGGAAGGAATTCCCCCCTGTGAGGGTGGGCAGGCCCTGGCACAGGTTGGGCAGAGAAGCTGTGGCTGCCCCATCCCTGGAAGTGTCCAAGGTCAGGTCGGTCAGGGCTTGGGGCAACCTCGGATAGGGGAAGCCGTCCCTGCTATGGCAGGGGGTTGGATCTGGATGGACTTTAAGGTCTCTTCCAACCCAAACCATCCCAGGACTCTATGAAAGACCATCAGCTGCTATAGCTTAATGTTTACTGAAAAACAGCCCACAAATGTCTGTCGTTTAACAGGGAGGGAAATGCAACACCCACATAGCCCAAAAAACTCAAAAAACCCCAAGAAAGCAGTAGGGGGAACTCATACCACACTACCTGCAGAGATCCCAGCTGCCTAGAGGAATTCATTGCTCACTTGTCTAGGCTCCCAAGGGAACCTGCCAACTGCTTTTTACAATTTTTATGAGCACTTCATGGGTACCTTTACGCAAACTGAACACATGAGAGACAAAAACACCATGAGGCGTATCAGTTTCTCCCAATTTAATTTTCTTTCATGGAGCTCACAAGCAATCTTCATGTACCTGGCTTGAACTCTGACATGACTGGGATGGAGCAGGGAGGGACATGTAGAGCATCTAGAAATTAGGTTTGCCTGAAAATGGTCCTTTTAGCAGATCCCTAATGACTGATTCCCAGTATTGACATTACAAATTGCTTCCACAACAAAAATAAAAAGCAACTCTTCCAACAACACTTTCACCATCTTTTGCAGGAACAGCCACTCCTGTCTGAACACCCATTGTGAACAGCTCAGCTATGAATAGATGGCTAAAACAAACAAGGGCAAAACATGGAGAGTGGAGTACTGAACAGAGCTGCTTTGCCAGAGTGTTTTCTCTCTGCCCATACACTACAGGATGCTTTTGTTCCTTCCTCTTCATTAAACTCTCCAAGGCCATCTCGCCGGGATGCTGTGCCTCCTGACAATGAAGGGGGCTTCTATTTGCCAGCAAAGGACTCATCTCATTCCTTTAAACAAAAGCCATCTGTCTTCCCCCAGCATTCCCAAGGAAACATGGCACCAAAACTCCAAGTACATCAGCTAAGAAGTTATCCCTGCTGGTTTGGAAGCTCCACAGCCTCTTGCAAACTCAAGCGAGCTCAGCACCACCACATGTGAAAGGCAGGGCTGGCTGGGGGCATAAGGACCATTTAATACAGATCCTTTAAATGTTAAAATACACATATATACATACATAATCCAAGAGCAAAATGAGAGCTCAAACAATTTCCCTTTTTGAGAACTTCCCTGCCTCAAACAGGATGATTTATTCTGAATCCCTCACCACCCCTCATTCCCATGGTGAAGTGATTACATTTGCAACCCATGGCCCCCCAGTATAAGGTAGCTGAGTCTACAGCCAGGCACACACAGGACATTACAGTTGTAACCCCCATGGTGGGGAAAAAAAACATGCTGCTTGTTTTCCAGAGGTCTCCAAACAGCTGCCTGCCGTTTCCCATCAGCAGAGCACACCTCGGGAGAGCAGCAAAGATGCTTCCCAAGGTACACAGTGAATGCCAAGTCAAAGGTACGTCTGAGCTGTGTCAGTCAGGAATTTCTCCAGGGGCTTTCTTGTCCCCCAGAAGGTGCTCTTCCACCCTAGGGACAGCCTGCTCTGGGCTAACACCCCACCTTCTACCTCAAGATAAGTCTCTAGGCTCATGTCATTCCTTATAAAAGAAATAATTTTCTCCAAAAAAGCTGAAGTTGTGTTTCCAGCTGACCTTGCACCCTGGCACACACCCTCTGAAGCCACTGAAATGAAGGTAAAGCTCTCAGTTTTACCAGGATTTTGCTCCACTACATCATTTTGTGCAATTCTAAACTCATGTGTCTGACTCCAGAACGGTGCTCCATCTTCATGCCAATCTAAGAGGATTACCTGCAGACCCAAGAAGATCTCCAAACCACACAAGAGGTCCACGCAGTGACATTCGCAGGATTATCTGCCCATTGTTGCTGTGCCACAGCATTTATTCTGCCTGTGTGAGCAACGTGGCATCACAGCCTGGGAGTGCTGAGAAAACCCTCAGTACACTCTGAAAGGCAAACAGCATGAAACCTTTAAATGCAAACCAGAATACTATATCCATGAGGGTTGTTTTGAAGCACAGGTTTGTGCTGCTAAATGCAAGGGAAGGTGGCTGGGAACTCCCAGGAGATGCAGCTGGTCTGCTGTGCATTCTGCAGCACATCCCTAAGAAAACACCGGGCTGGAGCCGCCTGGGAAGGTCACAGACACTGATGTTTCATCACTATTGTCTACATCAAAATCATTTGGCAGAATGATTAAACACAAAAAAAAAAATCTGAGTAAGAAAAATCATCAAGTTATGCATGTAAAATGAGATTATGGCATGAGAACGAAGGGCACTGCAAATATGCTGACCAGGAAATCACTTCAAAGTGAACTGTGGTAAATGTGGCTTGGCCCTGCTGCTTGGGAAAGATGTATTTTCTATTTATGGTACATATCCCTTTTTTTCATGTTTACACTCCATCATTCAGGCTGAAAGGGCAGAGGGAGGTGACAAGTCAGAGCAAGCATGTCTTGTCCGGCAGAGAAATAAATCCCTCTGCACATTTCCAAACACGACCACCCCTGTCCTGGACGTCTCCATACACAGAGCCACAGATACAGGAGAACAGGAGTGCAAAAATTAAATCAGCAATCAAGCCAAGAGAATATACTCAGGCAGAATAAAAGGTCACTGAAATAACTGAGGTATAATAATTTTACACTACAGACATGCAGAATGTGGCACATGTGGAATGTGGAAATAACAATGCCTCAGAAAGGTAATGTTTGTATTTTCTACACCAATAAGGACAAGCAACGTGTGTGACTTGGTCAGCCAGTAGCAGGTGGGGGTTTGGGGCAGTGTTAGGACACAGAGCAGGAACTATTCAAAAAGATATCACAGAGGCAAAACCTAAATCATGCCCAGCCTGTGCTGGGCAGTGGAGGGAACATCAGCCCTGTGGGCTGGAGGCAGTCTAAAGATCTTGTTGGTTATTGCTCTTTGATGCCAACTGTAGCCAGCAATTCTGACGCCTGGAGATTCTATCAGCACCTCCGGTGGTTGGCACAGTGGAGTCCGAGGCAGGACAGAAGAGTTATCTTATTTTATACTTTTAAAACAAATGCACCAGGCAGCCAGATATGGCAATCACATTTTTACAATGCATTGCCCCTCAAGTTAAAACACTAAAAACAGTGTTTACATTTCTGGTGCAAGAAGACTCAGCTTCGTAAAAAAGAAAGGAAGCTTCTCACTGAGACTCTCCATTCTCTCCACCCAAGAAGGTCGAAGCCACCTTCTGCTCCAGTGAGACCCCCAAATCTACTCTAATACTGGAAGGAAGCAGTGGAATTCAGCCTCTTGGGTTCAGTCTACATTGCTTCTGTAGGCTGTAAACCCCAGGGCTCACCCAGGGTGTTGCGTGACCAACCGCAACTCTTCATCCAAGCGATATTAGTTATTGCCTACACGTGGGCACTGCTCCAGCTCAGGGCAGACCCCACTGCGTGGTGCTGGCTCAGGACCCCACACCCCAACTTTTACACCTCCTCCTCCTCCTCCTCCTCCGTGTCCCTCAGCCCCCACGGCGCCGCGGGGTGACTCACGCAGGTTGAAGCAGGGTCCCTTGCTGTCACCAGCTCTCCTGTGGATGCAGCCCCTCTAGAGAAGCTGTTGAGCCCACCAGAAGGCTCCTTCTGGGACAGGAGGAGCAGGACATGAGGCTCCTCCTGCACCCTCACCCCAGAGGTCCACCCTCTACTCCTCCTTCCTGGCTGACAGTTGTGCAGCTCATGGCATCTGACAGGGCTTTCTCCACTCCACAGGGTGCTGGTTAACCCTTTCCTTGGAAAAACAGGAATGCCAATTCTTCCATCTAAGGAACCCTGGTGGTTTTGCTTCCACTGCTACTGCCCCACATTTAGCCGAAAACCACAGTAAATGCATCTTCCATGCCAGAACCTGACATTTTTGGCTTCAGTGTTCCCTGCCAGACAGTCAAAAACACCCATTACAGTGACCCTTCAACAACTTCTCTGCCATTACTTCTTCTTCATGGTAAGCATCCTCTCCCACCTCTCTCAAGCTGCCAGTATAGGGCCAGTTTTACAAAGTTGTAATAATTTACCATGTGATCCTCAGCCATGCAAAGGTTACAGACCCAAAAAACGAGTTGGCTCAGGCTTCCATCAGTGCTTTAAAAAAAAGGGGCTACTTAAGTCTGCAAATTGAAATACAACATCTAATTAGGAATCTTCTGACTAATTATTACTCTTTGCCATCTTCGATATTGCTATGATAAGCAAGGCTAAGGAGCCTTGCAAAGTCTTAATTACCAATATTCCAGATGGCTAAAGGGTGCACACAGAGCTTCTCTGGGAACATGGAGCAACGAAAAGGTGGGTGTGCTCCGTGAGTTCAGATACACACATAAGTTCCCAGTAACACCAGCTAACCATGGTGGCAGTTCCATGGTGCTGGTGGGCACCAGACTGGCATCACATGCAGGAGACAAGGCTCCAGAGCTTAAAAAGGGAAGAGCCCCTCATAGCCACCCTGTGAAGCTCTAGTGTCCAAGGAGGTGTCCCCTAAGATGCCCACCCAGGAGGCATTTAGTGCACATCTGGAGGACCCCACAACAAAACAGGGCCAATAACCCTTGTGCCAAAGGACACTGTGATAAAGCACCATGGAATAACAAGCTGGAGTAACAACGTGGAAGAACCGGCCACAGAACCGTGGAATGGTCTGGGTTGGAAGGGATTTTAAAGATAATCTCGTTCCAGCCTCCCTGCCATGGGCAGAGACATCTTCCACCAGATCAGGCTGCTCCAAGCCCTGTCCAACCTGGCCTTGAATAGCCAGGATTTGGGCAAGGAGCTCCCCTGAGCCATCAAACCTGTTCCATGTCTCCAAGAAGCTGCAGCCCGTGGCGTGGTGCAGTGTGGTCAGCAGGCAGCAACCCACGTCTGCAGACATGCACCTCCCTGCCATGCCCCAGGGAGCTGCCCCAGCCACAGGGATGAGGCTGAGCAGTCTCTGAGGCCTTCTGTGGTTTTTTAATTGTTTCTGAGTAGCTCAATGTTGAAAGCTAAACTACCAGGCATCAGTTCACTGGGAAAGATTCAGTTTTACCAAACTACAAATGTCAGCTTCACAGTTCATGCAAAAACTGGGGTTAAAGTTGCTGCCCCTCTTTGATGTGGCTTCCTGCTCTCAGAAAGTCATGGCACCTTCCTCATTTCCAGCAGGAACATTCCCTTGTGTCTGATGACACTGACCTTTAAACAGAGACACTCTGTCCTGAGCAGTCTGAAATCTCTGCCTCCCTCCAGGTCAGCATCATCCAAACGGGCCAGCACAGCAAGATTCAACAAGAGTACCAACTTCTCAGTGCCCCAGGCTTCAGTGGTGGGAAAAGCCAGACACTGAGCAATACAAACTATACCTATAAAAATTACATTGCACAGAAACCACCACGTGGCACAGGTCAGTGTTTAGAATCTGATGACACCAACTCTATACTCAGCATGAGGGATCAGCATACAGCAAACCAGAAAATGCAATTCTGACCCGGAGCAGAGTTTGCTCAGCACCATATCTCAGGGAATCATGGAATGGTTTGGGTTGGAAAGGGCCTTTCAACACCATCCAGTCCAGTCCCAACCTCCTGCAATGAGCAAGGGCATCTTCCACTACATCAGATTTCTCAGAGCCCAATCCAACATGGTCTTGAATATTTTCAGGAATACGGCATCCACTTCATCTCTGGGCAACCCGTGCCCGTGTTTCACAACTCTCAGCATAAAAAATTTATTCTAGCCTGATTCCCTAAACCTCTTGGAGAAGGCAAGTGGTCTCAAACACCTTTCAAAACCAACCAGTTATTACTAGATTTAATTAGGAAGACTTTTGCTCGTAATAAGCAGATAAAAGGAATAGAAACTAATTCTGAGACCACACTTTTGGAGAGTGAGCGATGGATCTGCTCAGTATATCTTCCGTGTAAACCCAACTACTCTTTCTACCATATAGGTCCAAGAAATGATTCTGAAGCTAATCTTGGCCAATTTTAATACAGCTTTCTTGCAAGGATTACCCTCCTCCCATCCCTAGTGTGCAGATCTTCTGTTGATGCACCAGAGCCAAACCACGCAGCTCATCATCTTCTTTGGTAGCAACAAAATGGAAAGAAGTGTTTAAGGAAATCTTTGCCAAACCAGTCTGTGTGACATAATCTACTTGGAGAAAACCTTCTGCACCCCTTGGTTTCACTCAACCCAGTAGAACAAAGTAAAACCACCACTGCCAAAGCCTTTGGCAAGCCCACTTCTCTGCAGTCAGTGATTTGTAATCCGAGAGCATCTTACAGACTCAGGAGTTTTCTCAGGCATTCACAGCTCATATAGACGAACACATTTATCATCAGGGGTGAGAATGTTGGAGAAGGGATTTTAACCAGTGCGGACATTACTTTAGACTGACTTCTCCTCCAGTTTAACCTCACTGAAAATGCAGCAAACCCATTACCCGTTACTGTCTGGGGAGAGCAGACCTCACAGAGCTCCCAAAGGCAGATCTAAAGCCTCTCTGGCTGACTCCAGAAGAAGATGTTACTATCTTTTCCCCTTGGTACCTTCAGAGAATTTGCTGCACATACAAACAGAAAAAAATCTGTGCTACAAATCTGAATCCAAGACTCTCCATCATATAAATAGATTAAGGCTGAAACCTGTAAGTTAGTCCTTTCAGCTTTATAGGAAACTGCACAGATCACAGAATCCCAGAATGGTTTGGGTTGGAAGAGACCTTAAAGACTATCTGATTCCAAACCCTGCCATGTAAAGGGATACCTCCCAGGGATATGCCCCAAGCCCTGTCCAACCTGGTCTTGGACACCTCCAGGGTTGGGGTCTCCATGATTTGTTTGGGGACACGGGTGATGGTTTCCAGCCAGAGAAGAGGAGATTTGGGTTAGATATTGGGAATAAACATGTTACTGTGAGAGCACTGAGATGCTGGAGCAGGTCATCCACAGAAGCTGTGAATGCCAACTTGATTCAGCCTGAAAAGTCCTCATTTAGAGGGCAAGACTAGAGTGAAAACTTTTCCCTGCTCATTCTTCCCAAGTTTTATGTATTTGTGGCTGATGGAGATAAAACCGGTGACAAAGATCACTGCAAATATCTGATGCAGCTGCACCACAGTCGGACACAACAATTCCAACCATGGAATTACAAACTCACATATAAACCTGCAAGAGGTTTGTGCCCCCCAGAGCTCAGATACCTCAACTTCTGCAACACAGTACTCTCATCAGAACACACTTTGAAACCTTCACATGCCAAGATCCAACAGAGCAAAAAGGCTGGGGAAGGGACTGGAGCACAGGTGCTATGAGGAGAGGTTGAGGGAGCTGGGGGTGTTCAGTCTGGAGAGGAGAAGGCTCAGGGGGGACCCCATCACTCTCCACAACCCCTTGACAGGAGGGTGTAGCCAGGTGGGGTCAGGCTCTGCTCCCAAGGAACAGCAATAGGACAAGAGGGCACAACTTGAGCTCTGCCGGGGAAATTTAAGTTGTATATTAGAAAGAAATTCTTTACAGAGAGAGTGATCAGGCACTGGAATGGCCTGCCCAGAGAGGGGGTGGATTCACCATCCCTGGAGATGTTTAAGATGAGGCTGGATGTGGCACTCAGTGCCACGAGCTGCTGATCACAAGGGTGTTGGATCGGGGTTGGACTTGATGACCTCGGAGGTCTCTTCCAACCCAGCTGATTCTGTGACTCTGTGGTTCTCTGACCACAAGTCAAGGCCATGTACTCACACAGGTCACTTTCCGGTAAATTTGAGCAGCATTCTGGCATTCTGAGTAGGGGTATTCCGAGGTAGCCATTTCCAACATGCACATTCCAAAGGCGTAGACATCCACAGACTCGTCGTAGTGTTCCTCGTACATCTCCGGAGCCATGAACTCTGGGGTACCTACACAGACACACACAGAAGGCCCATTTCTTACTGGGGTCAAAATGGTTTTAACCACAAGCTTTTTCACCTGGAAGAAGAGTGCCCAGTACAACTGCGCATGGGTGCCTGCATGATTATTTTGAAAGAGCTCCAGCACCCCCCAGGGAAGAAATGCAACAAGAAAGTCAACACACACATTCACATGCACGGGGCTTGCTGGTAATAATCCAGAGGGGCAAGGGGAGGGCAAAGGGAAGAGGAAAATAAATAAAAAAAGCATCAAAATCTCAAAAATGAACCGGAAAATGAGCTATGGTTCATTGCCTGTTCATACTGGGAGTGATGGGATGGTTTCTGCCTGGATGGAGAGAGGGATGTGTACAGGCTTGGGGATGGGAAGCGGGGAGAAGAAACGAGAACCTTCATTCTTGTTTGCATCAATGCAAACTTGCATTTTTTTTTGTTTTCTCCAGAGATACAGAGCAACCACTGGCAGACAGACAGCACTTTGAAAGGCAGTAGTACAAGAGATCACCTACAGAGTCATGCACAAAACATCAAACCTAATTCTGTCACTGGTTTAGTGGGGCAAATCAATGAGGCTGCTCACAGAATAAGGTCCTACTCAATGGGGATTAGGGTGTCAGACATCTGATGCAACTGGGTAAGTACAAAGTGAGGCTCTGCACTCGTGGCTTCCTCACAGGGAGCTGTGGCTTTGGGACAAGCAGTAACTTAAAACACCTGCAGCATTTGCTCAGCAAGCTCCTCTGAAAGGGGTGGGCTCAAAAAGCCAAATGGAAAACCATTAACAGCTGGGTAATTTATTCCAGGAACTGGATGTCAAGCTGTAATTCACGTTTAGGAGTCATGACTGGTTTATTTCTTTTTTAACAGGTAAAAAATATGAAGGAAGAGAGATCAATGCAGTTGTGTGTTGTGGGAGAGGAGCAGCAAGCTGTCAGGATGCCAAAAGGAGTGTGGGAGGTCTTGGACCATGAGAAGGACTCTGATAAACTCTGCCTGTCCAGCCTCAGCACCCAAACTGCCCTCAGCCCTGGCAGATGCCTCCAGTGCTTTGTTATGACATCTCTACATCAGCAGCAAAAGCACAATTGTAGTTAAATTAAATTCTAATTAAAGTAACATAATATGGGAAAACAGAGCTCTTGCATACAGGATGATGGGCTGTTTTGGATTGGAAGGGACCTTAAAGCTCATCTCATTCCTGTCCAATCTGGCCTTGAGCACTTCCAGGGATGGGATTTCCACAACTTGTTTGAGGCAACAACTTTGAGCAACCTGGTGTAGTGGAAGGAGTTTCTATACATGGCAGGGGGATTGGAATGAGATGAGCTTTACAGCCCCTTCCAATCAAAAATATTCTGTGACTGTAGGATTCTATGACTTGTCCTAAACTTTTGGGGTTCTTTTTGTAGTTTGTTTCTTTGTTTGTTTGTTTTTTGGTTCGTTGGCTTGGGTTTTTTTTTCCTTTTTTTTTTTTTAATGGTAACATAAAGGATGACTCCCAAAATTAGGGTCTGTCAGTAAAAACTCCACTTTTGCACATTTTCTGAGGTACATGCAGCCTAACTCACAAAACAAGCCTCAGCACAAGCATTTCTCTAAAATTCGGTTTGCAAAATTCAGGATGGATCTCTTCCCTTGTTGATGTCCCTTTCACATCAAAGACACCCATTCCCCCTGTCCTGGTTTTAGTAGCCAGGACCAGTTTGTCACTGGGTGGGGGTGGATTCTAAACCCTCTATGTCATTTTCTCGTGGACTGCTCACCATGGACCATTGGCAGCAGCTGCCCAGGGCACACCCCACCCCTCAGGGTATACAAGCTGTTTAGGAACTTCTGTGGGATAAGGAAGGTTTCCTGCCTCCACACCCACCTGAGGGGTCATGTCTGCTCAGGGGCCATCAGGGATGCCAAAAATATGCCACTGTTCACCTCACAGAGTAAATCACCCCTTGGGAAACTCCCCACCCTGGCGGGAGGGACTGGGCATCCCATCTGAGCTCAAGCACAGATAAACTTGGGGTTTTAGACTGGGACCACTGGTCAGATCCAGAGGAGGACGAGAGCCTCAACCGGACTGAGACTGCCACTGGACTGCAACCATCATTTTCACCAGCAGGTTTCTTGTTTCCTTTTTACTTTGAACTCAGGGGGCCCACGTGGTGCTCAGCACAGGGGTTGGTGAGCTCCATTCTGCTCATGCCCCACTGTGCTCGGCTGCACAGTTGTTTTGTGTGGCACAAACAAATTTTCCTTCTATCTCAGTGTATTTTGTGAGCTTTTATTAAATTGTTATTCTGACTGGCAACCCCATTCTGAGTTGGGTTTATTTCTCCTGCCAGTTTAACTCTAAACCAGCACACCGCCGGCCGTGGTGGATCAGCCAGACTCGTGCCATGGAAGCTCAGCTTAGTGCCTGCCCTGTGGGTGCTCCTCCCTGCTGTCACCCAGGCAGAGGATGCTGCTCAGGGAGGGTGAACAGCTGCCACAGGAGATGGCCTGGGAGCTGCTGCCTTCTTCTAGATGGAACAGCACCAGGAGCCAATCTCAGGGAGAATGTGATGCAAATCTGATGACATGATAGCAACAGCCTAAGGAGCAAATGGAATTCTTGACACCGTTCCAAAACAGCACAAAAACGGCATTTCCCTCCGTTGCTTGGGGTGGGAAGGAACACATACACGTATCCCTCAACAAAACAGACCAGCTAAATGTAAAAATGTAAATGTAAATGTAAAGCTGCTCAGCATCTCCTGGCAGGAGGAGGTTTGCCCTGGCTCTGCTCCCACACAGACACTGCAAGGTCAGGGCAGCACCAGCGATGGCACGGACACAGCAAGGCAGGAACTGGAGCCCAGCCATGCTGACCGCATCCCTCCAAGCCAAGGTAAAACTGCAGCTACTAATATGCCTTTAAAGCTACTCCCTCTGCACTGGGGGCAGAATTACTCATCACCAGTGCTTCCAGGCCTTCCTAATTCTCCCCTTGGAGCAGCACGACTCATGAAAATTACAAGCTCAGTTTTGTTGCCAAAATGAATGCAGCCACTTTGCCAGCACCCTGCAGCCCTTCCAGTATCCAATTCCTTTCAGGCATGAGGGTACTTTGATGGGGGGTTGTTCACAACTGATTTTACAAAAACTTGTCCTGGTATTACTGATATTCTCCCCAATATTGGTATTACTGCTATTACTCCTTGTATTGGGGCTACTGATACTCTTCCCAGCACTGGTGTTACTGAAATTATTCCCAGTATTGGTAGTATTGGAATTATTCACAATATTGACATCACTGGTATTATTCCCAATATCTGTATTACTGGTCTTATTCTCAATATTGGCACTACTTATATTATTCCCAGTATTGTTACTACTGATATTACTCCATTATGCCCTATGGACAATTGTTATCTTGCAAAAAAATTACCTGAATACTGACTCTCAACAGAAAAAACACCATGAATTATTAGAAATTAAAAACTAGAGAAACTTAACAAATATAAACCAACATGACTTCATAAAATCCATGAGTTTAAAAGACCCAGAGCAGCCAAGTACAATTCCAAAATTTCTGTCTTTTTTACTTCAGTGGTACTGGGCTCTCTAAGCATTAAGGATGACACTTTTGTGCAAGTAATGGCCAGGAATTATACATGAATTATAATATTTGAAAATCCGACATGCTAAAATAATTATTTAAGCAACTAATGCCTGAAAGATAAGGTGCTATTTTCATATCTAGTCATGGACCAGTGGCTGTCACTATCACTTTGCCAACTCTTACTGCCTAGAATCTAATTTCCATTTATATTGTAAGCTGAAATATGACTATATGCATGGTAACTCCCCCTCCCCTTCCAGCAGCATTCCTCAGGAATTTGCAGCTTCCCAGAACTATCACTCCAGGCCTGGGAGATTGGATAGAGGAGCTTGGGTGGAAAAGACCAACTGAGAATTCAGGAGAACATTACATTTGCACCCAAAACACCAAGTGCACCTTTTGCAAAGGAATGATGCCCTTCAAGAGTCCCTTGGAAAATGGACTCCAAGGGCAAGCAAATCCCACCCCTAACACTTCTCATGTGGGCACTACCTTAGGACGTCGGATATGGCTGATCATAAAATCAGAGAAACACAGGAAAGTTTGGGTCAGAAGGACCTTAAAGCCCATCTAGATCCAACCCCTTGCCATGGGCAGGGACACCTCCCACCAGCCCAGGTTGCTCCAAGCCCTGTCCAACCTGCCCTTGGACACTCCCAGGGATGGGGCAGCCACAGTTTCTCAGGACAACCACCCTCACTACCCTAACAGGGAAAAATTCTTGCAGGTCCCTTAAGGTACTGAAAGGAATTCAAGTGAAAATTTCTTTACATTTTGTACCCACTGATTTTTAATTTTAATACCTTTCAGACTTGGTTTCAGCAGACCCTGCCACGCTGGCATGGGCACAGCAACAGCTGTAACCTGTTCTGTGTCTGCCCCAGCACTGGGGTATGACATTCCAGTCAGCCCAGCTCCCCACAATCTCCCTGGAGAGCAGAGGAGCACCACAGCCTCTCCCTTCAGCCACAGCAATCCGCCCCATTCCAGCATCACTGGAGGCAGAAGACTTGCCAGGGCTTTCCCAGGCTTTTGCAGCACTCCCTTGCTAGGGAGAGCACAGGGTGTCCTTCCTCTTCCCTGTCCTGCTGACTCTCCCTCCAAGCAGGCACTGAGCCTGTTCCCAAAGGAGGATGCACACAAGCTGCTGAGGCCCTGCTGCTCCTTCTGAAGGAGACAAGGATTGGTGGACACCAAGTAATATTCCATTCAAAAAGACAAGGAAAAAGCATTTTATCACTGTGGTACAGGAGGAAGGAGAAGACAAAGTCATGATACCCAGAGCTACTGATTCCCATTTTTATAGCAGTATAACGGCAACAGTCCCAAACACACTTTAACCTTTACCACCAACCTAAAAATGAAAAACCACGAATGCAAGATGGGAAAGGGAGATACCAAACAGACAACCACAACACTGAGAGAAGCCAAGCAGGACAGCAGCATTACCTATTACACTTTTGGCAAACGAAGCTCTCTTGAGGGTTGCCAGACCCAAGTCTCCTATTTTCACAGATCCAGTTGGTCCAGTAATAAAAATATTGTCACATTTCAAGTCTCTGTGAATTATTGGTGGAGTTCTTGTGTGCAAGAAAAGAAGACCCTTCAGGATTTGCCGGCACCAACTCCGCAGGACTTTTGGTTTCATCACTTTAAATCTCTTCAGATACCTAGAGCACAAACATGCACACAAGTGGGTATAAAAGGAAATGAAAACATTTTATTAGAGATTCAAGGGGCTTAACAGCTGAAACTCCATTATGGATAAAAGTCCCTTATTACATGCCATAATAGAAGCACAGAAATATCCCAAAATTGAAAGAAAAAGATCTTTTCAGGGAAGGAATTAGAGCATTCATTTTTAGGCAGGAAGATAACAAGCATTTTTGGTGCAAATACAATCAAATATTTGCAAGTCTAATAGTTCGGCAATTCATTTCATGCAGAGAACAGCTTTAGAATATGTTCACATACTCAAACCACAACAATACTGAGGTTTAACTTTAACCACAAGACTTTGACCTCCGTTCCATGCACCTGCATGTCTTTCCATTTACCTGAAGCACTGACTGGGAGGGGACATTAGGGGAAGAAGTAGGATCTGCTAATGCACTGGCAGAGGAGCACACTGGCTGAGTACTGCTCCCATTGGGGCTGAAAAATCTGTTCCAGAATTCATGCCAACTGCTTTATATCAACCTTGACAAGATTGTCACTACCAGAAGCTATTAATTAATATTGCTTCGGAGATAACCCGGAGCACCTCCAGCTTCTGAAAGAGACTCTGTCACCCAAATGCTGGTCCATTTGAATTTCCCAACACAACATGCAAACAACAAGTTCAGCAGCAAGCCCCAAACACCCCCTGACAAATCAGAACGTCACAGGCGGAAGATGAAACGTGCCAGCGAGCAGCTCTGAGTTGCATAACCGAGACAGGGGAGCAGGAGAGGGAGATGGAGGCCAAACTCCTGCCCATCAAATCACCGCAGTTCCAATGCGGGCACAAGTGACAGACACCAGAGAACAGCTCCATTTTTTTTTCTTTTATCTGGAGATGGCTTTTTTCAGCACACAAAAGTAGGATTTTTGCTATAAATTCCAAGAGCTATTCTTAGCCCCTCGTCAGGAGCGCAGCACTTACGTCTTCAGCGTTCCAGAGGTCATCAGCTCGGTAACCAGCACGATGCACCTCTTGCCTTTTACACAGGATTCCCAGAAATCATAGAACCTCACGATGTTTGGGTGCTGGAGACCTTTCAACATTTCTGCTTCCTCTTTAAATCTCTGCCTCTCCACTTTCGAGAGCTTTCTGTCCTGTAAGCCAGAGCGAGACATTATTAGCAGTGACGGACGAAAATAAAAGGTGCTGCTGCAGTGCCAGGGTATTCAGAATTTTGGATTTGCTTTGTGCTTTTGTCAAGAGCAACTATAACATCTTTTATGTAAGAGGCGAGCAGCGTGGATGAACTAGGGCACTCGCCCTAAATCCAGTGTCAAGAAGACAAAGAGGAGCCTGTGCTATGCCATGCTCGTGGACAGCACTAATATTTCAGGCACTGAAACACAACCGTGGCTTGACAGATCAACCCTCAGCTATTTCTTCATGTTTGTGAGGCTCATTATCCGAGGGATTATCACCCACAGGATCTCATTTCCAGGTCCAAATGACCTCACAACAGGGATGGCTCCCACTTCCCCCAGCAGGGACCACCAGCTGAGGTCCCTGCTCACCACACTGGGCTCTACAGCCCACCCTGTTTATCTCAGGATGAATTAAAACCATACCACCTTCCAAAAAAACCCCAAACCCGTTCCATTTGTGTGTGTGCACTGTTCTGTTTCATTTTACAGACTTTTCTCTTTTTATGGCAAAGGAACTGTTTCCTCAACCCCTTCAATAGGCTGCACATGCATGGAGATACTTTAGATTAGAAATGTGAAAATGTCATGTTCTACTACTCTGGTTTTCCTACAGAAGTCTCAGGGCATTTCCCTTACACCCCTGGCTGTGACATGACCCTGCCCAGCACATGCAGAGCCTCTCTCCCCCTCCCACAGCCCAGCAGAAGCTCTTGTGCTGCCTGGACTTCACCAACACCATGAGAGCTCCAACAGGCAGCTTGGATGCTCACTCTGACCTCTTCAGATAATGAAACAGAGCAAAAGGGGAGTTCCACCCCAAACCCCACCACCATGCCTGCCTTGTTTGCCCTCCTGGCCAAAGCACTGCCCTCCCCTGCCCTAGAAATGGAGTTTTTGGGGTCTTCAGAAGGCCCAGTTGTGTAACTGCTTTACTCAAATAGACAAAGGCTCCACCAATCACCAAGATTAATGAGTTCATCTTTTAACCTCAGACATCTTTCTTTTCTTGGGTCACTTAGGCATGTCTATCCACGCTGTGCTCTCACACACACGGATTGAACTAAATGGGAAATTATCTGTATCCAAGTTGCAGAAGGATCAGCCACTGCCCATTTCCACAGCCTGCCCTCACCTGCCCTTCCAACCCTCTCAACGTGGGAATGAGAATTCCCACAGCTCCAAACCAGCCACACTCACATAGACACTTCACCAGAGGAAACCCTGGCTTGAAACCACGATTTGGCTCTTCCCGGATGACAAAACTCTGCTCCCAGTGCTGGGTGTGCATGGGGGGAGCGTTTCCATTTACACCAGGGGGTTCTCATCTCTCGCCGTGATTCATGGAGCAGCAGCAGAGCTGACATGCCCCGGTGGGCAAGGCAGGGCACTCGTGGGCACTGATTCCTGATCCCTCAGGGCAGCCAGGAGCAGCCCATGGGGACAGCAGGCAGCAGCACACAGAGCCCACAGCTGAGAGCCAGACAGCAGCTCTGCTGCTCTGCATCAACTGCCTTTTTCATAAGCTGCCAAAAAAAGAAAAGTTAAAAA
>VXAU01001053.1:401571-440829 GCA_013399695.1 Formicarius rufipectus | reverse complement strand
AAAAAAAAAAAAAAAAGCAGGCTGTCTAATGAGCCAGGCCAGAAGAGCCCCAGAATTGCTCTCAAATCCATCACTTGTTCCCTACTACTGAGTTTCCTCCTAATTTAAACCCTGTAGAATAAATCACACACTGCTATTAGGGAGGTGAAGGAGCAAGTCCCTGTGCAAGACAAGAAGAGCAGAGTGGGAGCTGGCACAGAAAGGGAAAGGCAGCCACAAAGATCCAGCAGATTGCCAAAAACTTTCCATATTTTTTTTTTTACCAAAGCAAGTAATGCCATAGCCCTTGCCTCTCATTTCCAGATTTCTGAGCACTGTGAGAACTTTTCCACTGCTATTTTAATAGTAACTTAAAAATATCTTTCAGCAATCATATTCTGTATATTCCACATATTGTGAGTGTAGATCATTCGGGCAACTGCAACAAAGTGATTCTGGAAGATAAATCTGTGTTTAATCAGTTACTACAGCAGAATGAATGATAGCTGAGCACTGTTCTCAGCTGGAGAGGCAAGGTGAGGGCCAGGGCAAGGCAGCCACTGCTGCTGGCTGCAGCCTCCACCACGGGAGGGGTCCCTGGTGCCATAAGGGACCACCCTCCTCCAAATTCCTCCAGGCTCAACCTGACACATGAGTCGCTGCTGAAAGCATAAGCTGATTCTGACAGGGCTTAACACTCGAAGTGTTTTCTACTCTGAAGCAGCAAAAACACCTGTTTAACTGCGTGACTTGCTCAGGGTTTAATCCAAACCCAAGAAACCTTCACCAAGGTCACAGACACTTATTTCCTATCATATAATCCACACAAGGTGAAATGTCCTCATCCTGAAGCTACAGCTGTAAGCCTGAAACAACCTTTGCGCATTTCATTTTAAGATGGAGAACAGGATTCCTTGGAAAGGTCATGCCAAAGAAAGGTAATTAAAGACTCAAAGAACGGCTTGGGTTGGAAGGGACCCTAAAGATCAAATTCCTCTGCCATGGGCAGGGACACCTTCCCCTACACCAGGTTGCTCCAAGCCCCATACAACCTGGCTTAAATCCACCCACCCAGATTTAAGGCACCCTTTGCATAACTCAAATTTATCGGGATTTGGGGGAATAAAGTGTCTCTCCAGATCCACCCGAGGAGTCCCACAACCTCTGTTGGGATGTTCCCAGGCTCTGGAAGCTCGGGGATGCCTAGTTACACATGACATCCCTGGGCTTCCCATCCAGGGCTTCCCACCTGCAACAGGACCATCACAGGGAGTGACAAAGCACTGCATTCATGGCACTGCTGCTGCCCTGGCCCTCCTCAAGGCCAGAAACTTGGAATACAGTCTTCTCAGCATGAGCCACGTGATGTCAGGATCAGTTTGCAGGGACTGACACGAGTCTCTCCATTTTAAGGCGTTCACACCTCTTGGCTCTCTCCCTCCTTGCTGGGACACAGAGCCCAGGCTGGGGAGGTGACATGAATTCCACTTCAAACAACTGAAAGCTGCTGGAGTCCACTACTCAGCACCAAGGTGAAATAAAGCCCAGCCTTCTGAGTCCCACAGCAGTCACACTGAGCTGGCTCAGCTTTGCCAGACACACCAGAGATAACACAGAATGGAGAGAGATGTAAGACAGCTGCTCATTTTGAGTTACTGGGAGGAAAGAATCTGTGCATTTAACGTGCTTCACCGGCTTAATAAACTGTGAGGAACAGTCTTGTCCCTCTGCTGAGACTCTGGCATTTTATGAGCACAGCTCCTGGGCTCCTGTGTCTCTGCTTACAGAGCTCCCTGCAGGCAGAACCCCCACGAGCTGATGCTCTCAGTGCACCCCGGGCACAGCACCTCTGTCACAGACACTGTCCCACCACACACACAGCCCAGGGGGCTTGGGCTCCCCATTTCACCTTTCCTACAGGTAAATACCATTAACTGGGCTGGGTTTATACAGTGGATCCCTCACTAGGACACACAATCTGGCACAGAGGTGTTAAACCAGTAGTGAGAAGAGGTTCTACAGGGCAAGCTGCATTTTCTTCATATCTTCTTTCAGTTTTAGAATGGGAATTAGGAAGAAATTGTTCCCTGTGAGGGTGGGGAGACCCTGGCATAGGTTGGGCAGAGAAGCTGTGGCTGCCCCACCCCTGGAAGTGCCCAAGGCCAGGTTGGAAGGGGCTTGGAGCAACCTGGAAGGTGTCCCTGCCCATGGCTGGGTGTGGGAATGAGATGGACTTTCAGGTCCCTTCCAACCCAACGACTCCAGGATTCCATGAATTCCCAATCAGCACCTCACAACCTTACTCTTGGTAAATCCCACACCCATTCAAACTGGAGTAACATGATGTTTGCAGCAGGAGGCTACAATAAAGTGAATATCATACCCAGAATCAAATTTCTACTAATCCAAATCTCTGCTTCTCTCTGCTCATCACAGGCAGGGGAAAAAAATGCCTCTGTTAAAATAAAATTTATCCCTTCATTAAGTTCCTTAGTGGGGAACAACAGCAGAGATTGGAATTGGTAAGTAAATGTGTTAACAAAAGGAAAGGGAAAGCTTATGAATTAAATTTCTGGAATGGCACCCAAATTAACAGCAGGAACATGTTCTGTTAGTCATCCCCAAGCATCATTTCCTCCAGGTTGTAACATATGGGCTCTGACTAAGACTCTGCAAGTTATACAAGCAGGAGACTGGCTTTCACCTGAGCCTTCAGAAGATTACCAAGATTTAAAAAATGAGGTCAAGTTTCTTGCCTAATTCTTTGTGAGGGGCGGATAGATTTGGGAATCAACTCTGTCCTCCCACCATGAAGAAAAGGGTTTTCTTACAAATAAGACCAGACCAAATTGTTCACTTTCAGTGCCTACAACCATGCAGGAGCAGGGCTTGGAGCATAGCTGTTGCCAGCTAAAAAGTTGTGCTACTTTGCAGTTTCCCAGTGTTTCTTTAAATTTCCTCCTTTTAAAGTCTTGGATTTTCACTAACATTAAAAAATTTAAACAACTCAAATTAAACACTTGGATATCTTGTTGGCCCAAGGACTTCTGTGTCCAGCTAGCCTATAAATACTGTCTTCTTGGGGGGTTGGGGTTGTCTCTGTGGATTCGTGTTTTTCCTTTAATGCTTAAATTGACATAGCTGCATTTATTGATAGTTATTTAGTTTTGCCCCATTCTGGACAGATCAAGACATGCCTGGTCAGACGAGTAGGAGCAGTAGGTCACCAAACAAGGGCAGGGCTCACCTCTGTCAGGCAGAAGCTGCAACATCCCTGACCCATATTAGTGGTGAAGAAAAGTAAACCCAGGAAGTGCTTCTGACCCAGGAACAGAAATCAAATACCTGCATCAGCAGAATGAACATCAGATCATTATATGTTCACATCTGTGTGCCAAATATGTACTTTTGCTTGTGTACCACAACCAGTCTCCTCATCAGAGACATGAAATCAGCCACGGGACCCACTGCCAGCTGTCTCCTCTGGAGCTGCCTGTCGGTTTCCTATGGATTTAGAACAGGTTTTGGTCTGCCCTACAGTCAGGAGTTTAACAGTGACAGGCACTGCTTGGGGGGAAGAGCAGCAACCCACTGACAGCGCACAGGGGGAGTCAGGGACTTGCTTTGCTCAACAGTGAACAGGGCAGCTGGAACATCTGACTGGTGTTTCACAGACTCACAGAGTGGTTTGGGTTGGAAGGGACCTTAAAGGCCATCTTCCAACCCCCTGATATGGGCAGGGACACCTTCCACCAGCCCAGGTTGCTCCAAGCCCAACCCAACGTGATCTTGGACACATCCTGGGATGGGGCAGCCAACAGCTTCTCCAACCTGTGCCAGGGCATCATCACCCTCACAGGGAAGAATTTTTTCCCAACAAAATCTATCCTCATTCAGCTTAAAGCCATTCCCCATTGTCCTGTCCCTCCATCCCTTGTTCCAAGTCCCTCTCCAGCTCTCCTGGAGCCCCTTCAGGCACTGGAAGGTCTCCCTGGAGCCTCCTCTTCTCCAGGTGAACACCCCCAGCTCTCCCAGCCTGTTCAGTAAATTTTGTATTGTCAGCACTGCCTCTTCAGGGAAATGGCAGCGCATTACAGAAGTTTTCAAATTTTAAAAATTCAAAGGCCTTTAGAAATAAAGATGAATGACAATACATTTAAGAAGGAAAAAAAAACCCAAACAACTGTTTTTGTCTTTAAAATGAAAACTTCATTTACTGCAATCACGTTTGGCATTTCACATTAAGACTTGTCTAATCCACTATCAGAGGAATCAAAGATTTCTCCCAGAGATATAACTGGGAGCCAAAGTCAGGCTCAGACACGCAGCAACCAGGACTGTGAAGGGTTTGAGGTATCACTGAAGTGCCTGCTCTGACTTTAGTATTATGCTATGTATTTTAATGTATTTTTATAAATTTTTTAAAGCCTCCAGGACCTTTCATTCCCACACCCTGTACAGTCAGCTATAAGCACGTATCACTGAAGAGCAATCCTCAAGGATAAAACCCCCTCTCTGTGAACAAACAGCAGATGCCATCAGACAACTTGCAAAGCAGGGAAAAAAGGGTTACAGCTTCATTCCCTATCAGCATCCAGCCAACATTCTTCTTCACCAAGTCCCCCCTGGTGCAGTGACAGCCACGATTTGACAGCGGCGTTACTGCAGCACAGGGAGGTTTCCCAGGAGGTTTCCCAAAAGCGTAAAAAACAATCCTTGTTTTTTGGATACTCACAAGTCAGTGAAGAGGAGCTACAGAAAAGGCTGAGGGACTTATTTGCCTGAGTCATTGTTCGAAACCTGTGGAAAATTAGTTGAATTTATGGCTAAATTTGGCACGTTACAAAAGGCTGAGCATGCTTTTTTATTATTTTTTTTTTGCTGGATGCAATCACAGCTTGCTGCTTTTTAAATTGATTAAGGCACGTGTCAAGGTCTTATGGCAGAGGAATGACGGGATTCACGTACTCTACTGACCCTCAGAGCTTCAGCAGCTCATCCTGCAAGGGCAGGAGGAAGGGGAGCCAACACCTCAAATCACCCATCTCAACTCAAGAGCCACAAAAACACCCAAGAAAACCAACACCACGGGCACAGAGTGTGTCTTACAGGTGAAAACCTCCAAACAGAACTGCACCACGACAACCAAGGCTGAAACAAAAAAAAGTTCTTGTCACAAGCCATTGAATTAATTGCAGGTAGCACCTCATTAACTTCCTTAATTACCAGTGCTTCACAGAAGCTTTCGATTGCAGATGAAATACCAAAACAGTTCTGGCTTGCCTCACAAATCACCCTTCTCAGAGGAAACTCTGAAATCAATGCGTGATAAAAAGCTGCCCAAACTCCACGACACCAGATCCCCTCTGAAGGGAAAAACCCCAAACCACCAAAAAACCCACTTCAGACACGTCCGGAGCAGCTGGTGTTTCAGTACTCTCTGGAAGCCCTTCCGAGACCAGCATTCCTCAAAGTTTATGCAACTACTGGTGGTGTTTTTAAAACCACTTTTGCCTCCCCTACTTGCTGCCACCCTCGAGCAGGTCACTGGGGTGTGGAAGGGTGCCAGGGCTGTGTCTGGCAGGGATTGGCCCCCAGTGGGGCAGGGATGCTCCAGCCGTGCCCTCTGCTGGCCCCCAGACACGGGCACAGGCGGCTCTTCGGTGCTGCTGCCCCAAAAATCGCCTTCAGAGAGGTGGGAAGGGTGAGGTGGGCAGCACAGAGATGCCTCTGCCCTCAGAGGGCTTCCCTTCCCAGTATGACCATTAAAAGCTGTGTCATGGGTTTCTGTAGCTGAATTTTAGTAGAAGGGGGAGCTCCAGGATGGTTTCTGTTGGAAGCTGCCAGAAGCTTCTCCTGTGCTGTGGAGCCAAGGACAGCCAGGGCCAGGAGGGACCTTCTGCTGGTGGACAGAGTTGAGCCAATTAAGAATCACAGTCCCAGCTCTGGGAGAACATAGTTAAGAATTTAGGAGTGTGGGGCAGTTGGAAAATTCCAGCCACGGGATAACAATGCAGAGACCAAGGTGGGAGCAGGAGGAGGGGAAGGAGGGACCAACGAGCTTTACCAGACAAAATTAACCCAGCACAAATTAGCAGAACCAGCAAAGTTTTACTTAGCTTTGCTCTGGCAAATTTAATCTGAGGGCAGCATCCAATCCTGCCCTTCTAACAGGCAAACAGCACTTTCATTTCCCATCCTGTTACAACCTAACAATCACCTACTTTCAGTCTGTAAAACACTCCTAAAAGTGAAATACCCTTACCAGTGAATTCATGATAATCTCCCAGGAACCCAGAGCAGTGAACTGGATGCTTGGGTACAACCTGTCATGGTTTAGGAATGACACTCCCCAGTGTGGTGCTCCCGTTGAGACTCTCCAAACCACACACCAAGGAGCTGGCCTATGACGATGGAGCATCATACAAACTTCCACCACATGGACTGTGTGCACTGGATCTTGTCTGGACCTTCAGGGGACTGCTCTTTATTTATCTCCAGCACAGCTAATTCTCTCAGGTACTGGATACCTTTCTCCATGGCATTCCACCTGCTCGGGCACACTATTAGAGAGAATTCCTTTTCCTCACGCTTAACAGGAGTCACCTCCAGAGGCTGAGAGTGTCTGTTCTTATCCCAGTCCCCTGGTCAATGCCCACATCCCAGGACAGGGATCCCAACTGCTTGGCTTCACTACCATCTGGTTTCATGTTGGGAGCTGTGACATCCCAGCCCTGGAGCAGCCAGGTCACCAGGGGCTCATTCAACCAATGCCCAAAATCTTTTCACACCTTTCACAGCTCACCTGGGGGATGGGGATCAGGTGATTCCCCCTGGCTCTGCCTCTTTCCCTCATCCCTCACTAAGGGAACTGATTATGTCTTGGATTTCCTCATCCATGTAGGGGTGACTGTTCCTGGCACAGGCTGCTCCTCTGCAGGTGAGTGGCCACAGTCCCTTCTGCTCTGCTTTCCTCCTCCTCCCCCCAGGGTGCTGCCTGGTGACCAGCAGGTTCTGATGAACAGCAGCCAGGGCCCAACACACTGCAGTAAATTGCTCCTCTCTGGAGTTGCCACAGCATTCTCCTTGCAAATATTCTGTCACTTTAACAGGATCGTGCAGTTGTTCAGGGGTGAACTTCCAAACCACTGGAGCAGAGAATTCCCCCAAAAAACTGGTCCATTTTCTCCCACATTCCATGCCACTGATAATGATCCATCATCAGGGCAGGTCTCTGATTTCCAGAGTTCTCCAACTCATGCTCCTACACAGCAGTGACCACACACCTTTAATGTGACCACTCTTCACCCAAAATCACCTCGTGTCATGTAAAAGCTGCACTAAAAACCCATTTCTCACTTGTTTCTATCCATCCAATGCACCATAATACTGGAAGACCTTAAAATACATCTGCTAAGCAGGGTTGAAGGCCAGGAGAGCACTGAGAGCATGAGATCCACCCAGTCATGGACCCACAGAACCTCCTAAGGTGGAGGAACCCACAAGGATCATCCAGTCCAACCCCTGACCCTGCACAGACACCCCAACAACGCCACCCTGTCCCTCAGAGTGTTGTCCAAACCCTCCTGCAGCTCTGGCAGCCTCGGGGCTGTGCCCTCTGCCCTGGGGAGCCTGTTCAATGCCCACCACCCTCTGGGGGAAGAACCTTCTCCTGATATCCAGCCCAACCCTCCCCTGGCACAGGTTCATGCTGTTCCCTCAGGTCCTATTGCTGGTCACCAGAGATAAGAGAGCAGTACCTGCCTCTCCAGTGTCCCTCATGAGGAAGCTGCAGACCACAATGAGGTCTGTCACCATCATCATCATGACCATCATCATCAGACTGACTGGCCAGGCCTGCAGCAGCTGCCTCAAGCTCTCTGTGCAGGAGAACATCTTGTACCATCCATCTCCTTTATCACCCCAATGACTGCAGCCTTATTGAGCTGGACAAAGTTCATCTTGTCCCCAATGAAGAGCTGTCCTGGTGTCAGGGGAGGACAGAAAACTTGCCCACACAGCCTTCTGAGCTGAGTTCAGCATCTCAGAACTTTTCATGCCTTTGTTTTCACAAAATAAGTGAGACTGACCAAGTGCCTGTGGACAGACACACTGAACTTCATCATGCTGAGGGAAGGGACTGGAAAACAGCCAAACAGAAAAGTGATGGGTCTTTGCACAGACCTGAACTTAAACTCTAACAGTGGCTACATGGACCCTGGACAGAAACTGCCTCAGTTCTTCCCTCACACTGTGGCCTGTTGAGCTTCCTAGACTGAGTCATTTAATGTTTCTGTGCCCACCCTTTCGCATTTCTAGGACACCCAGAAAAATGGCACCGAGTTCCTTGGTGCACCATGGAGATCTCTGGGTGAGCAGCACCCTAACGAGTAGCATGGAGAGCTCCTCTCATCCCAACGTGCTTCTGGTTTTAGCCTGGGAACTCTGGAGGGAAATACAGGAAAATATTCATTTAACATAACTTGTTTTTCGTGTTTTGAAAATAAAAAGTATCCCTCCAGAAGGCCATATAATTGCAAAAAGCAACTTCACTGGAAGTGCTCAAGGATGGGGTGTCCAGGTTAAACTGGGCTTGGATCAACTTGGTCTAGTGGGAGGTGGCCCTGCCCATGGCAGGAGTCGGGACAAGATGATCTTTAAGGTCCCTTCCAACCCAAACCATTCTGATGATTCTATTTACTCCTGCACCTGGAAAGTCATGAGCCTCAAGAGGCCCTGGAGCTGCTCCAAGAACACTGCTCCCAATCCAGCCCTGCTCCACAGTACCCAAGAGAAGACCAACTCATTGCTGCTGGAAGTAAAATTCAAAAGAAAAGATGAGTGAGAAGAATACAGTGTGGAGACAAAGGAAAAAGCCCTTTTTTTCTGCTGCAACAACTCAAGAGACTGGACAAGCCTTCCCTGCAGCAATGCTTGTAAAGCTCTGCCAAAGTGGGGACAGGGACCTCTCAGCCCCACAAAAGCACTCTGCAGATCGGGGTATCCCAGCTCCTGAATGTTTAACAGAGTCACTCATCTGGAGTTTGGAAATGTCTTCCTTGGGAACCCTTCTAAGTGCTGAAAGGAGCTGTCACTCCTCGTGCATTCCTAACACCACTTGACAACCTGTTAGAAAACACTCCAAGGCAAAGCTGCATTCCCGAATCAGGATACATTCATCAAAAGTCCCCCATAATGGTTAGGAATTAAGCTGAAAGCATCCCATTTGTAACAAAATAGTTCCTTTTTCTTTTTTCTCCTGTGAAGCCTGACATTCTATAGCCCAGCCCCAAAGAATAACAGGAGCTTGTCAGCTAAAACATACTAATGGTTAAAAATTGAACCCCCCATCCCTTGCACTGCAAGGCATGAAAGGGTAACAGCAGCATGGGGGTGTGAGAAACAGATCTTGGCCACTTTCCAAGGAGATTACATGTTTGGGTTGATAAAGATAATAGCATTGACATAATAAACTCAGATTTCTGCAATGCATTTGCTGCATATTAAGAGTTATAATGACACAGAAAATACCCTTTTACATAAATCAAAACTTCAGTAAGCAATCAGTCACAAAATGTGAGTTACACCTATAAAGATACACGTCCCTGAGGATTTTCCTGAGGTTTTGCAGGGCTCAGGTTTTGTTCTATCAAAGTGATTTGCATTTTTACAAGGAACTGTGAAAAAAGCCCATTGTTACTAACAAATGCTACACTTTGGAAAGAACTAGGAGAGTGTTGCAGCATGAGGGTGACAGGTCACCAACAGCCACCATTCTGAGCTGGATGTGAGCAGCCCAACAATGCCAGGGAGCACTGGAAGGCCAGCAGAGCCCAGCCAGCCTGCCCAGGACTCAGGGAGCAAGCAGAGCCTGCTGCACCCTCCTCCTGAGAAGAGCATGTCCCAGTGCAGATAGCTCCGTGTCTCTTCAAATGGACCAGCTGGAAGGATGGGCTGTGAGAACCAGTGACGAATCGGGACATGCCTGAGGAGTTCAGGCTGCGCAATTTATCTGAGGGTATGTCAGGTTATCAGATTCATCAAAGAAACCCTTGCAAGGGATATAGAGGAGGCTCAGTTAGACAACCACAGTGGTACTTTGTGACTTGAAGTCTCTTATACCGTGCTGTTACAGCCACGAGACACATGACCTTGGCTGTGATCCCAAAATACTCACTCAAATGGCCATTATCAAATGTAAACAAGATAGTTCAAATCTTGGCTAGACAGGACCTATGAAAACATGAAGCCAGCACCCCCAAATCTAAACAACTGTAAGCGATGCTCAGCGATAAGGAGTTCTCACAGCCCATCATGACAAGAGTTTGAAAAGCGGATAAGCAAAAAAAAAACCAACCAAAAGAACCCCCCTGTCCTGCACTGGCACGTCCCACCTGGTGGGCACAGCCACACTCCTCAGGAGTCACTGTATTCAGGCCCCCTTGATCACAGCTGTTTAGTAAGTTCAAATCTGTGGCCTAAAGCAGTATGGATTTTATAATGTGATGCCAGGATTGCTGCAGAGACTAAACTTAACAAAGAACACTGGACAGAGATTCTACAGAAAGAACTTCAATCAGAAAACACTGTATCTATATATATATTAAATGTTATACATCATATTCTGAAAGATTTCAAG
Source organism: Formicarius rufipectus (assembly GCA_013399695.1). NCBI lineage: Eukaryota > Metazoa > Chordata > Aves > Passeriformes > Formicariidae > Formicarius > Formicarius rufipectus. Next base: position 430,211 of record VXAU01001053.1, on the reverse strand, counting down.
ACCTGAATCACAGAATGGTTTGGGTGGGAAGGGACCTTAAAGCTCATCTCATTTCAGACCCCCTGCCATAGGCAGGGACATATTCCACTAGACCTCCAAGCCACATCCACCCTGGCTTTGGACACTTGCAGGGATGGGGCAGCCACAGTTTCTCTGGGCAACCTGTGCCAGGGCCTCCCCACCCTCAGCCAACATTTCCTTCCCAACATCTAATGACAGTACTTCTCTTGATTGCTTGTGTTTCTTTTCAAAAGATAAATTACATTACCTGCAAAAGGCAGGATGGAAGAACCACTTGGTTCAATGCACCTTAAACAAAACGGTTCTGAATCCAATTGATAAATAACATTACTGCTAAAGACTTTCATGAAGCAGTTCTAGAAAATAAGCGTGGGTCTCTTTGCTCAGTAGAACTTCTAAAACACAAAACACAGCATCGTGAAGGAAGTGACTAGAAGTCAGGAAAAATTACCTGACGACTGTGCCTGGTTTTAAAAGCTTTGTAATTATGTTTTTAACTTTCCGAAATTCAGGTATTTCATCTCTCCTTAGAGGTTTTTCTATTAATAAAGACCAATCAATACACTCATTTAAGATTGCAACAGCTGCTCTCTCTGAGGTCCCTGTGATTGCACAGCACGAAAGCTCTTTCCTACTATGAAGCAACAGCTTAATTACCAGGGAAAGAGAAACAGCAATTTGAGAAAGACTTTTTTAATCCCCAGCAGTACTGGACATTCACTGCAGAGAACATAAATCCTGGGGCTGTGCTTCCCACAGTCCCCAGGTTAAGTGACAGGTGAGTACACACAAGGGCTGCATCGCTCAACAGTCATTCTGCAGTCATGGGGAAAAATGGTCCTCACCCCGAAAACCGAAAGCAGGGGTGTCTGCAGAGAGCAGGGTGTTCCCCACGTGTCGCAGGGCACTGCTGTGAGCTGCCCTGCCCTGGGGTCCTGCTTAGAGGAGCCAGGACCAGTTTGTCACTGGGTGGGGGTGGATTCTAAACCCTCTGTGTAATTTTTCTCATGAACTGCTCACCATGGACCACTGGCAGCAGCTGCCCAGGGCACACCCCACCCCTCAGGGGACAACCTGGGTGTTTGGGAACTTCTGTGGAATAAGTTTTCCTGTCTTCACACCTATGACTCAGGTGTGATAAATCCCCTCTGGGGAGCCACCAGCACCTTCACACCCACCTGAGGGGTCATGTCTGCTCAGGGGCCATCAGGGATGCCAAAAATATGCCATTGTTCACCTCACCGAGTAAATCCCCCCTTGTGGAACTCTCCACCCTGGGGGAGGGACTGGGCGTTCCCATCTGAGCCCAAGCACAGATAAGATTGGGGGTTTTGGACTGGGACCACTGGTCAGATCTAGAGGAGGAGCAGAGCCTCAACAGGACTGTGACTGCCACTCTCAACCAGACTGACCATCATGTTCACCAGCAGGTTTATTCTTTCTTCTTACTCTGAACTCAGGGGGCCCACATGGTGCTCAGCACAGGGGTTGGTGAGCTCCATCCTGCTCATGCCCCTCTGGGCTAGGCTGCACATCTGTTTTTTTGTGGCACAAACATATTTTCCTTCTGTATCAGTGTATTTATTGTGATCTTTTTATTAAATTGCTATTCTGACTGGCAATCCCATTCTGAGCTGGATTCATTTCTCCTGCCCATTTAACTTTAAACCAGCACACCTGGGAAAAGAAGCGTTGCAGCGTGGATCCCTGCTGGAAAAATGCTCAAGACTGCCACTGAAATTAAAAGCAGAATTCTCATTCACTTCATTCTCAATAAAATCATTGTTTCTGTGCAGCACCCCTGCGACCCTGACTCAGGTTTGTCTCCCTCTCAGGGCCTCCACCCAAGGGCAGAGCCTCGATGGCCACAGACACAACACGAGGGGCAGCCCGAGCACTCTCAAACCTCACTTCCTTCTGAGACAAGGTGACCCACCTGGCTGACCAAGGGAAGCCAGCTGACTGATCTTTTTGGATTTCACTAAAGATTTTGGTCCTGTTTCTCCCAGGATGCCCCTGGACAAGCTGTCCAGCCCACAGCTGGATAAACACATCATATGGTGGGTCAGGCACAGGGGGTGGCAGTGACTGAGGTGACATCCAGGGTGACCAGTGGGGTTCCACAGGGCTCTTCAGTATCTTCATCAATGGCTTGGACACAGCACTGGAAGGGACACTGAGCAAGTCTGCAGATGATACAGAACTGGGAGAGCTGTTGAGTCCCTCGAAGGCAGGGAGCTCTGCAGAGAGACCTGGGAATCACCATCATGGGAAGTCCAACCAGGATCCTGCTCCAAGGATCTGGATGAGGAACCCCAGATGGACAGACTGGGGAGGAGAGGCTGGAAAGGAGTGTCAGGAAAGCGCTCTGGGGGTCCTGCTGGGTGGCCAGTTGGCCATGGGACAGCAGAGTCCTGGAGCCAGGAGGGACATCCCTGTCCTGGGGGCATCAGGGGAGGTGACGGGATTGTCCTGCTCTGCTCTGCTCTGCACTGGGGTGGCCCCACCTGCAATGTTGGGGCACTTTGGGGGGAACCATGGAAGGGAGAGATTGAGCCATGGGAGAGTGTCCAAAGGGGGGACACGGGGATGGGGAAGGGCCTGGAGGGGAAGGTGTGAGGACACTGAGGGCACTTGGGGTGTTTAGCTGGAGAAGAGGAGACTGAGGGGACACCTCGTGGCAGGGACAACTCCCTGGGCAGGGGCAGAGGAGGGGCAGGCACTGATCTGTGCTCTGTGGGACCAGGGACAGCACCAGGGAAGGGCTGGAGCTGTGTCAGGGCAGGGGCAGGGAGGAACTCAGGACAAGGTGGTGGGCACTGACCAGGCTCCCCAGGGCAGTGGGCACAGCCCCAAGGCTGCCAGAGCTCCAGGAGGGTTTGGACAACGCTCTCAGGGACAGGGTGAGATTGTTGGGGTGTCTGTGCAGGGTCAGAAGCTGGACTTTGATGCTCCTGAGGGGTCTCTTCCAACTCAGAACATTCTGATTCCATGATGGCAAATGTCACCAGGAATCATTGCAAAAGCTTCCTGGGCAAATCAGAGGAGGTGGTGAGTGAGGTGTGTGCTTTGCATGAAATGCTTTTGTTGAGAATTTCTGAAGGGTACTGTCTGTGCTCTGTGAAACAGCACCAAGAAGTGATTTCAGCGTCTCTGCGTGAGCATTTACGGCTCTCAATTTTAATATTTTCAACCCTTTAAATGATGTATTAAAAATTCCACTTAATCTTTAAATCAATTTTTTATAGTTTAGTTCTTTGTACATTTTCTGTAGAGATTTCAGCAAGACGTGGATTAATGTAAGATACAGTAGACAGAGAGGATAAAGTAATTTAAGTCTTCAACTCATCAGTAGAGTGATCAGACAAGTCTTGTCATCAGTTCTTGCCCAGTGCCTTGAGATTCTCACAACATACCCTATTTGTCTAACTGCAGAGGAAATGCATGATAAATAGCACAAATAAGGCATGAAAATGCCTTAAAAGCTTAAATAAGAGGGCAGGGCTGTCTTTAAATCTCATCAGCACATTCAAAGCCAAGGCCACACGCCCACTTGCCATGGACTGTACCCAAGTTCAAAGCACATGCCGCAGTTCCAGTCCACCTGGAAGTCCAGCTGAAACAAGAAACAGCAGTTTGTGCTTTTCTTGTCAGCTCATGTTGATGTGTAGCTGGGGGGAAGTACTGAAAAAGTTCAAAAAATACATTCAAAAAAAAAAAAAAAAAAAGGATGCCTGAGCAAGTTGGCAGCTCTTTATCCTCGTGTGCACACACTCCAGCAATGGGCTTCTCTCCATGACACTTCTGGGCCTTCACATTCATTTCCAAACAAAAGCTTTACTGCAGATACTGAGCACTGCCTTAGTGTTCACTTCTCAGCCATGCTGGGACCACAAAGGATTTTCCAGATGCTAATTCTGCCAGGTCACAATTTTGCAGGAGGAGACAGATGCAGGGAGAAAGACCCCCAGTCTGAACTCACTTGGGCTGCCCCTTTCTGCACTATTTCCATACAGGACTATCCCCACACCGGCAGTGATGTCACCTGTCCTGGTTTTAGTAGCCAGGATCAGTTTGTCACTGGGTGGGGGTGGATTCTAAATCCTCTGTGTCACTTTTCTCAAACACTGCTCACCATGGACCATTTGCACCAGTTGCCTAAGGCACACCCCACCTCTCAGGGTACAAGCTGGGTATTTAGGAACTTCTGGGAGATAAGGAAGTTCTCCTGCCTCCACACCCGCCTGAGGGGTCATGTCTGCTCAGGGGCCATCAGGGATGCCAAAAATATGCCACTGTTCACCTCACAGAGTAAATCACCCATTAGGAAAGTCCCCACCCTGGAGGAGGGACTGGGTGTTCCCATCTGAGCCCAAGTGGATATAAGCTTGGGGTTTTGGGACTGGGGGCTCTTCAGATCCCAAGGAGGACGAGAGCCTCGACCAGACTGAGACTGCCACTGGACTGCAACCATCATTGTCACCAGCAGGTTTCTTGTTTTCTTTTTACTTTGAATTCGGGTGGGCCACGTGGTGCTCAGCACAGGGGTTGGTGAGCTCCATCCTGCTCGTGCCCCACTGTGCCGGGCTGTACATCTGGTGTTTTTGTGGCACAAACGAATTTTCCATCTGTATCAGTGTATTTTTGTGATCTTTTATTAAATTGTTCTTCTGACTTACAATCCCATTCCGAGTCGGACTCGTTTCTCCTACTGGTTTAACTCTAAACCAGCACATCACCCAGAACATGCCGGATTTACTGTGCATGTACAGTAAATTAACACACCCACACCTGAGTGCTGGTTGTGATGCCACAGGCTGCCCACTCACCTCAGACCCCTTGCCCATCACCTAGGGAGCCCTCAATCTGATGAACAGAATCATAGGGACTTATCAAGGGCAGATGTCCCTGGAAACGTGGGTGCTTGACAGCTCTACTTGCCTTTCAGCAAGGATACAGGAGCCCTGACTAATTCCTCCTGGTGGCAACCATACCTCCAAGCTCTCCATCCTACAAATGACTACCCTGTCAGCAAGCCTGGTAGCACCAGATTGGACGCATGATACTTCTCTGACTTGTTTAACACCATCTGCTTTCGTGAGCCCAGGAACGATTCCAATCACACAGAGGCAGCACTCCTCTCCAGAAGAGCACCAGTGGAAGTGATTCATACCATCATGAAATAATACTATTCATGTTCTGCTAACAGAAGCACAAGGGCCCATTTTTGGTTAAGAAAACACTGTCAAGGTCCACTGGTTTAATTTTATCCTGAAACCAGAGCATATGGAAAATGATGCCTTAGGGATCAGTGGTATTCTCCTCAACAGATGTTCTTGCCAAAGAAAACATTTGGAAGGAAAGCAGGTGTGATTGATGAGATGGCTCACAACTGTAAACCTTGGCCATAACAGGAACTCCATTTCCATTTCATTTTGGGCTTTATCAAGGCTTCAGAAGAAAGAAAAGCAATCATATTACTGTGACAGAAAGACAGGCAGGGAGAAGGGCAAACTCACACTCATTCTATGTCCTTACAGAAACCACACTGTGTGTTAAAATAATGCCTAGTAAAAACAGTAATAATCTAACAAGTTTTCAAATAAAGTGCTACTATTTCACAAAAAAACCCCTTCAACAATACTACAGTAACCAATTTAGAGCTGGTTACCACTACAACAATCAGATTAGTTTCTCTGGTATTATTACTACTGCCTCTCTTTACCAGCCTTAAGTTAATAACCAACGATCTCTTCCAGTCTGTTGACTGGGTCACTTCACTCACCACGCACCAAGCCAGGAACAGAGCAGCTCTCTAAAGATGAGGTTTTGTGGGCAAACAGGCATCAACCCCAGTGTTTCAGCCTCAGCACAAACCCACACAGGAACACCTTCAGAGACTCAAGCATTGGGTTCTCCCTCTGCTGTGACCAAAGCCCACCGTGGGTGTGGTGACAGTGTTGGCCCAGCTCTGCATTTCCTGTGCTATTTATCATGGTGTTTTACCTGCATTTCCTCTGCAGTTAGACAAATAGGGTATGTTGTGAGCATCTGGAAAGCACTGGGCAAGAACTAATGGCAAGGCATGTCTGATCACTCTACTGATGAGTTGAAGACTTAATTTATCCTCTCTGTCTACTACTCATTGCATTAATCCACGTCTTGCTGAAATCTCTATAGAAAATGTGTAATCACACCGAGCAGGAGGAGCAAGACACTCAACACCCCACCCTCGGGAAGACCGTGTCCTTACGAAGAGTGACCTTGGCAAATGCTCCTACACAGCATCTTTGTTCTGCAGGATTCTCTATGATGGGCAGTTACCCCTGCAAATTAAATTGTTGAAACTCCGACTGAAAAGCTTTTTCCAAGCCTGTCACTCAAAAAAAACCCAAAAAAAACCAAAGAAAAAAAAAACTAAAAGGGAAAAAACACAAGGTAGGCTATTTAAAATAAGGTCAGAAAGAGAGCAGGGAACATCAACATCTACGGGGAACACTCTGCCATCACTTCCACAGCCATACCAATGAAGCTTGGTAAAGTAGGGATGATAAAATTAGTTCCTGTATGACCTCATGGCTTTGGCCTGGAAGGTGAACCCCAGGGGAGCAGCAGGACCCTGAGAGCCAGAGCCATGCCCCGATGCTGCCCCTCCTGCCCTGGCTGGCTCCACGTCCTGAGCGTTGCCGAGCAGGGCAGGCCCTTCCCCTGCACAGAACAACACTTGGCTCAACAACAGGTCAGATGTTCAGTGCTGGATGAACCACTGGGAGGTCACATCAGTCTCCCTCTCCTCTCAAGCTCGAGGCTCCACCAGCATCAGACGCTTGGGTGAGTTTTCTGACTCTGAGCCTCTGGCCAGTAACTCCAACAAAAACGAAACTCATCAACCAGAGTGTAACTGCACAACCTGAGAGGCACCAAGACGCAGGAGCAGAGTAAGAGCCTTTCGTCCTGGTTTGTTTATTTGGTTTTTTTCTTTTAAATAGAAAGCGCTATCTGGAAAACACAAATCTCTGTTTTTACAGGTATGTTCAAAACCAGGATATTACAGATCTTACACCAAAAAAAAGCAAATTTTCTCAATTCAGAAGGAATATGAGCACTTAAAAAACAAGACTTAAAAGTTACAGTAGGTTTTTTTAATGTTTCTCTCTGAAGTTTCTACCTTGCACTGGTACATTGCAGGTGTTAGATAAAACCTGAAAATACTGGCAATATGCTCCTGACCTTTGAGAAAAGAGACAAGCAACAGCTCAAGCTCTTACCAGGATGAGTTTCTTCTTGTGAAAGCCTCCTACGTGAGAACATCCAAGGTCAAGTGCAGGACATGCCAGATCATCAATCTTGTTCATAAACCAAGCAACCTTCTTCTGAAGACAATTAGAATTCTTGCCATGTCATTTCTAAAGCAAAGCTGTGCTAACACCTTTATCCCTACTCCCTGTTTAGTTTGCTCAAAACCAGCTGAGACACACTCCTTCCCGAGCCAACTTGTCCTCCAGCCACCAGAGATCTCCTTCTCATGGTGACTTTTCCCTCCCTTTGCCTTTCTAAAGAGTTATTACATCCCTCAGGTTAACCAAGCTGAGACCCAGCCTTGCTTCATAAGCAAGGTTCTCCATTCCTTCATTCACTCTGGTGGCCCTTCTTGAATTCAACTGTGAGGGCAGCCCTTGCACCCAGACAAGTCACTGCTGCTCTGGGGTGCTCGACTGCCCTGCAGCAAAATGGGCACAACTTTTCTTGGCTGGGCTGTTATTTGAAGTTGCACCATAACCCTCACGTGATCTGAAACCAGCTCAGCACACTGTTAATGAGATAAGTGCAAACAGGATTTGCCAACAGCTCAATCTAAAGATGAGGTGACTGCTCAGTTTAGGTTGGCTCCTCACCAAACTAAACCAAACTTATATAAACCATGTGCTGGTTGCAACAACAGCGCTCACAGGACGCGCCGTGTCGGTGGCAATGCAAACCTTGTGACGCCGAGTATGTGGCCAATGTCACGGCACAGAGTCAGAGAGCAGCACCAAGGGGGTCTGGAAGTCACCAGGAAACACCACCCCTCTGCTCCTGTGCCCCAAAATAGGAGCAACGATTTCCAAATTATTCCTGACAGACCTGCACACAGCTCCAGTGAGCCTGCCCAAGGAGGGTTTGGCAATGCCTAACTGCTCCTAGCTGGAAAAGTCTCCCTGTTCTCTAAACTGAATGTCCCTAGTTTCATTTTCAGCCCATTAATTATTTGTCTGCACGTCGTGGCCATGAAGAATCATTTATTCAACTCCTCCTTGAAGAAGGTGTTTAGGGGTTTTTTCCAGGTGCTGTTGAGATCCCTGTGATGTCGTAACCAGATGCTGGATTCTGAAGGACGAGTCCACATCTTTCTTGAAGTGAGATGCATGCAGTGGTTTGCATCAGGAAGCATGTGGTCAGTTACCCAAGGGAATTGCCCCATGTTTTGTACATGAAGGTTCAGAAATATCAGTCGAGAGCAGAGCTCATGGTTCACAAGGCCCTGGCTGATAACACATTCCCACTTTTGGGAAGAGCAGAGACTCAGCACGTGTTCCATAGATTCTTAATGGAAGTTAATCTGAAAAGCACTGCAATGCTCAGCACCAGCTGAGCTTCATGTGACTGTCCAGACTTTGAGCTGTAGCTTTAGCTTACCTGGTACACAATACTGCTCTAGTCCACTTTCTGGAAAGATTTCTAGTTCCCTTGGAGCACTCACTCTGCCTCAGAACCACAGGGCAAGGCACAGCAATTAGAAGGAAAATCCAGGAAAGGCTACAGGCACTGCACCATTTGGGATATTAATCTTTCAGCAGAAACAGCTTCTCAGAAAGGCCTGAAGAGGCTCATACATCCCAATTAGATACATCCCTCCTTAAGCAGCTCCTCAGAGGAGGTTGTGTATCCTCCTCTCCCAGTGGCTGTGTTCACATCCACACCCCCAAGGTGAGCTCCATGATGATCATCTCCCTCCCAGACCCTCTTCTCTGTGCATGTGGTGCCTGCTGCCCCTCCCACCAGGCAAGGCAGGTGACCAGGTAGACAGGAAAGGTGCTGCCCAGGGCTGCACCAATCCTGCATCCCACCCAGAAGGCAGAGAAAGGGCTCAGACTTTCCCTATGATTCACTGCCAATGTAACACAAAAGGAGAGCGATTCAGGCAAAATCCTACGCAGAGGGAAGAAATCCTCCCAGCCCCATCTCATCCAGAAGACTCAGGCCAGCTCCAGCCTAGGTGAAGGAGTCAGGACAGGATCCAGATATCCCAGGAGGGGACAGGAAGGCACCTCAGCTCTGCCTGCACATTGCCTGCAGCTCCTGACCTGTGAGTTTGCCCTTTTCCACAACCATCCATCCCAACCTCTCCTTCCTGCCTTGCCTTCCTGCCCTCCCAAGTCCCTGAGTGACTCCTCTCCCAAGCATCAATTCACACACTTTATCTTCCAGGGAACATTTGGGCTGCCATCTCCATTTTCTGCTGCACTGACATTACCTTCTTCTTTATCTCCCAGGAAAACAAAAACAAAACAAACCCACAAATCCAAACAGCTGATCAGTGCAAGGTGATTGCCAGCAGGGCCCAAATTGGACCTGACACCAGCTGGGTGTGTGTTGAGCTCCAGGCTACTGCAGAGCCCTCGGGACAACCCACCCATGGGCGAACCAGCCGGGCAGAAAGCCCTGGCATGCTTGAGGCAGGCAGGGGCACCGCACAGCTCATTCATCTGCGCACCTTGATTAACCCTTTCCTGAGCTGCACCTTCCCCCTGCTGTGCCTGAAGAGCGTTGGACATTATGCAAACACTTGGGGACCGAACAAACAAAGGGTGTCTGGGATAATCCCATTCCCTTTGCTCTGTGTGTTGGAGTGGAATGCCGAGCTGGCTGTTCCCAACCACTCAGCTTTGCTGTCCTACAACTGACTGCAGACAACAGCACTTGTTGTCCTTCGTGGCCACGTTATGTAACTGTGCCTCTGTGTGTGGACAGAGCACTCCAAGATCAGCTTGATCTGCATTTCCCCAAGTACATTCACGTCAGTTTTGAGAGGAAGGAACATTAGGAAGCCCCTCCTGTGAATCACCCTCCTGCCTCAACAGCACAGAGAAACAGCCTCTGCAGGCACAGCCCATGCAGGAGACAGAAAGGCCCCACTGGCAGCCTGACCTGCAGCTGTGCTTTCACAGAGGCTCTGTTACAGACCCCTGTTTGCAAACAGCTCGAGTTATTCAGCTGACCAGCCAGGCAACATTTGAGACAGGATAAGAGGAACATCACTGAAAAGCCCTGGCACAGCTGCCCAGGACAGTGGTGGAGTCATCACCCCTGGAAGAGTTCAAAAAAACATGTGGATGTGGCACTTGAGGACACAGTTTAGTGGGGAACACAGTGTTGGTGCCGAGTTGATGGGTGGATGTCATTGTCTGAAAGATCTTTTCCAACCTCGCTGTTTCTATGGTTTTGTTTGCCTGCTTGCTCATGCCAGCAGAACAGAGAAGGAGAGCAGTGCCCCAAGGGCCACTGGAACCTCATGGCCACCACCAGACACCACAGACCCACCCTGGTGGCCCCACCACCGCTGGCTGATCCCATCCCTGTTCGCTTCCTACCCCTGAAATACCTCCACCCGTCTTGCTAAACCCACAGATGTCACAGCAGGTGACCCAACCAACCCTTCCTTCCTGCTCTGCTCCACACTCCATGCTCTGCCAGACCCCTGTCCCTGCACCTGCTGCCCAATGGACTGAGCTCAGCCCAGAGGAGATGCCCCCACAGTCCTGGAGCAGCCCACCCTGCACAGATGGGGAGATGCAGAGGCCACACGAGGAGGCACATCCTCAGCCACTGCTGTCAGAGCTCCAGTTCTGATGATGGAAAAGATATCTGAATAAATTCTTCCAAAGCCAGTTCCAATTTCTCTGCAACAGCTGAGGAATACTGTCCATTGTAGGAGAATCTACTTGATTTTTTCCTATTTTTAGCTTCATAGAGAAGACTTTTCAATAACTACAGATTATCATATAGCACAGCCAAGCCTTATGATGCACCTTGCACCCTTTATAATGAAAGTTGGATTTGAGACATAATATTTAAATTATTATGCAAAGTGAGAAAAAGATCTCTCTGTTGTAGATGAATCTACTTGATTTTTTTCCTATTTTTAGCTTCATACAGAAGACTTTTTATTAAATACAGATCATCATGCAGCACAGCCAAGCCTTATGATGCACCTCGCAGTCTTTATAATGAAAGTTTGATTTGAGACATAATAGTTTATTTAAATTATTATGCAAAGTGAGAAAAAGATTTCCTCACCCAATTAAATTTGCAGGCTCTTGAGAAAGAAAACTCAGGAATGCTTCACCCTAAAAAATATGCAAAACAGATGGAGATAATATACCTGATCTCTTAAAAAAAAGAGAGATGTGCACTTAAACCCAGAACAAAAAACACCTCTTAATTTGAGATAACTCAGCAGAGCTCAACTAGTTTGAAATAGAACTTGGAAGAAATTATAGGAATAGGCCTTTTCAGAATAAATAAACATCATCTGTGGCATTAGTAATGGGGATCCCTTACAATGGTGAAACCCATTTTAAGAACAACTGCCTGGAAATAAAGAGCTGCAGCACAGCGAGTTATCCTGGCAGGCCAAGGCAGCCTCTTATTATTTACTAGAAACTTAGAGAAAACCCAAACCACACTCAAAGGAAGCCACCACAGGCCCATCTGGGATAGCTCAGAGGATGTTCTGTTAGACTGAGAAAAGGATGTAACTAATAATTTTCTTATTGTGGCTTTTATGTGTTGGCTGCTGTTCCAAGGAAGGATGGATTAAATACAACGGCTACTTGGTTGGACGTCAGATTAAAAGCTCTGTGATGACCTCTCATTCCCAAAGGGCCATTTCAGTTGGGTTTTTCTTTTTTTTAAAAAAGCCTATTAACTACATTAGGTGCTCCAGAACACTACACTGAGTAAAAATGGTTTCGAATGTAAGAGGGAAAAAAAAAAAGCAGGATGGGAAACAAATGTATCAACAGAGGTTTGGGCTACAAATTCAAGTGACAAACCTCTCCGATGTGAACCCTATGGACAAGCAAGGGGAGTCCTCAGTGCTGCTGTGACAGACCTGGCGCCTTGAAAGAACCAAAGACCAAGTCCATGCACCACAATATTAAGTCATTTCACATGAAAATATTTTTTTTTCAAGTCAATAAACACACACAACCGATTTTTTCTAAAACCCTGGCATGGTCAGCCTGAAATACAATTCAGTATTTCCAACTTGCAGCTAAGGAGGCAACCAAGGGAAAGGACCAGCCCTGATCCACAGTTTCTAAAAGGAATGAGGAAATATAGGGTGGGAAACGAATGCCCATACCTACTGAACTTTACAAGAGAAAAAACAACCAACCAACCAACCCTAGGGCAGTTTCTTTATTAAATTCCCATCACTATTCCTAGACCAGAAGAAATTCAAGTGAGAGAGCCTGGGAGTTTTCTCCTTGAAAACCGAGACAATGCTGGCTAAAGAGATTTTTCTTATCATAGCCCTTTCTTCCATGGGAAAAAAAAATCCACATTAATTCCCACTGTAATAACATACATGTAAAAAATATGCTCTTAAAGGAGCACTCGAGGCTCCCAGTGTGCACTCCCAGCTGCTGAGCCACAGCACGGGCCACACCAGCTCTTCCCGCTCCTTCTCTCAACTATAAACCCAGAAAATTCCTCCTTACCCCTTTCTGCTCTTTCAATTAACCTCATTACTGAACTAATGTGTGGCATTTCTCTGCTGTGGGCAGCCTCCCTGGGGATTCACCACCAGCAGCTCATTCTGCCCCTCATCTGGACCAAAGCTTGGTTCTCATCGAGCTCTAGAGGAGAAAGCTCTTGAAGATCACTCAGTCTGTGCCAGCATTCTTAAAACAAACAGAGCATCAATTACAGCAAAGAGCACTTTTTTCCTAAAAGGTGCATTTTTAATCTGCAAGACTGAACTTCAGATAAGATGCTGTAAATATTGTCTGTGGCATCAGTAAATTGGGATCCCTTTACAATAAGGATACCCATTTGGTATCCCTATTGTAGTCTACAAGACTAAAAATACATTAAATACTCCAACTCTTATAGATTATTTTATTCTACGAGATTAAAATTGTACAAGTTGAAGTACCAAGAGGTTCCAAGTAGCTGAGTTAAATTCTAGATCTCTCAGAAAGGGATGTTCAGAGGGATTCAGCAAAGGATTTCTTGAAGCAGGAGGATGGATTAGTCTCGCCAGCAGATTCAGTCTATTTCCAGGAAACTCAATGGTTTGAATATCACAGAAAAAATAATAAAAAATCAATACCTGGACGTGGATTATCATCCCACACAAACAACAGACACTTCCAAGATGGAACAAAAACTTCAGAGTCAAAGCGACGGACTTAAAATACTATAAAGCTTTGTATTCAGGAGCTTTCAAAATTAGAATTCCACAAGAAAATCCACTGACTGCAATGAAACAAAAGTTTTGGCACAGTTTTCCTTGGAGTTGAAATTTAATTTTAACCCCCAAACTTCTTAACTTTCTAGCATCTTAGAGTATGACAGCAAATGATCTTCATCTCATACACAGTACCCAAGGGAAAGCTGATATATCAGCTGCAGTGCAAAGACACAGTTTAACATGTTTGTGAAAGACAAGCTTAGGTAGAACTCCACCTAACAAGTTCACAATCCACCTAAACAACTCTATTCAAAGACAGTACTCAAGAACTCACAAACTAAAGAAGATTGAATGCATTTTTTAAATCATTCATCCTATCAGAGGTACTTCACCTGTTCCACTCCACTACAGGTGTCATACACTGCAGTTCATTTTCAAACCCCACGTTTCAAAAGGCCTTTTAACAAAGAACAATACTGATACTGCCAGAATCTCATCTGTGAGTTCCTAAATTTAGGATGACACTGACAATTTCAGACTCTTGTATTTCTCTCACCTGTACAAACACTTTACCCTTACTATGATAACTACTGCTGCACACGTGTGTGGTGTTCCAGAGGAACTCTCCCACCCCTCCTATGGACGTGCCCCAAGCAAAGCCCACGAAAACAAAGGGTAAACACTTGCCATGAAAATGGGAGGACACCACAACTCAATGGGTAAACCCAAAGAAATCTCAACCAAACCACCCCGCAGCCATTCCTTCATGGATTCCCCCTCCACTCTCAGTACTGTTCCCAGACCTATCCCATGTCAGCTGCTGAACGAGGCAAAACAGCACAAAATAGAGGGCAGGTACTCCTTGAATCAGTTTCCTAAAGAAAGCTGGAATTACTGGCATAGTCTCTGGAAAGCAAGGGAAGCATTGGAGCCTGTATTTTCACTTCCATGTCTAAGGTTAAGGAGAAGTCAGACCTCTGAACCACCAATTCTCTGGCCACGCTGTAAAAATACACAGACTTGCAAATATGCTGATTTTGCACTGTGTTTTCCTCTGGGGGGGATTCCAGTCCCAGCCAGGCTCACACACCCCTGTATCCTCCACAGTCACAACTGTTTGTTCTCAACATCTCTCATCAATTCAACAAAACTGTGTGTTCACTTTAACCATACAGGATTCTCAGGACCTGCCACTATCCCCATCACCCCACCACTATCAATCAGTGTATGGAATTATCCTTAAAGCAGGAAAACCTGCATGGCAACATTGAGCAACCTAAGATAAAAAAGGAGCTGTCTGGGAATGTTATTACATTTCAAAATATGTCACATGCTTAGAACAGACTGGCTGGAGTGCTTATTGAAACATGCATAAACCCTGGTTCAGGGGCTTAAAGCTTTGGGCCCCAAGCACCTTACAAACAGTCTGCTGCTTTTTCAACATTCTTTTTTTAAACTGAGGACCGTAAAACAGGTGAAGAGGCTTTCATGACCAATTATTCATCTGGCTGTCTTAGACCTCTATGAGTAATTAACATCTCAGCACGTGTCAGATCTTCCAGTTAAACCAGTCCCTCCATTTCTCCAGTCACATAATTAAACACTCTGCTGAGTCACATATTATAGATTATTCTGACCCTGAAGTAGGTACCCTCTGAGAAAAATCACACAAAACTCCTGGGAGTTTGGTATCTTGCATCAACTTAATGAACTTATGAAGAGCAAGACACCTTCTGTAGGAGAAATCCTTCCCTGTGAGGGTGGGAAGGCCCTGGCACAGGTTGGGAAGAGAAGCTGTGGCTGCCCCAGCCCTGGGAGTGCCCAAGGCCAGGTTGGATGGGGCTTGGAGCAGCCTGGGCTGGTGGAACATATCCCTGCCCATGGCAGGGGGTGGAACGAGATAAGCTTTAAGGTCCCTTCCCACCCAAATCGTTGTGTAATTTTATGAGTAAGAAAACTCATCCCTTCTTGTCATTTCATGTGTTGGCAAAAACACATTCAAAGGCTGATTTTCAGCCTTTATTTCTTCAGGAAAATACATTCTACAATATATTTAGTGAGTAAATCAGGGTAATGACACATGGAAACAAAGCACCTTTCAAATTTCAGGAAATCTGATATAAAAGGAAAAGAGAAATTCTCTAGCTGGCCCCACTGAAGACAAAACCACAGCCCTGGTAGCTGTAAAACCCAGAGAAGAGCACTTTCAGAAGTAACCAAACTGTCAGAGCAGCCTCGTGGGGAGTTCACATCCTTTTAGGTACCAAGGGCTCAAACTGCAAGGGGATTTCATTAGTCTCCCTGCTGACAGAAATCCATTTGGAAACACACCCTATACATCTTTTAAGGCACAAAGGTCACAGTTCATAAGACATTACATCATTCTCTCTTTTTGCACACAAAGAATTAGCTCAGTGGAAATGGTTTTAATGGTGTTTTTCCTTCCTCTGACAGAAACCATAAACTACAATTTCAGCTCCAAAAATCAGAGGCGATGCATTTAGGATTGCAGAGAAAGCATAGATAAAATGCACAATATAGAAGCTTTATCAAAGCTTCTTTTCAAAACAAAGTATTTACAGCATGTGGTCTGTTAAGTCAGTGATAGCAGCAGCAGAACTGAGGTTCCAGAGCATCAACAAGGTGCTCAGAAAGTCATTGCTAAGAATCAGAACCAATTATTGCACAAAGGCTATGAACTGCATCTTGTCTCACTCTGTGCCATCCCATCTTCCTTTGTTTTCTCTGCAAATTCTCATTTCCATCTTGGGCTCATCAGGATGATGTTCAGGGAGACCAGATGCTGTCCCAGCTGTCACTGACTGATGGTCTCGAGGCTCCACAAAGCAGCTGCCCAAGGAAACACCCTGCACAACTGGAAGGCTGTCAGGTGAAATGGCACCTCAGCAGACTAACCATAAGAGATTAATTCATGTGATTATGAAGATTATCTCCTGCAGAGGAATTAGGGATGTGAAAAAAGGACAAGAGTATCTGTATACACCCTGTGGCAGTGCAGAAGGTGTTAAGAGCAGGACCATGTCTTTGTAATTTTTAGGGAAATGGTAGAGGACAAGGAAGAGGAGAAATGAGAAGGAAAGAAGAATTTAAACTGTTATTTAAAAGCCTGCTGGGAAGTTTTATGAAGTAGCATCTATTTTTTTTAAAATAAAGCCTCCCTAAAAAGTCAGTGAAGGTGGGGAGGCCCTGGCACAGGTTGCTCAGGGAAGCTGTGGCTGTGCAAGTGTCCAAGGTCAGGTTGGGCAGGGTTTGGAGCAACCTGCTTGAGTGGAAGGTGTCCCTGCCCATGGCGGGGGATCGGAATGAGATCATCTTTAAGGTTCTTTACAACCCAAACCCTTCTGTGATTCTAAGAAAGCCAAAGGAATGCAGGAAGGGGCTTATGAGGCACCCTGTAACCCTTCCTGTGACAAACCCAGACCAGCATCAGGTCATATCCGTCACACACTGAGAATTCAGGGTTCAGCAGTTCATTTTGAGGTCCTCAAGAAGGTATTTTCTATGGTGACCTGCTCAGGCAAAGCCACGTCCCCCAGACATAAATCCTGCAGTTTCCAAGGCTCTCCAGCACCACCTCCACACTGGCAGATTCCTTCCCAACACAGACTGCCCCCCAGCAACGAGTTATAAACAGGGTTGTTGTGCAGCAACATCACCATAAAAAAATAATGGAAGAAAAATCTGGATAGTATTTGTGTGGTAGAGCTTTTGAACACCTAGGGCTCCATCCCACCAAGTGTCCCCCTCACAGAGAAAAGCCCCAGAGCAATGATCTAGAGTTGAGCTTTCTCTGAAGCCCACAGGTGAGTGAACACGAGCTTGTTTATCCCCCTCCCTCAAAACCACCTGAGAGATAATTCTGGAAAAAAAAGTAGATCCACACTACGGAGACTGAAGCTGTGTTTAATGCCTTGGTGTTGCTTAGGGGAAGAACTGCTGTTTCTAATAGTTTTGCAGCTTTAGTGGTTAAAAACTTGGCATGTGGGACCCATCTACATGAACAGATACACATCCTGATCACACACTTCTGAAGTATTACCTGTTGCTCATGGTAAGGGATGTCAGCCTCTCATCCAAGGTACCCTACAATCCCAAGGTGATTGCAGTGCATTTATTTCATGGCAGGAGAATGGGAATGGGCTCTGGCAGAGTGGGCACATGTGGGGACAGGAATTCAAGCAGTCGAGTCACAAAAACCTCACAAAACAGCTGCCATTTATTCCAGTGAGTCAAAAAGACATTTCACTTCCCTCTCCCAACCACAGATATCTGCTACCATTTTTTTCTTTCTATGCTTTGAAAAGAAGGCTTAATCCCCTTGCACAGACAGGGATTCAGAGGGTTGTCTATAGCCTAGAGGAAACCAGTGTGCGCCTTCAGAAGAGTATCCTGTATCACATGGGCATCTATCCATTTGGCTTAATTTGAGACTGTAAAAATCAGGCATAAAATTGACCTGGGTCCAAATGCACTCCCCTGACAGCCAGTCCTCCAGCTGCCAGAACAGTGCAGGCTCCGTGCCTTTCCTCAAGGTGAGGAGCCTGCAAGAGCTACAGCCTCTTATCCACACCCCAAATGGCCTCAGTTGTGTGTCCCCCTTGTGTGGGAACCCACCTGGGACCCAAAAATTAACTCTTCAGCCACTCCTCAGAGCACATCCACCACGTGGAGAAAGAGCTGGGGGATGGCACCTACCCTTCTGTGACAACCACCAGAGGCATTTCCCACCTCCCCTCCCACCATGGCCACACTGAGACTGAAGAACTTGCACAAACACATTTGATTAATTCTAAACTCCCCTCACATCTGCAGGAGCCACTGGAGCCTTTACCCAACCCTCCCTGACAGCCAAGGGAGCAGTGAGGAGCACACCACACCTCCTGCAATTCATGTCTCCGAAATAGGATGGGCTCCCATTCCCAGGAAGGTGAGTCCCAAGAGGAGACACTGGAGCCTGCTGGACAGACAGCAGTGCTTCCCCACAGGTCTCACCTTCCCCCCCCAAGCAGTTTGTGTGGCTGAAGATGGAACTGTTGGACGGAGCATCCTCCACCACACAGCACTGCCCACCCTTAGAGGGTACTGCCCTAGATGCTCAAGTTTATCTCCCACTGCCTGATGTTGGTCTAAGACCAGCCTTAAGGTCTTAAATGGAGACTCCAAAGTGAGTTTTCTATTTAAAGACCAAGTAATCACTGCTACTTGACACCCATGGGGCTCAGAGCTCCCAGCAGCCTAAAGGAATTTATAGTTCAAACTTGCTTTCCACAACTTTTATTCAGATCAGGAGACTGGCACCCACCCAGGGATGAGCAGAGTGTCAGCAGGAGCTTTCCCTTTACTGTTTCTAAAGGGAAGTTACACAAAACTCTCCATTTGTTTCCTGGGAATGGTGTCCCAAGAGCTTCAAACAGGACCTTTATGATACAAACAACTTCCAAATCTCACCTGCTGTTCCCCCTCTCTGCCTGTGCTGGATGTTCCTGGAGATCACAGGCTTCAGCTGGGCTGAAGGGCCACAATGACTTCTTAAACTCATTAAGGTCAGTGAAGGATGTTGCACAAGTTATCACAACCCACGCAAGGGAAAAAAATAAAAATGTTAGAAGCCTGGAGGGCAGTGGGACTGGTGCTGCACCCCCAGCAGCACCCCTAAAAACCCCAGAGAGGGAGAGCACGGCCCAAGAGGCAGCAGCCCAGAGGGGATGTGGGCAGTCATTCCAGGTCACTCTTCCCAATTTCTTTGGTCCTATATCCTGAGGCTTGACACACGTGGCTGTGTCTTTGCCCCATTTTTCTACAGGCACAAGCAACATTAAATACATGCAAACCCACCCAACCCAGTGGCTTGTCAAAGGACATGAGATGGGGTTTGGGGCAACCTGGGATAGTGGCAGGTGTGGAGGGGTGGAACAAGATGAGTTTTAAGGTCCCTTCCAACCCAAACCATCCTGTGATTCTATACTCTCATCCTCCATCAGCAATCAAAGGCAATGTTACCATAACTGAGATAAAAGTCCATTTCATTAGTGCAACACTTGCTTTATGATCAAAACAACTCTCCAAACACACACTGATACGAAAGAGAAACAAAACAAGTTCAGACGCACACAACCACGGCTGTTTTCCTTAATTCAGCAGCAGAGCCTGGAACAAAACAAAGCTATTTTGATAACATCTGGTAAATATCTGCTCTTGTAAGACCAATTCCACGGCTTCAGCAGAGATACATCCCCGGAAATGTTGTGATCCCACCTTTCCCCAGGGTTTATGCTCTCTGGGGCACCACTGGGTCAGGTCCAGCCAGCACAGCGGGGAACCTGAACTGCTGCTCTGACTGAAAACACCCACCCAGCAGCAGGAGAGGCAACGTGGAGAAAGCTGCTTATTGTGTAAAAAATCTGGAATAAACACCATCATTTTAATCCTTTGAGCACGTGCCAGAGAGAGAAGGGGACATCCATTTCAGAAGCAGAGGGAGGCAGGGCCTGGTTTGTGCTGCTTCTGGAAAATCAATACCCAGCTCTCAACACAGGAGATGACCAACCGTCATCTGGTCTTCTCAATAAAACCTTATTTTATAGAATATAGACAAAATTTTATTATGCAGCTAAAGAAAAAAAAACCTTCCTCCATCTGTTCAGTCTGACTGGGGTTTAGGCAGTTTTAAGCACTCAAAACACACTGACAGTGGCCTTTGGACAAGCTCTCTTATTTCAGGAATACACAGGACATCCCACTACTGCACAGGACCACAGTTTATCAGGGCCCATGCTTTGCTAAAGAGTTAAAGGGAAGAAATAGGATAGGTCCCCAAAACCACATAAATAGTTCTTAAAAAAATAAAAAATTCAGGCAGTCATCATCCATACAGGTTCATATTCAAATTCTCTCCATTATGATGAAACAAAAAGCCTTTAAAGTGGTGTTCGAGATAGCTGGACTACAGTTGGACTTTCAGAATCTGAAAATGACTAATTAGGAGCTTCAGTACCCAATTATTGTACAGCTTTGTCCCCTCTCCCCCCCTTGCTAAAGCACTAAAAGAAGACTCATGTCACAAAACCATGGCCATTCACTTTCAGGGTTTCATTTTCTTAGAAAAGAAACTAGAAATCAAACCCATTAAGTTTACTCAGCTAACCAAAAATTACATTAAAACTCAAATTAACTTTAGTAAGTAAAGTGGTGCTGAGACACATAATAGGCTCAAACACCATTTCAAGAGTGTTTAATCTTCCTTTAAAAAGGCCAAGAAGGAAGATCAGACTGAATTCATGAAAAATGGCCAAGTAAGAACCACCCCCAAGTGTTACTTGAGCCTGCCTTGTCCTGTCTGTTGTCCTCAGAGTTCATAAGTGTTTGCATCCCTCTGTAGCAAACTGAAGAACAGATGGCACTGGGTCTTCAGTTACTCCTTCCTTGATACTTTAAGCAAGATGTACATTCCCAGAGGGTGGCCATTTCATTCTACCCATTACTCCCACTGCATATTTAACCACTATATCACACAGCCATGTTGTATTAATACTATATACCAAAACGATACCTTTATTAAATTAAAAAAAAATACAACAACAAAAAACACATTTTTGGTATGAGGATGAACTGAAAACAAAGGTATATAACACCACTGAAGGTCAAGATGGAGTATCTCCCAAGAAATAAAGTTCAAGATGAGTCCAATTATGAGTTTACTTCTATTTCTTTCAGGAATTGACTGGAAGGGACACCACCACCTCCACTGCCTGCACATCACACATGAGGCACTCCAGAAAGTTTTCAGTGCACATTTATCACCAGCTGACTTAAAACTCAGCCTAAATTCACCAATCCCTGAGGACAACTGGCTGGGAAATAAGAAGCTTCCTAAGGCTGAGAGGAGTAGAGTGACATGTGACAACCTGTGGCCAGAGCACAGGGGATGGTAGGAGACATAGGAGAACAAGCAGGACTTTTGATTCCCCTCTTTGCCCCAAATTCCCAGTGTCTTTTACATCTGCAAGGACAAAATCCAAAGAACCCCTCAGAAGCTATGCAGCTAATTTGAAATGGATAAAATTCCCAAGAAGCATGCTGATTGGGATAAGCACCACGCCAGAAGGAGGAATGGACCTGACTACTTTGGAGGACAATGAAATTTATCAGGGATATGGGAAGCTGCTTATGGTTTGAAGATTAGTCCATTCCAGAGCAGCGGACCAACCTAACACAGAAGAGGGGCTCTGTTTTGTGGTTTATGTAGAAACTGGATTTTAGAAATACCTCTAAGTCCTCCTGCTCTGGTCCAGACCCCAGGCAGAAGCAGCTGCAGCTGTGGAGAACACAGCTGTGAACCTCCCCAGCACCAAGGCTGACTTGCAGGGTCTGAGGAGGCAGGAGGGCAGCAGGGAGCTGATTCCCCCCTTCCAGAGCTACGTAGGAATAGCAAGGTACTGGATGAAGGTTGCTTCTACCTGACTCCTCAACCCCATGGGGAAAAACCCCAAGTCACCCTTTCTGGCCAACCTGGGTTTCAGGCACATCAAAAATCAACACTGCCTACCAGGCAAGAAACACATTTCCAAACATAACTTCACTTTCGCTGTATACACAAACTCAAAAATGAGGAAAACCAGTTCTGCTCCCACACGACCCTTCGGGATGCTCTCCAGCTGCTCTCTGCAAACCCCTCCCGTTCCCGTGCCATGAAGAGGTCTGTCCCAGCACAGCGCCAAGTGTCACAGCTCGTGTGACACGCCTTTGGCTGCCCTTTCCTTACACCTTCAGCCTGTCCAGGGATCACACATCACCACTTAGCCTATATTTACGCCTCTTGGCCAGGCAGACCCAGCCCAGAGCCCACGGCACACACAGGTAAGTGTCCTGCAGCTGCTGGCTATCAACAGCCATGCCATGGCAACTCCAAAAACCAAACTTCTCAGCGCTCAAACTCACTCGTACCACTGCAAAAGGCTCCAGAGGGAAGGGAGATTTATCCCTAAATCCCTCCTCAACCAGTCTTCACACCTAGCCCCTACAGTAGGGCTTCTACCCTCCACGCCCCACTCTTTCCAACCTCCTTAGCATCTCTAATCATTCGGACCATCAAAACCCAGATAACTCCAGTAGCCAACAACTGAATCGCTGTTGCCACCCTTCTTTTAGCACATCATTACCACTGCCTCCAAAGTTCGACATCTCTATTACACCCGGACCACCAAACAATACCACCGGTGCGAACGTGTTACACGAGTCAGGCTGGGATCAAGTTAAAGCATCACCACGGTGACAGCTTGCAACATCAATTTTTTCCACCGCCCATCAGCTGTGGGTAAGAGATGACCAAAGGGACCAGAAATATCCCTTTACACCGAGTTCTGATTTTAAGCCGTTTCCTCTTATGGCAACGGGACCCACACATTCAGCGGGAAGCGTTTCCCGAGAATTCAAAGAGGACACAACCTCCTTTCAGGCACCACGTGCTCAAAGGCAAAGGAAAGGAGTCTGGTGCGATTCACAAGCAGAATGTGAAGCCTGACCCAGCTCTATTTCATTTACTGAATTTGAGAAGCAGTCTATTAATAGTTCACTACCATATCCCTGTCCTGCTTCTCCGGGCCAGGGCAGCAGCTCTGCTAACACACAGCACAGACACAGGCACACGTTTTCACACTGACCCTGCACAAGCACAGCTAAACCAATTGTTTCAATTTAGACAGAGGTCACCGTCACCAGAATTAACTGGAAATACTAAATTAGTCTCAGAGCTCATTTAATATGAGCAGACAGCAATATCAGATTCAAGCTTTCAGATACAGTCTCCCTCCCTCCTTTCTTCTCCCAAGCGGATTTTTCTAAATTATTCTGTTCATTTACACTACAAAGTTTACCCGGCCAACAAATTACCAGCACAGATAGTAACCAGCTACTGTTTCGACATCGGAGGAATGCTGCAGCCAGCAAGGACACCAAGGAAAGACAAATCCTGAAGTTACTACCTTTTTCAGGAAGAAACCCCCTGGAATTTTGATACAGGGGCATAGGACACCCTCCCTCTCCCACGTCATTCCCCTTTGCAGCAGTGACTTGTCAGCTAACGCAAAGGGAACTTGCTTTAATACTTCGCATTTTAGTGGCTCCCACTTCTAACCATGCAAATGTATCTGCTTACACAAAAACACCTAAGCCGTGGTTCTTGCGGTCTTTTTAAATAACTACTGTAGATCTAAATGAACAAAAGATGAAAAACACTCCTTAAAAAGAGTTCTGTAGAGACCACAGCCTTCCCTCATGGAACAGGTGGAAATACATAGCTTTTCCTCTCTTCCCCCACTGAAACTTGGAGTCTTGCTTCAAGGAAAGATTATCAGCCTTAGAAACAAAAATTAGCAAATTCACCTAGGTCTAGAATCAATTATTTTAAATGCCCTTTCCAGTCACCTTGCGTTAAAACAAGTCCAGTCTCTTCCTGTAGACCACTCATGTCATATTAAAATCTGGCACCCAATCTGAGTGAGCTTCTTGTGCAAGGAATAAAACCCAAGATAATTCATATGCAGTTTTAATATGGGAATAGATATGTCCACAAACACATCCACATTTAGAACTTCATTTTCAGGTAAGATATGTGTCATCCAAAAACCTGAAGCTCCTGAATAACTGAGTGACTCCAGACACACAACACACTGCCATGTTTTTGCCTTTGGTTCAGGTAGTTTGAAGAGACTGGCAGTGACATAAAAGGGGAAAAATGCTATGAAACTATGAATTAGAACACTTGTCTTTTAAAGATAATCGAGTTTTTCCTTACAGAACTATACCAGAACCACCAGAAGCCCACAGAAGTGCTGTAAGTGTGGGGGGCACAATACTGCCACCTCAGAGCAGCATGGACATTCCTGGTTATTTTGCCATTACACACCCGCAGTTTGGTGGCCACTGGAAAATACTGGCAGAGCTATTCCAAGATCCTGGATTCCTAAATTCAGCTATCCGGCCGAGGAAGAAGAACTGACCTTCCTTCCTACACAACTGCCTGAACATCTCCATTAGCCAGCACGTGAACTGAGCTCAGTCCCAGGGATCATCCAGGGATCCCACACGTGCAGCATCTGGACATAGAGTATCCTGGAGAAACCAGCATCCATCCAGGCTCCAGTGTGCTGGGTGGAGAACAACCCTAGGGCAACCAGTGGAAAAAGCCTGGCTTCACTGTGGTGACCACCAGCAGGTACTTCCCACCTTCCTGCAACTGCAGGGTGAGACAGCCCATCCTGTCCACATTTTTCAACAAAAACAATTAAAATTAAATACAACCTCGGTATTCACAGTCCAAGCAAGAACCATAAAGTGCAATGAGGTCTCCGCCTCTGAGAGTCTCAGGTTTGAATTTTTGCAGTTTCCCTACATATTCCCGAAGGGAAATAGGATGGGCATTTTGAAACCATTCATCTAACTAAAAGGAATATTTGGCTTGCCAACAGCTGACTGGCAAAGCCCGTATTCCTTATTCATGACCCAACATTTTACTTAGGAGTGCAACACTGCAATACTGTTATGCTGAAGCCTCACCACACAGCAATTGTATGCTGCCAATTAAAATTAATTATAGCTGCTGAAAACCGTAGAATGCAAACCCTTCCAAAATGCAAGGGCACACTAATTCTGCTCTGGCACTTCAGCTTCAGGAAGGAACAATAACCTTATTTTCTAGATAGAATTCAGCCTCAGCTTTCACCTCTTCAGACAGGTCTAAAGCCCAGATCGTTTGGTTAGCGCTTGTATTCTGCCCTAATCAGAGCCATGATTGCAGCTCTGAACCCTAAAGCCACCTTTTCAATGAAATAAAGCCACTGAACAAGAGTGGCTCACGAGGCCTTTGTACAAACAGACAAAGACAGACACACAGGCAACAGCACAACTGGGCTGAAAAACCGCTGAGCCAGGACAGAGGATTAATGCCTGTGTGGAACCTCAACACCGCTCGCTGCAACTCCCCAGCTCCAACCCTAACAAGCACTAGTGCACCTCCAGATGAAAAACAAAGTCCAGGTTATTGTCATTTTTCCACAGAAAGGCTCTGGGCTGAGTTCTCATGGCGTGAGGCTGCAGAGGAAGGCATTTTGTCTCCAACAGCACAGTGATGGCTTCCACTTCTGCTACCTATAGCTGAACTTCAAATTTGTACAGAGATAGAGACAAACCGGGGCAGATGTGACTGGCACAGCTCACAAAACGACACACAAAAAAATTAAAATGCCATGAATAAAGGGAATGACTTGACAGCACCCTCTGAATGTCTTCCCTGAAATTCCCTCGCAGAATTGAGAGAGTATTCTACAAGTCAAAGAGCCGGAGACAACACAGCCATTCACAGCTTCTCCCACTGCCTCCTCCAGGCAAACCCAGCCCAGCGGTCGAGGCTTTAATCCCGTGGACGGTAAAGGCTTTTGTCATTCAATGAGGCTTTCCCAACCCAGACCAAAGTACAACCTTCAAAACTCACATTCCATCTCACATTACCTGGCCTCGGGCATCACCCCCAAACCTGTGCACCACGGTGTTTAAGGAGACCCAACAGCCCACACCGCCTTGTAAGGATTCACACCCATTTCCCTAAAGCAAATAAAACAATAGTTTTCTTTCCACAATTAGAGGCCTAAAATTAAATTCTGTATTAAACTGAAAGACTCTAGCATCTGATTTAAGTTGAAGCACATATAGTGGAAGCTAATTGAAATCGGAGAATTATACACATTTCTTCACACGCAGTCAGTTCAAGAATTCCTACACAAGTGTAACTCGGGATAAGAAAGCCAATCACCAGCTGAAGCTTCACACCGCAGTCTTCCCTTCTCAAGCTCTTCCTTAGGTGTACACGACCCTGACACTGGCATTCCCATGCAGTGCACCCCAATACACCTGGCAGGCTTTGGTCGTCAAAGCTGTTCTACTACAGAAAACATGTTGAGAACACACCTCTGGCAATCCCCCTGGCTAGAGCACCCCGAGAGAGCCTGGCACCATACAGAATTCCAGCCCCGTGCAGAATTCCAGCCCCGTGCCATGGCTCTGCAGTGATGGAGCCGGGGGGGATGGCTCAGCACAGGGGCAGCACTGGCCTCTTCCCACGGGCAACCTGCCCTCTGACAGCACCCCATCCTCCATGCCCCACGGATTTCAGCCTGCTGAAGGACAAGCCTTGCACACTCGGAATCCAGTTCCCAGCAACGCCAGACAAAGCTCAGGCCTGCCCCAAGGCTCCCCTCCAGCAGCCCCCTTTTAAATCCTCTTGGCAATCAATCCCCCAGGTTTTCCCCTTCCCCCACAAGCCCTCCAGCACCCCTCAGGTTGGGGGGAGAGAGCCCACCACCAGCCCACCACACCTCGCCGGGCTGACGTGTTTCCCATTCTGCATCCCTGTCTAATAAAAGCTGGGAATGCACAGTTACGAACACCGAGAAGTGTTCCCCATAATTCTCACTAAGGGAGCGGTGCTGCAGTGAATTATGATTATGTTGTGTAATGAAATCATCAGTGAATGTGGCTGAACATCTATCCCCAGCTATCCCAGGCAGCCAAGAGTGATTTACAAACAGATTGGGCCAACATTAAAAAAATAAGCAAACAATCGTGAGCTCAGACTTATTATATCACATTATTTCCATGCTACTCTCAAACGCTCTTGTAGGCCATAAAGCTCAGTCACCCAGTGGGAGTTTAGGGATCCCACATTATGAGTAAAACCTAGTTCCACCTGGACTGAAACGAAAAAAATAAAAGTCCGCTCCAGGTTTTTCCCTTAGATAGATCTCACTCAAATGGATGCCAACAAAAGTGAGGTAACAGGCACTAAAAGCTGCACAAAGGAAAAAAATTAAGCAGTGTACTACTGTCATCTTTACAGAAGCAAGGATACAAAAATCACCAAGAACAGGGTAACGGCAATAGGCAAAAAAATCAGCAAAATACAGTATCTAAACATTCATTCTCTTTAAACATTACTGGATGACTTTAAATATTACTGAATGATATGACTTCAACCTGGAGATCTAGAACTTTTATGCAAAATCTTCCTTTTTAAAGGTATTTGGACAGGTCTTTGACCTAATCAAACCAGTGGGCACATGATGCCCATAAAATGGGGAAGCACTGGGGCCCTTTGCGGGGTTCGATTCACCAGGAGCTGCCAAGGGCAATTTCATGGCAGGGGAGAGGGGCAGGTCGGGGCGGGAGGGGAGCAGCTCCTCATCCTTTATGAAACCATAACGCGCTGGTCTTTGTAGCAAGAGGGAATTCCGCTCGTGCAAACGCACGGACGGGCGTTGTCGCTCCAGGGCAGGGATGGATGCGGAGGGTCAGCTCCGCTCCGCTCGCCCCTTCCCACGGCCACGCGTGACCTTCGCTGCGCCACGCCGGGTCCTGCGCGGCGCCGGGCCGAGCGGGTTAAGCGTGGGAGGAGTGTACATAAGGTGGTGGATCCCGAGCCAATAGGGATATTGCGCTATAGTTAGACACTGGATCCTAAGCGATGGTGACCATAAAGGCTGCGCGGCGCTGAGCTGCTCTGGGTGATACAGGCACGGTGCCCTTAGTTCCTGGCTTTTAAGGCAGGCGAAGTGGGGGGGAAAGGGGGGAAAAAAAGCACAGAAGGATCAGGTGGGCTTACCTGAAGTTCACACCACGCGACTTCCACCCACGTCTCCGTGTCCAGACCCTTATAGACCGTTTTGAAGGATCCCCGCCCGAGTTCAATATCAAACTTTAGGAACCTGCCATCCAGCGAGGTGGCAACCGCTTTCATGTCCGCCTCCTCCTCGGGCTCCTCTTTCTTAGCCTTGCCCTGGTCCTTGGCAGCATCCTGCGCCTCTCTCCGCTCCGCATCCTTGCCGGGCTCCTTCTGTTCCTCGGCGCCCGCGGCGCTGCCCGCGGCCNNNGCTCGGCCTCCCGGCCCGCCGCCCCCTGCCCCGCCTTCGCCCGCTCCGCGATGATCCTCCTGGTTTTGGGGAGCAGGATGATCCTCCGCTGGTGCTCCGCCTCGGGCAGGTCGAAGGCGGGCTCCTCCTGGTCCGAGTCCACCACGCTCCGCCGCAGGAACCGCTGGTGCACCAGCTTGGGGTCCCTGGCGCCGGGGCCGCGGGGCGGCGGGGCGGGCGCT
>VXAU01001053.1:351699-401398 GCA_013399695.1 Formicarius rufipectus | reverse complement strand
AGCGCCGGCCCGGCCGCGCCTCCTGCTCTGCCCGCGGGCGGCCCTGCGGCAGCCCCGCCGCTGCCTTTGTCAATGGGGAGCGCTCCGGGCAGCGCCCAGTTAAGGCACCGGCGCTCGGCGGTCGCCAATGAGGATGAGGAGGGCGACCCTCCTTGTTCACACCCCCCACCGGGCTCCCCGCACCGCCCCGGCCACGCCGCAGACAATGGGAGGGTCCCACGCCCGGCAGGTGCCCGAGCATCCCCCGAGAGCGTCCCCGGAGGGCATCCCCGAGGAGCACCCACAGGGTGCATCGCCCCGAGAGTGTCCTCTGTAGACCACCCCTCCCAGAGCATCCCCGGAAAGCATCCTGGAGAGCATCCCACCAAGAGCAACCACTGGAGGCACCACCCCGAAAATGTCCTCTCTAGATCATCCCTCCCAGAGCATCCCCGGAGAGCATCCCACCAAGCACACCCACCAGACACATCACCCCGAGAGCGTCCTCTCTAGCACATCTCTCCCAGAGCATCCCCCAAGTGCATCCCCTGAGAGCACCCACCGGGGACATCACCCCGAGAGCGTCCTCGCTAGACCACCCCTCCCAGAGCATCCCCGGAAAGCATCCTGGAGAGCATCCCACCAAGAGCAACCACTGGAGGCACCACCCCGAAAATGTCCTCTCTAGATCATCCCTCCCAGAGCATCCCCGGAGAGCATCCCACCAAGCACACCCACCAGACACATCACCCCGAGAGCGTCCTCTCTAGCACATCTCTCCCAGAGCATCCCCCAAGTGCATCCCCTGAGAGCACCCACCGGGGACATCACCCCGAGAGCGTCCTCGCTAGACCACCCCTCCCAGAGCATCCCCGGAAAGCATCCTGGAGAGCATCCCACCAAGAGCAACCACTGGAGGCACCACCCCGAAAATGTCCTCTCTAGATCATCCCTCCCAGAGCATCTGCCCCAGAGCATTCCCCGAGAGCATCCCCAGAGAGCATCCCAACAAGAGCACCCACGGGGGGCATCACACCCTAGGGCGTCCTCTCTAGAGCAGCCCTCTCAGAGTCTCCCCAGAGCCCATCCAGCCGAGGTCAACCACCAGGGGCATCTCCCTGGGAGCATCCCCCCCCTGTGCAGGTGTGGGTGTGGATGCGGGGCACACACGGGCCCGCAGCTCCATCTGATCTCTGGATCCAGGAAGCAGCTCCACCGAGCAGCCAGTTATCCCAGGTGAGAGCAAAAGCAAAGTGACTTAGAGCCAGACACTCTTCCCACTCTGCACCTTTCAGCATCCCTGAAGTGCAAAACACAATCAGGGACCGACCAGCCAAGCGTGGCCGCTGCAAACACCAGTCAGCCCCTGTGCTATGGTGTTGCAGACCAGAACACACGACCAGCCTCGCAAGGCTGGGGTTGTCTCTAAGTTTTTTTCCTTCACTCCAGG
This sequence comes from Formicarius rufipectus, assembly GCA_013399695.1. Lineage (NCBI taxonomy): Eukaryota > Metazoa > Chordata > Aves > Passeriformes > Formicariidae > Formicarius > Formicarius rufipectus. The sequence continues at coordinate 399,969 of VXAU01001053.1, read as the reverse complement.
CAGTTCATAAATCACTCCATGAACATTGACCCGGTGGTTCACTGTGACTAACACTGATACAGAGAGCGACCTGCACTTCCAGAACCTGGAGCAGTGCATCCAGCTCTGGGGGCCTCAGCACAAGAAGGACACAAACCTGTTGGAGCAAGTCCAGAGGAGGCCCAAAGGTAATCTGAGAGCTGGAACCCCCTGCTCTGGATAAAGGCTTCAAGAGCTGGGGGTGTTCAGCCTGAAGAAGACTCCAGGGACACCTCAGAGTCCCTTCCAATGCCTAAAGGGATTCAAAGAGAGCAGGAGAGGGACTTTAGAGAAGAGTCTGGAGTGACAGGACTAGGGGAATGGGTTCCCACTGCCAGAGGGCAGGGTTACATGGAGTATTGACAAGGAACCCTTCCCTGTGAAGGTGGGCAGACCCTGGGACAGGTTGGGCAGAGAAGCTGTGGCTGCCCCATCCCTGGAAGTGTCCAAGGCCAGGTTGGATGGGGCTTGGAGCAACCTGGGCTGGTGGAAGGTGTCCCTGCCCATGGCAGGGAGTGGAACGAGATGAATTTAAGATCCCTTCCAACCCAGGCTATGCTGTGATTCACCCTTAGGTGAGGTCGGAGACGTGGGACACGGCTCTGCCAAAGGCTGTGCCCAGTAACAGCTGTGACATTTCTGCTCTGTAAATTCACAAAAGGACTCTGGTCACCACTACTGCCAAACTGCTTTCTCAAGTATTAGGTTCAAACAAACATACCATATGTTTTAGTAATTAAAATTTATGTAAATAAAAAATTATAAAAATAAAAGGTTTACCAAGTAATTATTCCCTGAGACTTCTGAAGAAAAGGAAGCCGAGTACCAGGGAACCATAATTAGTTCTTTTAATTAATTCATTTTTAGTTAAGAATTTTTTTTAAAAAAAACAAACAAAACTTTCAAAATAAGAAACCAGGTCTTTATTGTCAATAGAAACTCTGGTGTTTTGTTTTTACAAATCACAGTTGACTAATAATTCAGCATCACTGATGCATCTGGTCTTTCAGCGGTTTGATTTTTGAAGTGTTCATACAGCAATGATATATGTAGGATTTGTGATTGTGGCATAAAACACAGATTTCTGTGACACACAGAAACCAGAATTCCCAACCATTTGTCCTGTAAGCCAAGTTCTGCTCCTCTCCACAGAGGTTTGGCACACAGAGAGCAGTCTGCAGTTACCAGGAGAAAAGCAAAGAAGGTGAAGAGCTCTGACACCTTCTCCTATTTATTACATAAATTGACCTAGAACTCTCTTCCCAGCTAGGGAAATTCCCACCACCATATAGAAAAAAGGACAAGATTCAGGCTAATGAGAGGGCTAAAAGTAGCTGGCAGCATTTCACTCTGCAGGTGGACAGGAGAAAATGGGGAATATTCCAGAGCTGACCAAATACCAACTCCAAACCTCACAATCAAGAAAAATACGGGCAAAAAAAAACCCCAAAGCCAAAACCAAACAAAAAACCAAACCAAACCAAACCAAACAAACAAACAGAAAGAGACTGGATTTCCCCACCTGCCCATCATGGCCAGACCTTCTCAGTGGAAGGCAGGGATCTGCACACTCTCAGGTAAGGGGAGCACCCACACCAGCCTCAGGAGGACACATGGGCACCACCAGGCTGCAGCAGTGTCCCCTGACCTGTTTTCCCAAGGCTCTGCAAGCAACACAAGACCTGTTCTCACACCAGTTTTCTCACAGCTGATTTTGCTCCAGCATTTGTTGTGCTGTCCTGTGCCAGATGGTGCCCAGAGCTCTTCCCATGTCCATTTGTCTACTGGAAAATTAGCATAATTTGCATGTCACAAGCTTAATTGTGATCCCCTATCAAGTGCTCTGAGTCTGTTACAGGGAGGATCTCTAGCACTGAAATGGAAGAAAATTCTTCCCCCCTCCTGGTGTTTGACCCTTTCCATGTGTGCTGGTTTACAGTTAAACCAGCAAGAGGAATGAATCCAGCTCAGAATGGGATTGCAAGTCAGAAGAACAATTTAATAAAAGATCACAAAATACACTGAGACAGAAGGAAAAAAAAAACCCCTCGTTTGTGCTACAAAAACAGCTGTGCAGCCCAGCACAGAGGGGCACGAGCAGGATGGAGCTCACCAACCCCTGTTCTGAACACCATGTGGGCCCCCTGAGTTCAAAGCAAGAAGAAAGGAAGAAACCTGCTGGTGAAATGATGGTTGCAGTCTGGTGGCAGTCTCAGTCCAGCCGAGGCTCTGCTCCTCCTCTGGATCTGACCAGTGGTCCCAGTCCCAAACCCCCAACTTATCTCTGCTTGGGGTCAGATAGGAACGCCCAGTCCCTCCCCCAAGGTGGGGAGTTTCACAAGGGGGGATTTACTCTGTGAGGTGAACAATGGCATATTTTTGTCATCCCTGATGGCCCCTGAGCAGACATGACCCCTCAGGTGGGTGTGAAGGTGCTGGTGGCTCCCCAGAGGGGATTTATCACACCTGAGTCATAGGTGTGAAGACAGGAAAACTTCTTTATCCCATAGCAGTTCCTAAACACCCAGCTTGTACCCTGAGGGGTCAGGGATGCCCTGGGCAGCTGCTGCCAATGGGCCATGGTGAGCAGTTCATGAGAAAATGACATAGAGGGTTTAGAATACACCCCCACCCAGTGACAAACTGGTCCTGGCTGCTCTAACCAGGACACCATGATGCCCTATGCTTGCTCTGCATGCCCAGCTGGGCAGCCCTGGGCAGCACGTGGCACGGGGGGCTGGGGAAGAGCCCCCCCACGGGCAGTGTCACACACATGGCAGAGCACAGGCAGCTCTGGGACTGGCGCATGGTCTGATGCAGTGCTCCATGGCAGGTGGCAGTGGCCCTTCCCAGCAGAGGGCTGCTCCGCAGCAGGCAGAGGACTGGCAGGAGCTGTCAGTACAGGCATCTCTGGGTGACAGTGACCACAGTGGACACACAGCTGGGGAGACACCCCGCACTGGTTCTGCCTGGGAAGTCCCACAGCCAGACCAGCGTCCCACCTGCTCGGTGGGGAGAGCTCGGCCAGCACAGCCCACCCAAAGTGGCACACTCCTTGTTTCTGCCATGATCCAAAGCCCCTTGGCCCATGGGAACAGGCTCCTACAAGCTCTGTTTCCATAAGGAAGAGCTTCTTTCCTGTGCAGTGACCACACAGTGGAATGGGATACCCAGAGCAGGTGTGCAGTCTCCCTCTCTGCAGGTGTTCCAGAACCACCTGCAGACACAATCCTGTGCCGTGTGCTCTGGGATGACCCTGCTTGAGCAGGGAGCTTGGACCAGGTGACCCACTATGGTCACCCCCCAACCTTACCCACCCTGTGACAAGCTATTTTATTAGGCTCCTTCTGCCTTCCTCAGTTTACCCAGAACAGAAACATGTTACTGGTTCTCCCACCATCCTGTTTCAGCCCTGTGCAAGCCAGCAGACAGACAAACAGAAGGATGCTGTATTACCAAACACAACATGCTACAGCAGTATGCTTTATTGCCAAAGGGCATGGAAAGAGATAAAAAATTACATTTTTCCCAACAGTCATCAGAGCAAGCTGGAAGCATGAACCCTTGAGAGCCCACTGGTATGCAGACAGCATTGGAAATTACAGCATGTTTCAAATAAAAGGTAGTGAAGGTGCTATTGCAAACAGTGACCTTAATGAAGGCTTTGACTCAAAGAACTGCTCTTGCAGGTGTGAGAGCCAAGCTGCTCATCCCCTGGGTGAAATTCCCTCTCTATGCAGGAGGCTGAGTGAGCCACACGCTGTCCCAGAGCACAGATGGGCATTTCCACTTGACAAGCACATTACCACTGGTCTGTCTGTGACTCGTCTCACTGCTGGCAGGAGCAGTCAGCAGCTCACCAACACAGAGCAGGACAGATTGTCCCACTTACTAGCTAGTGTTAGTTTTAAAAGGGAGGAAAAAAACCAATTCCCCTTAATAACAGCCATTATTGTCCTTCCGGATTTGTTCGTCGTGAGTGAGGAAGTTCAGTCCAGTTCGATCAGCTTGACTTTCAGGTTCTCAGATACTGAGAAATTGTTATTTGTTTAAAATAAATGTTTGCAGGGAACTGTGAAAATATTTATATTGGCCTCCAGTTTTCTACTAACTTGTTTTTAAAATAGTTTACAACTTGATTGAAAACATGTCAAATACCTATTGAGAGCTACTTTCAGTTGCACCTAGGGTGTGCTACTGACCCTATTGTAGTGTTATATAGTAAACGTGGTTTCTTTGAAAGAACAATAACAATCATTTAAAAACCCAGTTTCACAATATATTCTCCATTGGTCTGTGTTCTGTATTAGCTATTTGTTTGTAGACACAATACAGGTAACAATAGTTACAATAGTTCAAGTATCATAGAAGCCTAGAAGGATTCAAGACTATCTCATCCCATCTCCTGCCATGGGCAGGGACACCTTCCACCAGCCCAGGTTGCTCCAAGCCCAGTCCAGCCTGGCCTTGGACACTTCCAGGGATGGGGCAGCCACAGCTTCTCTGCCCAACCCGTGCAATGGCCTCACCTTCTTCATAGTAAAGAACTTCTTCCTAAACATCAGTTGGTCTCAAATTAATGTTTGGACTTGTTGTTAAAGGTCTTTTCCAACGTTAACAGTCCTGGTTGTACGATTCTAAGTCAACAAGTTCATACAGACCTATCTCAAAGGTGTAAAAAAGCATCTCTGTATGTCCAAGTGATGGATGCTGTTGGCAAACTCAGCTGGCAGGAGCCGGGCAGCGAGGGGTGGGAAGGTGTGCCCCACCCACCCCGGGAGGGGCTGAGCAACATTTATCTTAGTTTGCCCTCCAGTATGACACTGGTGCAACACATTGTCCTAACATGCATGGCAAGCTTAGGCTGAAAAAGTGTTCTGTGTTTTTAATTCCTATGGATTTTAATAGGCATAGCAATATGCCACTGCATTACCTCTCAAGTTCCTTAAATAAACAAGCTTAATGGTGCTGCACTGAAGTTAATGGGCAGTGTCTTCATTGCTGCCTGGATTTATGAGGTGTGCTCGCTGCTCCCCGGCCCAGGAGCCAGCTGTGCCCAGGGATTTGTGTTCAGGGCCCCCCTGAAGGGCAGCTGAGTCAACAAAACTACAGTTATTTCACAATTCCATACGATTTACGTGGAGCATCATCTCCCCATTCCACTTCATGAACATGAGGTTTATTTTTCAGACAGACAGGCTGTCATCTTTCCCACCCCAAATCTGACTGATGATGAATGGTTGTTTTAAAATTACTGCATAATTCCAAAGTTTGTATTGAATTATTTATCTGCCTTTATTTGCCAGGAAATGATGGCTTTGAGCCTGACATAAACCCAAATGAATGACCCAATTAATTTCCCAATGTTCCTGCGTGGCCACGGGGATTGCAAGAGTTCAAACAGCACATCGAGGTTTTTAAAAACCTCTTCCCCTTTTTGTGCCATTTCCTGCTATGACCCCTGAGGTACCTTTATAATGAAAACAAAAGAGATGGAAAGAGCAAGGTAAGGATTAGATCAAAACAAGGAACAGAGCAAAACAGACCAAATCAAGGAGCTGAACGTGGCACTTCACAGCACAGTTAGGACTTTGCAAAATGGTGATGTTGAAGCAGAGCGAGTGAATAGCCTTTACTTTTTATTTTTAGCATGGAGCTGTATTTTATCAAAGAGACCATCTAACACATTGTGTTGCAAAATAGGCCGATTTAAGACATAATGACAGTGCCATTATTCCTCCTGACATAAAAGATGGGACATAAGTTCTTCTAAGTTTAATAAGAGCATCTGCTGATCCCGTCTCCACAAAAGGCTGCTCGTTGTACTGAGCTCTTTGATCCTGGTTTTCCTATGAACCGAAGGAGTGGGGAGAGCACAAAACCTCAGCATGAAACCCTCCCTCGGTGCCCCCAGTGTTTGGTGACTGGACTCGTGTCACCGGAGGGTCACAACCAGGGCTGGGCTGTGAGAGTGGCTTCTCTTCACCTCACCGGCTCCAGTGACTCCTGACACACCACGGGAAGGATCAGTCAAAAGTCACAAATGCATCTACTACGGCAGTAACCTGAAGTAAAAACAATATTTACAAATGTAAGGGTGTAAGCAATGCAGAGACTGTCCAACACCCAAACGAAAGCCTTCCTCCTCCACCTTCCTGGTCAGCACACTCACACTTCTTTTTGAAGAGCTCCTAAGTAAGCATCCTTCTCTATTGGCTTCCTGAGCTCCCAGCACGTTTAGGAGGTAACAAGAAGGACAAGGAACCAGGGATGGTGACTCCACCACTGTCCCGGGCAGCCTCTGCCACAGCTGGACAACTCTTTTGGGGAAGAAATTTTCCCTAATATCCAATCTCAACCTCCCCTGGGACAACTTGAGGCTGTTACCTCTTGTCCTATCACTTCTTACTTGACGGAAGAGACCAACTCCCAGCTAGTTACACCCTCTTCTCACGTGGTTACTGAGAGCGAGAAGGTCCCCTCTGAGCCTCATTTTCTCCAGGCTAAATCAGATAAAGCTGCATAGTCCTTTTGGGCAGAATTACACATCTTTTATTTCTAGTGGAGAGACAGTGGACAGCAGCCACTGGTGCACACGTGTTTCAGAGAGACACAGCCAGCTCCGGGTTGCTTTTAGAGCTCCTAAGAGAATTTTGCTCTTACTCTTGTGCTGTGTAAAATGCTGCTCCAGAAGAATATTGATATGCCACCAGTTTTCAGTGTTTGATAAATACGTATGGCACACTGCTATGTCAAAAAATTCCTTCTCATCTGTCAGTCCGACACAACAAAAGAGAACTTGAACAATACCACGGTGTAAAGGAGCTGCAATTACTGTTTCCAGTTCCCAAGAGGAAGCTGGAAAATCCATTGAAGATGCCTCAGACCACAGACAATAGATTCCAGGACCGGGTTCTCTGTCCTTTTTCCTTCTCTTCCCAGACAACAACAAAAGGTTGCACATGAAACCTTTATCTCTCAGGACTCTGCTCGGTTGGCATCCTGCATGACAAAGGGCTTAGGAGGAGACCATTGAGACCTCTTAGTTACAACATACCCACAAAAATAAAAGCCGCAGATCTCTCTTCGGGTGCCAAATGCCAGGCTTTGGAGTTCAGCTTCAGGTGCTAAAATTCAGTACCCCCAAAACAGCAAATAGCAATCACTGGACAGTACTTGTCTCATAATTTAGAATAAGGAAAGTATTAGGCAAACATACAAAATTAGGACTCAGTAAGGTTTGTCGAGCAACTAATTTATGTTTAGGAACAGGTAGTTTAGAAGATAACAGAGCCAAGTTGGTTTCCTATCTGAATTTCTAGGTAGGCTCTAAGCATAAGTGTTTTGTCTGAGCACATAATTAGCCAAGGTCCCAGTTCTGGTGAAATTGAACTGACTGGCCATTGATTTAAGTGAAGGCAGGACTGGCAAGCAAAATAATAATTTTCCCTTTTAACTATGGATTGTTGGCCCTGTGCTTACTGAGTAAAAACATGCATTCAACCAAATGTGAGGTCTCCCACCTGAATATATCTACACATTCCCCAAATTCTGTGAGGGAAAATAAAACTATTTTAAATCCTAAAAATAAACCGAACATGATACAACTCTACCCAACTCTCATCCTATAAGTCATAAATTCCAAGACCCTAAGCCCATATTTTAACTCCTTCTTTGAAATTAAACCCCTCTATATTTTACTGATTTCAAGAGGAGAAGGAATGATTGCCAAAGTTGTTGCCAGCTGGGCACGAGCACCTTGTTCATTAGAACTTCTGGTGCACTTTTGGTTTTCCTTCCTTGGTAGGGATTTGGTCCATAGTCAAGACCCAGTGACAACTGATTGTGTAATCAAAAAGTTTGCACAACGATGTATGTGATAGCCAAAATCACTAAGCTCCACCAAGTGGCACACGAGGGAAGGTGTTGCCATAACGGCCGAGCATTAGATGGTTTCAAAGGTTACTGATTTCCCTCTGTCCTGCCATAATTGTATGTCTGCTTCTGCTCTCTTACTCATAGGTGGCAGAGGAGTGGGGCATTGAGGGAAAGATTACCTGCAATACAGTTATTATCCTCATAGTATTGAACTTGTGATCCTGCAGTACAGATCCACTCATCCCTCCCTCTGGTTACCATAGAATCATAGAATATCCTGAGCTGAAAGGGACCCAAAAGGGATCATCGAGTCCAGCTCCATGTGTGTCTGTATTTTGAGCTGCAGACACATCATGTCCTTTAAGAGGCTTATCATTAGATAAATATTTTAAATAAATATATGAATGGAAAAGAAATTGAACAGGTCCTTGCTAATCAGAGTACATATTTGGCTACTTAGCTCTACTGCCAAGTATCACAGTGATCTCCTCACTTTGGAGCCACATATGAAGAACCCCTCCATGTTACAGGTAATTTTGGCAAACTTGTAGTAAATGGTTTTCCTGCAATATTGCTACCTCAGACTTCATACAAATAGACCAGGAAATTCAAACTGACCTGCTAACAATGCAAGCTCTTTGCAGAAGTTTGGGGGTTTTTTGGGTTTTGTTTGTTTGATTGTTTTTGGGGTCTAGTTTGTTTGTTTGGGGGGTTTTGTTTGTTTGTTTTGGGGTTGGTTGTTTGTTTTTGGGGGTTTTGTTTGTTTCTGTTTTGTTGGGTTTGTTTTGTTTTGTTTTGTTGGTTTGGTTTGGGTTTTTTTTATGTGAGCTGTGCAAGTGCCCCAGTCCTGCATAACCACCTGCAGAATCAGGGTCTCTATGGACATGCACATCTGGCTCCCAAACATCTGGTGTTGCCCATTTCTGTGCCAGCAGTGTATTGAGCAGGACACACATGTTGTTACCAGCACCTAAACCAATGATGGCTCCTACTTTGGGATGTTTCCAGATGTTAAATTAACCCATATTCCTTTTTGGAAATATTAGGAGAAACTCACAAAGACAGCAGTGTGCTGCAAGTACTGACAATTTTGATGCCCAAGGCAGGAATATCTGCCACATCCCACAGGGTCAAGTTGCCATTTCCACTCTTGTTTCACTTGACAGGTCTTTCGTTATGATTAGGTTGAGTCCAAGAAAGTGTCTGCTTTTGCAGCTGTATCAGTTGATGTGGTAAAGGCCATAATTTTCAACCAGAAAAAAGACCCCAACAACCTTCATCGCACAGAACTCCAAGGATGTTACTTTCAGGGTCATTCAACATGTTTAATGCCAAGCCTAGCAGGGTGTTTTCCCCTCTCAGTGAATCATTCAGAACTGCAGTGTTCCCCCAGTGCAGAGACAGAGGCTGAACATACTAAGGGAGAGATCCAAACACCCCTGGACATGTCCCAGAGTGAGAGTAACAACAGAAATCCATTACAGCTATTCAGAAAACTCTTATCAGCAGTGTCTTGGGGGGATCTATTGCCCTTTTGCTTATTTTTAAGGGTACCATTACAAGTCATATAAGGTGTTTTAAATTTTGAATTTAGCATAGGAAATAAGTCAGACAGACCTTCGTTGTTCCCAGGGCGTAGGGGGAGAGAGCACACTGGGAGAATAAAAGCAGCAAAATTCCTGACTGGATTGGCATGGAGGAGAGGTGGCAGCAGTGAGAAGGAGGTGCTGAAGTCATCTCTGCGACAGTCAGGCATCTCAGGGCTGATGATCACATCGGTCTGGGACTGTTAGGATGGCAGTACCTCAAGCCAGGGAGGGAAGGAAAGAAAAACTGAGAGGAAAAAAAAACCAAAAAACAACTCCACAAAACACCTCCAAACAAAAGAAAAAGAGTGAATAAAGTCCAGGGGAAAGCACATGAGAAAAACAGGCAATACCATGTTGCAGTAGTAGGGGTAGGAATTACTACAACCAAATTTCGATGCCTCTTTGGAGCAGAGAAACCCATAAGTAGCTCCACTCCTTTCTCCAGATTTCTCTGCTCAAGAAGGAGGTGTTTGCCATCAGCAAATATGTTGGGAACATGTTAGAAAAACATCTTTGAGAGATTTGAAGCTTTTTAAAGAAGTGCCTATATGACGTGTTCAGACTTGTACACAGAACTTGAATGAAATGGGCAGAAAACCCTTGGGTGCCAATGTGATAACCTGAAGGAATTGGATTCCCTTCCTCTTCTCCGGGCACCTGTTGAGTGTTGTTACAAGTCAAAGTTATCTTCTGGGTTGGGACAACTAAACCTTTCTACAGACACATTTCAGTTTTTGTTATGTGTAATATCTTATAAAACAAAACATGGTCATTGTTCAGGAGAGGTTCAAAATGAGTATTAGGAAAATGTTCTTCCCCCAAAAGGTGGTTGGGCCCTGGAACAGGCTCCCCAGGGAAGTGGCCAAAGTGGCCATGGCCTCAAGCCTGACACATTTCAGGACAATGTTCTTAGGGGCAGGGTGGGATTTTTGGGGTGTCCTGTGCAGGGCCAGGGGTTGGACTCATTGCTCCTTGTGCATCCCTTCCAGCTCAGGGCATTCTATGGCTCTATGATTCTATGTTTTATCAGTGTCTTACTAGCCAGATTAAAGTGACTAAAGCTCAGTTGAACTCTGCAAGCTATCTAAAAATAATTTTAGATTTTAAACTTCGCCCAAGATAATTCAAGGTATTTTTCTCCCCCTCGCGTGTTACTTGTCTCAGTAACATCAGGACTGACATGAAAAGAGCTATCCCAGCACAGAGGAGAAGCTATTACTATGTTCCCAGGGTTTAAAGATGAATGTCTTTTAATATAAAAGTTTCCTAGCAACGTGTGTTCTCAGCCCAGAACGTGCTCCAGAGGCAGTGATGCTCTCGGGATTGTCTCCATCCCTCTGTCTGAGCCCCGTGCTCTGTTGCCATCTCTGCCTTCATAACCCACACTATTCCAGAGCAGCAGCCTCCTTTTCCCATGTTCAGCTTCTCACTGTCTCCCACTTTGATCTTACACATGAAAATATCTACCCACCCTTGTCTGGTGATGTGGATCTGCTGCCTTCCTTCAGCGCTCTGCACAAGCACCTCATTTTTCCTCCCTGAGTATCAGTCTCCAGAGTATTTCAGGCTCTCACATTACTCAGACTGAACACGCTCCAAACCTGGCAGCTGTTCTGGCTGTGCATGGAGAAGGATGGTCCTGGACCAGAGCCAGCACCTGAGAGCACCAGCACCTTCCACATCTGGAGCTGCATCCTGCACTGAGAGGGAAGGGGAAGGGGAAGGAAAAGGAAAAGGGGAAAAGGAAAGGGAAAAAGGAAAGGGGAAAAGGAAAGGGGAAAAGGAAAGGGGAAAAGGAAAGGGGAAAAGGAAAGGGAAAAAGGAAAGGGAAAAAGGAAAGGGAAAAGGAAAGGGGAAAAGGAAAGGGAAAAAGGAAAGGGAAAAAGGAAAGGGAAAAAGGAAAGGGAAAAAGGAAAAGGAAAAAGGAAAAGGAAAAGAAAAGGAAAGGGAAAAGGAAAGGGAAAAGGAAAGGGAAAGGAAAAGGGAAGGGAAAGGGGAAGGGAAAGGGGAAGGGAAAGGGGAAGGGAAAGGGGAAGGGAAAAGGGGACACAGATTTTCCTAAGGTGCAATGTTCTGGTGAGCCTGAAATGACAGAAAAATAGGTCATGGCCAGGGATGAGCCAAAAAGCAAAGCGGTATCAGCTGATGTTCACTCTTTCTCCACACCAGGACAGAGCAGGCTGTGTGACTGTCGTGTGTCAGGGGACTCTGTGCCTTCACACGTTATCCTGTAGCTCCCTTGAAAGAGAGTCATGATCCAAAGTGTTGTGCTGCATCACTAAGTCCCGAGGAAAACTCTTTGGAGTGTGGGTGTGAAGACTCAGGTCTGTGACAAAGGGTTCTTCTTCCCAGGAGCAGAATCTGACTGGATCACTGCCAGCTCCATCCCAGGGCATTCCCCTGGCAAGAGAAGGGCTCTCCATGTGCTGAGAGAAGTGACAGGGGAGGGCACAGGCAGGGAGGTGGGATGCTGTGGAATTAGTGAAAATTAAGAGGAAAACAAAATCATCCCCTGACTATTTCTTTGAGGAATTGGGCTCAAATGCCAGGACTGAAAAGTGCAAACAGACAACTGTTGCCCTGGCAACCCCCAAAAATACTACAAAGACCAGCAACATATACTGATCCTGCCCTGTGAGCAGGAAATGCATGTTTAGGGATCATACAGGGAAATTATACAGTGCCTCCCTCACATCGGGGTGCAGCTGGTCCTCAAGGACTGATGTCATAGAATTGTGGAATCACAGACCAGTTTGAGTGGGAAGGGACCTTAAATCTCATCTCATTCCACCTCCTGCCATGGGCAGGGACACCTTCCACAGGTTCAGGTTGCTCCAAGCCCTGTCCAACCTGGCCTTGGACACTTCCAGGAATGGGGCAGCCACAGCTTCTCCGCCCAACCTGTGCCAGGGCCTGTCCACTGAGCTGTCTGGAGCTTGAGGAGGGTCCAGCCCTCACTGGCTTTCATGGCTCCCAGGGGGTCTTGAGGATGTGGGACACGAAGAACTGTACAGTGTGCAAAGGCCAAATAATCCCAAAGGGATGTTAGCTTGCTCTAAGCATTTGATTGGTGGCAGTGGGATTTGGGACAGTTCTTTGCCAAGCCAGGATTTTCCAGCACTTGCATAAATGGGAAGAAATACCAGAAATTTGTCCAATTTGCATTTAGTGTGGGTTTAAACTCATTTATTAGCCGTGAGAAACCCCTAACCAGAAGAAGGAAGCAGGAAGCAGGCTGCTGGTGAACCCTCTGCAAGGCAGCATCCAGGAGCAGTATCTGAGCTCTTTTCTGATCCATTTCTCACTTACTTAGTGTAAAGACACAGTGCTGAAGTGCAAACACAAGGATCTACAGAGGCAGCTGAGACGTCACACTGTCAGTGGTTTTGTGATACAGCATTTGCTTTAACGCATCCCTCATCAGCAGGCCTGAGTCAGAGATGCTTCAAAGAACATCACTCTCAATTTACTCAGTTCCTGCATTGATAAATCTATCTGCACTGCCACTGAATACATCTCAATTCCTTCCTTGCACAGCAGAACCACAGTGGCCCATCCCGTTGAAAGAAGGTGCCCGAGACCAACTGTGCCAGCTCTGGACCCTGCGAGGTGCCACAGAGAACACAAAGCCAGGAATTAATCACTGGCACACAGAACTGTCCACCAGGGGCTGGACAGGCTTTGAAGTTGCCTTAGGACAGGTAGGAAACCTTCTTTGGGTTTGTTTACTACCCAGATGTTCTGATGCTATTCGAGCTATAAACCAGGTGGAACATGTTCTATACATTAAGCTGTTCCTGTTGGCAGCCACTGCATCATCCTCCTTTGTAAACTGTAGTATCTCATGGCTGAGGAGCCAAAATTGCCCAGGAAAACTCTTAACACATGTAGTTCCTTGCAAGAAAAACCATGATCTCCCCTCCAACTGCTTTAAGAATTCATGCACCTGCAGGAGAGATTTCTTCCATCAGCTGATAAGGACATGAGTCCCTTTTCTTTGATAAGAGCAACTGAGAAGCAGAAACAGCTTTAGAGAAAGGGTCCTCCTTGTGCAGCAGGGGCCACTGTAGGAGAGAAAGGCTCCTCATTTCCCTGTGGACCCAGAAATCAGCCCCCAGTCACCTCCATTCAGGAGCCAGTGCCTTGATGTGCCCAAATTCCCTGATGCTGAATGTCACCAATCGAGCAGCATTCTCACAAAAGACAGATTTGGACTTGGCAAAGAGGAGGCATAGCTGGGATTCCTCTGCTGAATGTCAGGGGTGTCTCACCCTCTCCCTTCCTCTCCCAGGGGACTGGGCTGCAAATGGGCTCCTGGAGAGTCTGTGGTTTTCTTGTTTCTGATAATCCTGGGACAAAAGGAGTTATTTCTGGTTCTTGCTATGGGAGGAAAATATTCAGGTAACCTTTACAGTGTTAACTGCAGCACACATAACCCAAGCTTAAGCCATATGTTTTCATTTGGCTCACAGAGCACACTTTTCACACTCTCCTCTCTCCTTATCAGCTTCTCTATCTGATAATCTTTATTTATAGATATCTGCCTTTCCTCATGCAGTAGCTCTGGCCCAAACCAGGCTCCAGCACTGCTCTCCTCAACTTATCGGTCACTGTGGCACCTGCCCATCTTCCCTCTTCCCTTGCCAGCTATCCTCAAAGACAACCCCAAACCAACTGCTACTAAATTAATTTATTTTTGCCTGGAAATTAAACACTACCCAGAGAGGGGTGTGGTCTAAACACTGAGCCTCGGGCAATGTTCTTGCTTTAGGGCTCCCCCTTAGCTGTGCCACGAGTGGGTCTTGAGGGCTTTCCTCTGTGTTGTTTGGAATACTTTGAGCCCTGGTGTTAAATAATTTGGGGAAAGGAAATCTAAAAGCCATTGTTTCTAAATGAAAAATATCTGGGCAAGGCACTTTTCAGTTTGGTGCTGATTAATTGCAGAAAGCAAAGAGGGGTAGCAGGACTGGGTGGAACCACTGAAATGTCAACTGTCCCCTTAAACTCCAGACAAATACAGAATCACTGGTGGAGAACAGTATTTACAGGTATTTTATGTGATGAGATGAAGATAGTAAGAAATTGATAAAAGCACATATAAAAACATGAGATCCTGAATTCTTCATTGTTCCTTAGTTCCACCTCTCCAAGGTCAAGTTTTTGAAACCCAATTGACTTCCTGACTTTCAGCAGCCCAACAACTCGGGACAGTTTGAATCCTGTTGTTCACAGGGCCCTATGGAAAGAAAACTCTTTTTTTTTTCTGAAATAAACCCCTGTCATTTTCATCCTGGACTGGGGTGCTTTGACATTAAGATGACAAGCATCTTATCTAGAGTCTATTTCCACATGCGATTTTCACCCAACAAGAAGCCTTCAGGCTTTAGATTAGATCTGCTAACAATGCCATTAGAAACACAGAGGATACAATCCATGCCATTTCTGATTGCAGATTGCCCTGTACCAGCTCAGAGCCCCTCTCTGGGCACTGCTTCCCATGCCCTTTATGGGTGATATTGTCAAGTCCATCAACAGCATGGGCCTCTCTTTTCCTCTCCCATCTTCATGCTGTGTAACACCCTGCAGTAATTTCCCTCATGACAGGCAACACACCAAAAGAATTAAGTTTTGGGAGACTGTATTTTTTATCACAGCCTATGATTTTCCATGGTCACTCCTGTGGGCTCCCATCCAACCTTGACCAGGACACAAAGCCTGTAATTGAGCCCATGTAACCTTCTGTGTTGGTTTAGAGTTAAACCAGTAGGAGAAATGAATCCAACTCAGAATGGGATTGCAAGTCAGAAGAACAATTTAAGAAAAGATCACAAAATACACTGAAACAGAAAAGAGAATTTGTTTGTGCCACGAAAAAAACCACCAGATGTACAGCCCAACACAGTGGGGCACAAGCAGAGTGGAGCTCACCAACTCTGTGCTGAGCACCATGTGGCCGCCCCTGCGTTCAAAGTAAAAAGAAAACAAAGTACCTGCTGGTGAAAGTGATGGTTGCAGTCTGGTGGCAGTCTCAGTCTGCTCATGGCTCTGGTCCTCCTCTGGATCTGAAGAGAGATCCCAGGCCCAAACCCTTCTGCTTATATCCACTTGGGCTCCGTCCAGTCCCTCCCCCAGGGCGGAGACTTAAACAATGGGTGATTTACTCTGTGAGATAAGCCATGGCCTATTTTTGGCATCCCTGATGGCCCATTAGCAGACATGACCTCTCAGGTGGGTGTGGAGGCAGGAGAATTTACTTATCTCCCAGAAGTTTCTAAACACCCAGTTTGTACCCTGAGGGGTGTGCTGTCCCTTAGACAATAGCTGCTAATGTGCCATTGTGAGCAGTTTGTGGGAAAAAATGGCACAGAGGGTTTAGAATACACCCCCACCCAGTGACAAACTGATCCTGGCTACTAAAACCAGGACACCTTCTCCCCAAACACAGACCTCACAAGGTACAGTGTGCAGGCACACGTGTGGAGAAATTAGAGGCTAAAGGTGGCCCAGGCAGCTCGTGGCACTGGGACATTTTCTCCCTTCAGCCAAAGATGATGTTTTTCCACTGTTTGATTACATTGCAGGTGTTATGGTTTGGAGCACAAGTCATATGAGGAGTGGCTGAGGGAGCTGGGAGAGTTCAACCCGGAGAAAAGGAGACTCAGCAGGGACCTTCTTGCTCTCTCCAACTCCCTAACACCAGGGTGGAGCAAGAGGGGCTATCAGTTCCTTCTCCCAGGTAAAAAGCGATAGGACAAGAGGACTAGAAGAGGGCTAGTAGGCAGGAGGGCTTTGCAGAGAGACCTGGAAAGGCTGGAGAGATGGGCTGAATCCAATGGGATGCGGTTCAACAAGGCCAAGTGTCTGGTCCTACCCTTTGGCCACAACAACCCCCTGGGGCAGCACAGGCTGGGACAGAGTGGGTGGAGAGGGGACAGGCACAAAGGGACCCGGGGTGCTGATGGACAGGAAGCTCAACATGAGCAGCGTGTGCCTAGGTGGCCAAGAAGGCCAATGGGATCGTGGTCTGCATGAGGAATAGTGTGGCCAGCAGGAGCAGGGCAGGGATTGTGCCCCCGCACTGGGCACTGGTGAGGCCACTCCTCAAGTGCTGTGTCCTGTGCTGGGCCCTCAGTTTAGGAAAGATGTTGAGGTGCTGGAATGTGTCCAGGTCAGGGCAACGAGGCTGGGGAAGGGACTGGAGCACAAATCCTGTGAGGAGCAGCTGAGGGAACTGGGGATGTTCAGTCTGGAGAGGAAGAGGCTCAGAGGTGACCTCATCACTCTCTACAACTCCCTGGCAGGAGGGTGCACCCAGGTGGGGTCAGGCTCTGCTCCCAGGGAACAGCAATAGGACAAGAGGGCACGGCTTGAGCTCTGCCAGGGAAGGTTTAGGTTGGATATTAGGAAGTTCTTTATGGGGAGAGAACATTGGAATGGGCTGCCCAGGAGGTGGTGGAGTCACCATCCCTGAAGGGGTTTAAGATGAGACTGGATGTGGCAATCAGTGCTGTGGTCTAGTAGATGAGCTGGTGTTGGGTCAAAGGTTGGACTCGAGGATCTCGGAGGTCTTATTTAAACCTGATTGATTCCGTGATTCCATGAAACAACCTCAGGTTACACCAGGGGAGATTCAGGCTGGATATAAGAAAAAAAATTCACAGAAAGAGTGTTTAACCACTGGCACAGCTGCCCAGGGAAGTGGTGGAGCCACCATCCCTGCAAGTGTTCAAAAAAAGAACAGACATGGAACTTTCTAGTATGGTTAAAGGGCCATGGTGGGGTTTGGCTGAAGACTTGATGATGTTGGAAGTATTTTCCAACCTTACTGATGCTGTGATTCTTCAAAACCGTGAGTGTTACAGCTTCTATCCTGTGCCATCTGCTAAACAAGCTAAGGAAACACAATCCACAGCCCAGGAGTGCAGCCCTTCACATCTTATCAAAGTAATGCAATGGCTACAAAGAGCTTGGATCCTATTGCATCCTAAGATCACATTCCTTTTCTGCCTCTTTAAGTGTGCAAAATCATGGAATCTCAGAATGGTTTGGATGGGAAAGGACCCTAAAGCTCATCCAGTTCCACCCCCTGTCATGGGCAGGGACACCTTCCACCAGCCCAGGGTGCTCCAAGCCCTGTCCAACCCGGCCTTGGACACTGCCAGGGATGGGGCAGAACCCATGGGCAAGGCCCTGAGGACCAGAGAGACCAAAAGGTGTCTGCCAATGTTCCTTCCTATTTGCTACTGCTCTCAAGTCAAGAAATAATTGTGCTGAAAGTACCAGTGTACATTTCTGATCTCACTTTTGCTGTCCAGGCATACAAACTTAATTTCCTGATTTAGATTTCTTTTTTTTCAGATTCTTGTTCTTTCTTAGCTTCACATTTTTAAGGCTTCATTTCTTATTGCTTGTAAACTGTATTTCCCTAAAAAACCCCACTGTGATCAACTTGAGGAGGAAAAACCCACTAACACCTGTATTCATAATTCACATTTTCTTTACAATTTTACATGATCTTGTAAATGTTGCTGGAAGAGCTCTGTGGTGCTGCTCCTGCTCTCTGCAAGTGAACGGGACAATGGCAAAACACTGAGAAGCTTCAGTGAGGACAGAGCTGAGGACAACCATTGAGAGGAGATTGCTGCACATCCTAAACTTCATAAATTCTGAGCTGTAGCTGTCTGAGGAACCATTTTGCTCATTCCAGCATTGTCATTAATAGTCAGAGCAGTTATTCCCACCCCATGGGGTTGGGAAACTGTAAATAGCAAAAAGAATGAGAATAGACAGCAGTCAAGCAACAGAATATTAAAAAGGTCATATGGAGTGCACAGCACCAAAATGGAATGGCTATATTAGAGGGAGGAATTCCAATAATAGCCTCCCAATTTCAAGATAATACCAGCATGGTGAGCTCAGAATAAGAATTGGGAAACTAGAACAGTTTAACAAATAGCATTTTTCTGACCCTCAGATTCCTTTTCTTGGTGTCAGCTAAATTCTGTGAGTATTATCATCCTTTCCCCAGAGATCTTAGTGATGCTGTGGTACATGAGAACGAAGCAGAAGGAAGAAAAGCCTCAGCTGTTCCCTCTGACCCTCCCTTTGCATCATTTCCCAGGAAATGTGCTTCCTTTTGGTGGCTGACACCCGGGCTCTGTGCGGTGAATTCCGTGCGTGCCCCCCAAACATGAGCACCCCCCCAGCTCCCCACTGGGTCCGAATCAATCCATGCTATTCACAGGCACAACCCCGGGGAAAGAGTGGAAGGGGGAGCTGTGTAATTGCATATTGGCTGGGAGATCAATGGCTCCTGAGCCCAGCACCCTGGGAGAGGCAAAGCAAGCTGCTGACTCATCGATTATTTCAAATGATGCTCGTGGTGTCTGCTGCCTCTGAACACCACAGTGGCTCCAGGCATTTAAGGCAAACTCCAATGATTTCTTCCACCACCCTCCTGGGAAGGATGCCAGTCTTCAAAGGCTTCAAAATCCCTGCTATTTCCATAACTGTAAGAATTTGTTTACCTCTAGGATTTTCATCTAAAAACTATATATAACCTTTCAGGGCTTCTGTCAGAGCACAAGAGATGGGGAGAAATCTGTGTTGCTACTGGAAACCAAAAGTGAGGAAGGGATAATGTTTGCTGGAAGCAGCAGCTGAGAGCACACACAGTCCCCAGCTGGAACAATGGGCATCACCTGCACACCCTTCAGCTGGGCAAAGCTTATTTAGGGAAATCTAAATTAGAGAGGGAAAAGAAGAGTGTGGCTTTCACAATTAAATGCCTGAGCAGCAGGTTTTCGTGGTTGGGGAACTGTGAGCACATCACCAGGCTGTGTATTGCAGTGCACACTGGAAAGATTCATCTATAAAATTTTCATTACACTGGTAATGAAAGGGTGTCAGGGTGGGCAGGCCCTGGCACAGGTTGGGCAGAGCAGCTGTGGCTGCCCCATCCCTGGAAGTGTCCAAGGGCAGGTTGGACAGGGCTTGGAGCAACCTGGGCTGGTGGAAGGTGTCCCTGCCCATGGCAGGGGGTTGGATCTAGAAGGTCTTTGAGATCCCTTCCAACCCAAACCATTCCATGACTCTATGACATGTAAAAAAACTTTGAAAAGGGTGACAATTTCTACAAGGTGAATGTGCCATCCCATGACAGATCAGGAGCTGAAGGTTTTCAGGGCACAGCATCACCTAAATGTGGCTTCCAACAAGCTGGTCCTACTCTTTCTCATTGGGGAAGTCACTTGTTGGCCAACCAGATAAACCAGTTCACAACATTAGGTAAAATTTGGAACATACAGCCTGAACTGGCAAAAGCGCATTTCTAGGAGTCAGAAGTCAAAGCCAGGCATGGTGCTGGACGATGGAAAAGTTGTGGGAAGCAATCATGGATTGGAATGAGGATGCCTAGTTTTCATCTGGCCTTCCATTTCTTCTTCAGAAGAAGAAGTGGTTTTTCTATAATCTGTTTGCATTTTATAACAGATCATCATAATTTTCAAAGAGTCCCATTTAATATTATCATTGCTCCTTAGATGCTGCTGCAATCCAGGCTGTAGTGCAAGAATCCCCAAGATCTCAGTAGCTGGAAAAGTAGCTAAAATGTGGGGCTGTCAGGCCGTGCCTCAGAGGGGAACGCTAATTAATTATTGGCAATATTTGACAACAGGGCACTGAGCTTTCTTTCCTGCATGTCATTTCAAGTTTGGACAAGCTCGAAGAACAAAATCAAATATACTTTAACAGAAGTAGAAATTTACTCTTGTACAGATGGATTTACAAAGCTTTTTCAGACCTTTGCAGAAAACACTTGCAAAATATTAAATAAAATTGATTTTCATTATCATTTTAAAGCAAAATCCTCAGTTCTTCCTTTTGTGCAATATCCCATTTCAGCTGGATCTTTTTCTATTGCATTTTGTGGGGCACAATTGCTTTCCATAAGGGAGTAAGGTAATACCTCAGCAGGGAGTTCTTCAAGCTTGATCTTTTAAGCATTTATATTTTCTGAATTGTTATTCTAGTTTTACCAATAGACTCCAACTTCAGTAAGTAATTGAAACAGTATCTGTGTTCAGTAGATCGGACATCCCTGATCTGAACCACAGGGGAACAAAAAAAGACCTTTATCCTTTGCACTGAAACCTGATACCCGAAGTGGCTCTTCCAGGTGATTTTGCAGGTTTTACACCAGAATTAACTGTTCAGTGCCAAATTCTGCTATTGGCCTCAGATCCATTTGGTTTAACTAAATAATGGAAACGTTGCAACAAAAAAGATCCGTTTCATGTGTGATTTATTTAAATACATTTGCTTGTCCTTAAGATTGTTTTTAACAAGGGTATGTGAGAAAAATCTCTTTTATTTAAATTTAGAAACTGCAAAATATAAAACAAAAAAGTAAGGCAAAACAGGAAGATGGTAAACAGTACGTACTGGGCGCCCAGGTCCCTCAGGTCCAAAAAGCACACCCCCCAATTCAAAACTGGAGCTTTTAGAGTCTTCTAAAGTCCCACCCCACCTGCCCCTGGTTGGCTGTGCCGTGCTGGGAGGTGGGGCCCTGGACAAGATGTCAACCCCCATGACCAACCACGTGGTTGGTGAGGTTTCCTTATCCATGTTCATTTTACAATGCCCTGTTTCTGACCACATGGTCCTTGGCACGGGCCCCACACAGGACCTGGTACTTTACAGCTCCCCAAGACGCCTATAGATAAGAAAAAAAACCAAAAAAACCCCACATAAATTCTTATCTTTGTAACCCTTGCTCCATTATTTATTTTGCTTGTAATAAAACTGCTTGTTTATTTCTCATAGACATAAAGGAATTAATGAAGTAGGCAAGTCAGGGACTGTATCACAACGAGGAAACCACAACTAGCTTGGAAATGCGTTTCCCCAGTGTGCCAAATACATCTCTTTTCCTAAAAGTGAGTGAAAATGTCTGAGTGCTCTTCCTCCCTCCCTTGGCTCTCGCCCATAGGAATCAGTAGACTGAAACAAACAGTCTGAGCCGAGCTCAGCTGAGCCTGCTGAGTTGCTCTGCTCCTTTGATGGACATGGCCCTCCAGCAGGACCCCTCTTCCCACGTCCTCTTTGTAACCTGCCACTGTTAAAAAGTAGGTAAAACCGACCTGGAAGTATTCCTGAAAGTTTTCCAGCCTACAAACCACACCCAGAGGAGCTGGATTTTTCCAAACTGGGTGTGAGCTAATCAGAGGAATGTCGTGACCAAACCACTGATGATTTGCAGCACTTCTATCCATCACAAAACCAAAGCCCCAGTGGGTTCTGTCCTGCTGAGATGGGTAGGACACTTAAAGCACTTAACTCCATTCTTCTCAACCATGGAAACTTGTGGAGACTGCCAGAGCTGGAAGAGCAAGAAAGGGAGCAGAGGTGCTGGGAATGCCATGGAGAGGGACAGGGATAGCACCAGTAAAACCATAGAATCATAGACTCTTCTGAGCTGGAAGGGCCATAGAGTCCAACTCCTGACCCTGCACAGACACTTCAACAATCTCACCCTGCTCCTGAGAGGATCATCCCAACACTCCTGGAGCTCTGGCAGCCTTGGTGCTGTGTCAGCTGCCCTGGGGAGCCTGTTCAGTGCCCAACCACCCTCAGAGGGAAGAGCCTTTTCATGAAATCCAACCTAAGCCTGTCCTGACACAGCTCCAGCCATTCTCTGGGTGCTGTCACAGCTCACGGAGAGCAGAGGTGGAGCTGCCCCTCTGCCCCTTGTGAGGAAGATTCAGACCCTGATGAGCTCTGATCTCAGTCTCCTCCAGGCTGAACAGACCAAGTGCCCTCAGCCACTCCTCATATGGCCACTCCAAACATTTCACCATCTTCACAGCCCTCCTTTGGACACTTTCTAATGGCTTTGTAGAAAATCATCACACGGTGTCTCCCTGACACGGGGAGGAAGATCATAGCAAGGCAGAAGTCCTGCAGGCACTCAGTGTGCTTTTATCAACATTCTCTGAAATGCTTTGCCAGCATTTCTGTAGGTAGCTGTGCACTCTCAGTCTTTGTTTAATCAAAGGCCAGAGCTGCCTGCCTGGGCTGCAATGGCTCTGCAGCCTGGGACGGGAGGCAGCAGCCAAGGCAACAGCCTCCTGCAAGTACATGGCTGCATTTAATGCCTCTTCCAACATCTTAAAATAGCCCTATTTGTTTTCCTTTTGTCATGGCACTTGCTTCACTCCCAGGCTACTGCAGAAGAGTATTTTGTCGTTTGATTAATGCCCCTCTAGCAGAACAACTTATAAATAGAGACAGAGCGAGTGTTGCTGAGGTGTTGAGGGCTTGAGCCTGTCTACCACATTGGGTTTCGTAACCATGAACATGCTGCTTTCCAAGATTTAGCTCTCCTCTTTTCCATTCTTCTGACTCGAAAATAAGCCTGTGTTAGGTTCTTTCATAACCACCATATGGTGCCTAAAAAACCTTTGGTACATTCGCAGTTCCCCAGGGTCTGCTCTAGATTTAAGGAATAGATTTCTGAGGATGGCAATCACGGCAGCTCAAACAGGTTTTACAGGTGGAGGGGTTTATGTCTTTTCTAGTGCTTAGTACACCTGTCCAGCAAACAGGCAGTGTCTGAAGGCAAGTGGCTCCTCAGTGAAACTGTGTATTGCCTTTCCAATACATCAGATTTTATGCCTTTGGATTTAAAACACTTGCTCCTGCAACAAAAGTACACAGAAGTGCAAGATTTCTCTGCAGGTCTCCAAGCACATCCCCTAGATTCCCTCTTCCTGGATACTCCCTGACTGGCATTTGTCTGGCTTATCTCTTACCTGCTTCTCTCAGTAGCTTTTATTTTAAAAATCCTTTGGCAAACAAAATTGAATGTTGTGCTGCAGGTGAGGCTGAAATGTGGATCTCCAGTAGGATGTGGTTACATTTGCAGTGGCATTTATTTAGATCATTTTCTATCTTCTCACATTTTATGACACAGCCACGCTCTGATCAGCTTCCTTTCATTCCATCCCAGCAGATTTAGAGACCAAGCTTCAGGCTTCTTTTCCGTCGTAGGCTCTTTTTATCAAATCTAAATTTTATCTATATTGTGGTTTGGTTGGTTAGGTTCATCTGAAATCTTCAGGTTGTCTCTTTTAAACTACATTTCTCCTTTAAAACTGTGATATGAGTAATTCATATTTATTTTCTTGCCCTCTTTGCTTTAATGCCTTGTGTAATTTTTTCTGTTCCTAAAATGAGAATAATTAATAACCAGTCTTACTTTTATAGCTTTAGAGTGTACTATTTTTGTTAGAAAGAATATTCCCCTTCTTCTGAAAGCATTTTAAGACAGTTAGAGGTAGGTGAATTGATCTGATTAACTTATCTACTAAACTTCCCTACAGAATAGACCAAGATGTACTCTGTCATTCTTTCCTGTTCTTGCTGGAAGCTGATTTTGACTCCCCCAATGGATACAGAAATATTTCACAATAATCACCCAGGTCACCTTCCTTAAACCACTGAAACCTCAAGGACGTGCTCCAGACTCTGCTGGCAGTTTGTTTTGGGGACCTTCTGCCCAATTCATCACCCCAGGCCTTTGATCAGCGTGTTACCAAGTAGCTAATATGTAGCTGGCATTAATTACTCTGTAAATAGAAATAAACGAGGTCTCAATTCCATTTTGGAAATTGGTTAGAACAAATAGGGCAACCTGGAATGAATCAACAGTGGATGTAATCTGACCCCCAAAAGCCAAAGGAGTGTTTTGAGGGAAATTAATTGAGCACTCTAAAAAGCATGTGTCCTGGTTTTAGTAGCCAGGATCAGTTTGTCACTGGGTGGGGGTGGATTCTAAACCCTCTGTGTCATTTTTCTCACCAACTGCTCCCCATGGCCCATTGGCAGCAGCTGCCCAGGGCACACCCCACCCCTCAGGCTACAAACTGGGTGTTTAGGAACTTCTGGGAGATAACGAAGTTCTCCTGCCTCCACACCCACCTGAGGGGTCATGTCTGCTCAGGGGCTATCAGGGATGCCAAAAATATGCCATTGTTCACCTCACAGAGTAAATCCCCCATTGTGAAAGTCTCCACCCTGGGGGCGGGACTGGGCGTTCCCATCTGAGCCCAAGTGGTTATAAGTTTGGGGTTTTGGAGCTGGGGGCTCCCTTCAGATCCAGGACGAGCAGACCCTTGACCAGACTGAGACTGCCACCAGACTGCAATCATCATTTTCACCAGCAGGTTTCTTGTTTTCTTTTTACTTTGAACTCGGGTGGGCCACGTGGTGCTCAGCACAGGGGTTGGTGAGCTCCATCCTGCTCGTGCCGCGCTGTGCTGTGCTGTACATCTGGTGTTTTTGTGACACAAACGAATTTTCCATCTGTCTCAGTGTATTTTGTGATCTTTTCTTAAATTGTTCTTCTGACTTGCAATCCCATTCTGCGTTGGATTCATTTCTCCTGCCAGTTTAACTCTAAACCAGCACAAACTGGTGACTTAGCACTGCCCTGTTCACCACTGACCCATGTCTAAATGCATTCCTACAACACCCCAAACTACTCTGTTTCCATCACCAGTCTCTTGCACCAGATTTACTCCCAGGAACCCTTCATGGTGGGGAACTCTTCACCAGCCTGGTTGCAGGAGCTCTGACCACAAGCCTGTCTCTGCACTTTGCAGGTGGATTTTTGCTTCCCAGGATTTTTGCTGGGGCATTATTTCTGCTGTCAGACAGGACATACCTTACCAAAGAGGGAGGGTTGGAGTGCAACTGCAGAGAGCTGTTGTTTTCTGCTGGGTGAGGATTCACACCATCCAAAAACACTTCATGATGTCCCTAACACAAGTACAGTACATAGTGCACCACACTTTGCACAGCCTCCTGCTCTCAGCATTTCTCCAGCTTGCTGAGTGTTTTCATTAGGGATTCACTGGCATACAGCTCTATTCATAACTCCTGCTCACTTCCCTCAGCTCTTCTTTCTGCAGTAAAGAAGAGATTCATCCTTCCTTGCACAGGGAAACCCAATGGCAGGAGTTAATGACCAGATTATCAGAGAGCAATCCCTGCCATGTGTCAGGGCTAAGCCTGGTTTGAGGATATTTCAGGGAGCTGTTCTTCCTCCACCTGCACACTCCCTTCAGCATCTTCTGAGTGGAAGACATGAAATAAGACATGGGGAAGGCCTGTGCATGTCAGGTGGGGGTGCTGCATGTGTGGAGTGGCACGTGTGTCCCGTATGTGGTCAGTATCTCAGCTGCCTTATGTTTTCTGGGAGCTGAGATACTTACACAGAATCTAAGGCAGACCTGGAAAGCCCTATTATAGAACATGGTAGAAGAAGAATATTCAAATGCAAATATGTTAAACATCAAACTTGATGGTACTGTCAGTTCTGTGACTCTGGGGCTGAAACCAAGACGGGGGTTGGAATTAGATGGTGTTGAAGGCCCCTTTCAACCCAAACCAGTGTGTGATTTTATGATCCTATGTCTTTTGGCACAGTTGTAACCAATAACACCAAGTCAGGTATTGTGGCACAAAGCAGTTAACTGCTGATAAAGTAATTTTTAAGAACATTCCCTTTTTATTATTAAAAGAAGACTGTATTAGTATGCACAAGATAGTAAAGCAAAGCTGTCTTTATTAAAAGCTAAGCAAGGATTTAATTTTTGCTATATTTAGATGAGAGAGAGAGAATTTCTGCCTATTTTCATTACATTATTTTACACTGACTGCATTTTTAGCAACTATGGGATACCCCAGGAATGTTATAAAGAGTTGTCAGCAGTTTTCACTGAATTCTATGACATTTCTACAGTACTCCAAATGATTCAAATAATCAGGGAACATAATACCTTCTGGATAAAATCCCTGTTGGATACCTACTAGCTGAACATTGCTTAAGAGAAACACCTTTTGGGTATCAAATTGCTTAAGAAGGGAAGAAGAGAGAAGTGATTTTGCTCCATTCCTACCCTGCCCAGACAGGGACTGGATCTGATCCATCTGCTTGAAGAAAAACAAACAAACAAACAAAAAACCAAAAAGGGAAAAGAAAAAGCATTTGGGTCATAAATTCTGATGCACCACAGTTTAACGAGACTCATTCAAGCCAGTCAGGATGTATTGAAACAAGCCCAGCATCCACCACTTCAGGTGTTGCATTTTGCAAGCAAATTCAGGCCCCATCCAGGTTTAAGTGGATCCATCATTCTAAGGATCCAAAAGGCCATACATTGAATTAGGCCAAATGTTAATGCAAGTTTCTCCTTAACGTTTCTTAAAGCCAAACACATTCCATTTTTCGGACAATCCCAAAAAGTCCCAACGGCATGGGACAGGTTTCAAGCGCCGCACCAGGTTTTCCTGGGTGCCTGAATTCAGGTTAATTGCCAAGATGAACTCTTTGAAAGTTTTTTAATGACAGATCCCAAAGGAATTTAAACAGAGGGAGCATCCTCCTGGAACCCAGCTGTGTACCTTTGTCTTCTCTTTGTGTGCCCTGAATTCCAAGACCCCACCAAGGAAGTTTTCTCCAACTGGTCTCCAAGTTTGAAGTGTGGGGTCTGGGGGCCTTTTGAGTGCAGTACCACGGGAACAGCACATGGCCTTTCCTCCTCCCTGCCCCCACTGGAGCTGCGTGTCCTTCCCCTGAGGTCTCAGCCAACATCCATTTCCCTGTTTTCTCACTGGCAAAGACAGAAAAAATTCACTTTTCGTGGGCAAAACTTTAGAATGAGTTGCTTGGCTATGCACATTTGGATTTGGATTTATCCACATTTACATTTGGATTGCCTGTCAAGCAAGGGAAAAAGACAAGTCTATTGGAGGACCAGGGGTAAAAAAAACCCTTCAGAGAGGTCACCCAGCCCAGCCCAGCCTGATGGACTCTGGAGCATGCACTACTCCTGCCAAGTTACATGTTGTTCCAAGCTGGTCGTAGCAGACCTCCAGTGGTGCATAATCCAGTCTCACAATGCAGGCCAGGGGCCAGGGCTGGTGGAGGATCCCTCCCTCTCACCAACAATGGCCCTTTTTATTCTGTTTTGGCAAATGCAGAAAGAGATTTCTTGTATCTCATAGATGGGGCTAATTCCTTTGCCCGGTTGGATTCTGTCAGCTGAGCTTTAAGGATGCCCCAGAATCCCACTCCTAGGAGACTGCTACGAGCTGTTCTCTGACGAGCACATCATCAAGGACAACACTCTGATGGGTTTTTAAATTGTTTCTCTTAGTCACAGGCTTAAAATAAAAATTAAAAAGAGGTGGAAGAAACAGTTCAAGCTTCAAACAAATGTAACAGTAATGCTTAGACACTGTGAAAACCGAGGGAGAACATAATTACAGACCATGTTTCACTGAGAGCATGACTCATTAGAGAGAACGAAAAAAAATGCTTTAAACATATATTTTTAACTGCTTGGCTGATAGTAATAATGATAATTAAAAACAAGAACCCTAAACACTTCGGGGCTCCTCGAATCCTTCCAGGAAGCACAAACCAGAGCACATGCTCAGGTGGTGCATGGAATGTGGTTACTCCCTCCAGCTGCCAACCTGCTGCTGCAGCTGCAGAGAGCTCACACCTGGGGCAAAACAGACCTGCAGACCCAAGGGAAAGGTGAGTTCATTGGGCACATAGTTGAGGTTTGAGTGGGGGATGAGATCCATCCAGCTGGGCCCAGCCACACTTCCCAGCAATGCTGGGTGTGCTGATCTTGGACAGCAGTCAGGCAAGGTACTTCCAATAAAAACAGATTTGAGAAGACCATTTTTACCCCCAGTACACTTGTCTGCACCTGTAAGAGATCACTGTTAGCTCTGCATGTCACAGCACATGTTCAAGTGCAGAGGTGGCTTGAGCCTGAGTTATCAGGAAGATTGCAAGGAGCAATGTTGTTCCAGACGTGCACAAAGATACAACAGCACTATGGTTTGGGTGAATATTTTACCCACCTCCCCAACAACAGGAAAGAAGAGCAAAACATGACATTTCTTCACCAAAAGAGTGGTCAGGCATTGGAAGAGGCTGCAGAGAAGCAGCGTAGCACCAAGGGTTCACCCCAGAGCTGAGAGAACGGAAATGGGTCGTGCTGAAGGGTTGGCACAGGCAGGGCTTCCACACATCTGTGTACTTCCATTGCCAAGCTGCAAACTTGACTTCCACCTTCTCAACGCATAATCATTGAATCACAGAATCATCAAGGTTGGAAAAGACCTCTGAGATCATCAAGTCCAACCTTTGACTGAATCCCCCCATGGCCACTAAGCCATATCACTGACAGCCACATCTACTTGTCTTCTTGACCACTTCCAGGAATGGTGACTCCACCGCTGCCCTGGGCAGCTGTGCCAATGCTCAGCCACTCTTTAGTCCAGACATTTTTCCTAATGTCTGATCTGAACCTCCCCTGGTGTAACTTGAGGCCATTTCCTCTTGTCCTATTGCTTGTTGCCTGGGAGAAAAAGGCAGACTCCCACCTCTAAACTGGCCATTCCAAATCGCCTCCTTCTCCATCACATGCCCAGATATAGATTTCAAGACTTGCTCCATGATTTTCCTAAGCAGAAGTGAGGCCAACTGGCCTGATTTCCCTGGATTGTCCTTCTTGTCCAAGATTTTCTTTTTTCCAGCAGTCAGGGATCCCCCACCCAGCACCCAAATCCTTTCACAGATGCAAAGCTGTGTCCTTGCCATGGCTTTTCTAAAAGAGCTATGAAATAAATAAATGTTTCACTTTCAGAAGAGTAATTAGGAGATGGTAAACTGTTTCCTGCCTTTCCACCGATAAAGACCTTACATTGTTGCTTCTTTTATTAATACCAATATTTTTAATCATACATTTAAGAGTCCGAGAGGACAACAATCCAAAATTTTCCGTCCCACTTTTGTCTACTAAAATGGGATGGTTGCTTGAAATTCCACCTCAGAAGCCAATCACACAGTGATATAGACCAGCTACACTTTCCCAGCATCATTTTTCAGGGCTTAGAGCAGCTTAATGCAGACGTTTACTGCTTATGTGCTGTGAAGCTCATTTATCAGCGAGGATCCAAAGATGCCAAGCAAACACATCACACAAATATAAAGCCATCAGACACCAAGTGTTTCCTTCAGCAGCGCAGTAGTTCAAGAGGGGACACAGAAAAACCTTCATTCGAGTTCAAGAGCTGTGGGCAGCACTTGTATAAATATGTGCCTTTGCAGGTAAACACCCAGAGCCAGGAGCTGTAGGTGGAGGGGCAGTTGCTGGTGGCCCCTGGTTGATGAGAGGCCCCCCATGCCCAGCACCATTCCTGGGTGCTTTGCCCTGTCTGATGATCAGCTGGTGAATGTGGAAATGGATGCGGAAGGAAATCAGTGCAAGGCAACGCTGGGGAAAGAGCCTCTCTCCTACCATGGCCTGAGGAATTAACCAAGGCTTTCCTCACCCTCAGGGAAGGTTGCAAAGCAGGAAGAAGCAGCAGCATCCCCAGCGTGACCACTCCCCAGGCCAAAACTGCTGGCGAGGCGTGGGCTCACTCCCAAGTCCTTTTGCCATGGGCTGCCCAGTGGCCTTGGTTTGCCTGGCAGCTGAGATCAGTTTGGGGCTTGCTCTACACAGGGATGACTGCTTTTATATATCTATAAAAATAAGTAATAATATTAACATTACTCCAAATAACTGCATTTTGTGGCAGAATAATCTATTCCCTCCTTAGCTGCCTGCCAGAACTGACTGAGATACCCTCGTCAGTGTAAAAGCTGAAGCCATCTCTGTAGATTTAACTGGAGATATCTGAATTAATATGTCTCATGCTATTATGTGCAGCCATTTTTTCCTGCAATTACTTTTTTTTAAAAATGTAAACAAGTTTGTACATTGATTGTATATTGCTGTTGATTTTCCACCAAAAGCAATGTCTTTCTTTCTGCCACTTTACATGGGATATCCAGGTACGTTACAGCTGGTAACAAACCAGGAAATAAGACACTTTGTTTCTCTAGAACATTGAGGATGTGCTGAATGTTGTACATCATCAGCTGCATCCAGATCTCCTATAAAGAGGACAAAAGTTTGACACAAAGGGTGCAATATTTTACCCTCTTTTTACCACCCTATTGTACCAGGGTGGGCTGGGAACATGCACACACACAAACTTCAGGATTGTAAAAAAGGTTTTCCCATTTAAACTTCAAGCTTTTGAATTCTTTTGTTTTTTCCCTTTGGCCTGTGGGTTAAAATAGCAGGTTTAAAACTCTACCTCCAGCAAGTCCTACAGGTAAGGCCAGCTTCAAGGTTTTATCATGTCTGTCTTCTGCTGAGGAAAGTGAAAGGAATGGACACTTGTTGATATCCAGGTCTGTATTCCAGCTTGATTTACATGGACATCCACAGACACACAGGTGTTGTCTACACCTGTGTGAAAATGCAGGGTTCACACATAAACATGTGTATTGATTAACTCTCTCAACAGTTTAAACCTTCCAGCTATTAACAACTCCAAAAAGGTAGTCAAATTGCTTAAAAGTTTAAGGAAAAACCATTTTTCAAGTTTTATTATTATTATTATTATGCATTCAGTCTAAGAGCACTACAGAAGTCTCAAGGCAAGCCTAGAGAGATATCATCATGCTGGTAAAATCACCTGGAAATGCTTTTGTGGAAACCAGCACTCTGCTGTATCCTTCAAGCCCCATCACTCCATGAAGATAATGTTTCCATAATGTAATTGCAGCTCCATGAAGTTACTGCCATTGCATTTTAATTCCACATGTTTAACTGTTAAAAAGATGAACGAATGCACTGAGAGAAGCCCTGGCACAGGAATTGTACTCGAGGCAATTCTCTTTATGAAATTTGAAAAAAAAACACCTAGAAAACAGATTTTACAGAAGTTAATTGCAGAGAGGAAAGAATTTAATGGGGGGACATTAGAATCATGCTGCAGTTAAAACACAACAGTCACCGAGGCAAATTATAGGCTGCTTTTAAAATTAATATCAAACACTAGCTCGACAAACTACATATGTAAATGTCTCAACTGAAATCCAGCTGCTTTCTTAAAATCACATGCACAGACTCCTCTTTGGAGTGTTATTACACATCCTTTGTGCCTCTGCATAGAAACAAGCAGCCTGGGGCTGGATGCTCTCAGGAGGAACACACCTATTACGCAGACCTACCATCTCTTCACATCTTCTGCTGGGTCTGGGGGCAAATTCAGTCCTATTTTGGGTTTTCTTCACACCTGCTCTGTCTGAAACGTTGGGTAAGGCTGGCAGGCTGCAGAGCTTTGATGTTACAGAGAAGGTGGTGAGCTCTGTTCTGAGCTGAGACACCGTGCTGGGAGCCTTGCAGAGTACGTGGGGTTCGAGGGGTTCCTGACCCAGTGCCACCACCCCTGCTCTGCTGGACCTCACAGTGCTGGCTGGAGAAGTCTGGATGTTCTTTATGTCATCTGAAGTTAGAAGACCTTTGGGAAAGGGAAGCTGTATGTGGATGAAGGGGTGGAATTCTGGTCCTGACAGACAGGTACGTTTGGGAGCTGCCACTCCCCAGGACAGCAGAAGGCAGCAGGGCCAGGGCTGTGCTGGGCTCCACAGCCCACGTGGCTCCTGGTCCCATGTCACACACGCAGACCCTGTGGCTGCAGAAGGATCCCAGCCACTAGAGTTGTCCTGGTTTTAGTAGCCAGGACCAGTTTGTCACTGGGTGGGGGTGTGTTCTAAACCCTCTGTGTCATTTTCCTCACAAACTGCTCCCCATGGCCCATTGGCAGCAGCTGCCCAGGGCACACCCCACCCCTCAGGGTACAAACTGGGTGTTTAGGAACTTCTGGGAGATAAGGAAGTTCTCCTGTCTTCACACCAATGACTCAAGTGTGAGAACTCCCCTCTGGGGAGTAATTAGTACTTTCATACTTACCTGAGGGGTCATGTCTGCTCATGGGCCATCAGGGACACCAAAAATATGCCAGGATTGACCTCACACAGTAAATCCCCCCTTGGGAAACTCCCCACCCTGGGGGAGGGACTGGGTGTTCCCATCTGAGCCCAAGCAAAGATAAGCTTGGGGTTGTGGGACTGGATCTCTCATCAGATCCAGAGGAGGAGCAGAGCCTCGGCTGGACTGGGACTGTCTCTGGACTGCAACCATCATTTTACCAGCAGGTTTCTTCCTTTCTTCTTGCTTTGAACTCAGGGGGCCCACATGGTGTTCAGAACAGGGGTTGGTGAGCTCCATCCTGCTCGTGCCCAGCTGGGCTGGGCTGCACATCTGTTTTTGTGGCATAAATGAATTTCCCTTCTGTCTCAGTGTATTTTGTGATCTTTTATTAAATTGTTCTTCTGACTTGCAATCCCATTCTGAGCTGGATTCATTTCTCCTGCCGGTTTAACTCTAAACCAGCACAGGAGTGTGACAGGGGAGCTCATGGGCAGCTCCCCTCAGTGCCACCACTGTACCACTCACCTGCCTTGCATTGTCTGGAACCCCAGCCAAACATTCTCAGGAAACCATCCTTTAGGAACAGGTGTTTTTTCCTTCAGGGAAATTACATCTCAGCTGGACTGAGCAAAAGGGAGGGCTTCTCTCTGCAGACAGCACCAGTTCTGCCCAGCACAGCTCACTGGAGAAAGTCAATCCAGGCTCTGTCCAGTGATGCCTGAACGTGGGGTACCCAGCACCTAAAGGGAGGTAAGATTTACTTGCTATCTGTGCTCCTCTTGTTGTTCCATCTTATTAGAGCACTTGTTAAGCCATTTGTTGTCAGGCCTTTCTTACTGAGACCCTGAAAGCCCCCTGTGCTGACTCTCTCACCTCCACCATCCCCACCCTGATGCAGAGCAATAACCGGGACAGGTGAGTTATCGCCTACTTCCAAATATGATCGACCCTCTCTCTTGTCTTTAGTCAGTCACTACACATATTTACTGTATTAAACTTGCAGTAGAAGCCAATTTTTCCTTTCCTGTCATTACACAGTCCTACTCACAATCCCACAGTCTCATACACAATGAGATTGTGTTTACTGGTGAAAGCTGTCTTATAAATGATGACCAATGCACCCAATGGCTTTAATTTATTTATAGGACTGCACAAAGGCTGCAGACCCAACCTTTGCTCTCATCTTGCCAAAGGCTATCATTAAATTCTAATTCACAACCTGAATCTGCCCAAGACTTATTTCCTCTTCTCTTCCAAGGACTTGCAGTGTGCTGTTCCCTGGACCTGGCCTGTAATTACCCAGAGCTCACAAGTGTTCACAGGAACACAGGGTTTTTACCAAGCTTAGTTCAAACCCCAGATCTACAAGGGGGAGTAACACACCTAACCTTTGTCTGAATCAAAGGTTTTTCAGTTTTATGTGACAGATTGGACTTCCCGAGGATGGTGGTTGTTCCCCAAAGGAGGCCACCCAGCAATCCACCATGCACCTGCACTAATGCCTCCTACAGCTCCAGGTGAGCACAGACAACCCTTGACTAGTTTCCTCTGACCTTGGCTGTCAGTGGTTAGGTAGGAAAAGCTCTGCAAGGAAGAGATCTTTACTCTTCCAGCCCACACTTCAGCAAAAAAAGACCTTCCCTGAAACCTTTGCAGCTGGGGTTGGAACCTCAGGAGTCTCCCTCAGCACAGGGGGAAGGAAAGCACTGGCAGAGGAGAGCACACACAAACGTGTTTGGCTGTGTAGGTGTTCACTTCATGGCATTTATACCACCTGTGCCTTCCATGGTGCTTTCCTATCTCATGAATAACCAGGGAGGATTGCAGAGAGCTCTAATACTGCTCTGGGTTGTGCTTGTGCACTCCCAGTATTCGTTTGAGAAATAAAGTGACTGTCTATTGCAACGTACTGAACGTGACACACGTGCTGGCAGCAGCGTTGGTGCTCCTCCTGCAGCAGGCATTGTCATACCCTGTTTCAAAAGAAGGCATTTTCCACAAGAATATTGGTTTTAAAAAAAGGCATTGCTGATGGTGCTGTGATAAAGGTCATGCTGCTTGCCATAAAACCCTTACTGTGCAAGGCACAGGGGCCAAACACAACTAAATCTTCATGCAGGGCTGCAGCACAGTCACCATGTACCATATAAGCACAGACCTGCTGCTTCCACCTTAATCTATAGCTCCCTGATCTTGGAACAGCAAGATTTTCATAAGGAATAAGGAATTCTGCACTGCTTGGTAAGCTGGCACATGTGCTCAAAGAGTAGTGACAGAAAAGCCTGCACAGAGCCTACAAGAAGGGATTGTTCCCTCTCCACGTGTAGAGGAACTGGTGGATGTGCCCCAAAGGACTAAAGAGATGTTAAAAGTGGGAAGACACCACAGGAAGACGGAACAGGCAAAACAGTGAGTGAAAAGGAGGGAGGTGGAGAAAGCAAGATGGATGTTTTACTGGAGAACCACCAAGCAAAACCACCCCAACAAAAGGCCACAGCAGCACAGACTTCACGGAAGTTTTTCCCACTCAAGCTGTGAAGGTCAATAAGATGTTTGATAGAGGCAGTGTATTTTTGTTCTGGAAGCAGCCTGGTTCTCCCTCCTGCTGGTTATGTTATTCCTACAAAAGACTGCCAGCTAAGAAGAGAAACTCATAGCTACACACTCTGTATAAACTGGAACAGTGAGACCTGGTAAAGATAAACCTGAGCGTATACTTGGAGAGATGGAATGAATACTTTTATAATCTTACTCTCCTTTTTTGAGTTCAGTTGCATAGCAGGAAAACCTCTTCAAAAGGCTAGCATTGTATGCTAGAATCACATTCTGAAAGACTAACCCAAAGTACCCTCCAATGTACTGTCTGCAGGTCTGGTTTACTTTTATTAAGAAGCCTTTTGTGCCCTTTGAGGAATTTCTGAGGGCATGTTTCACCCTACTCTTGATTTTTGGCTTCTAACTTGAGCTGGAAGCATTGACAGCAGCTTTCTTGTTCCAGTGCAGGAATACCAGGGGATCTGGTGGCCTCTGCCCACAAGCAGCTGATTGTCCTGCCTGTCCCAGGTGATGGCATGCCAGGTCCTGCTGGAGCCAAGCCTTGCACAGTGTGGCACAGCTCAGCCCTGTGCTCAGCACCAGCACCCCTTCTCTGGCAGAGAAGCAGCAACTTCCCCCACAACCTTCCCCAAAATCCAGGAATCCTGGACCTCAGCTCTGCCTCAGTGTTCCCTACAGAAAGGTTTCGGGCTTTGTTTGCTCGCAGCTGCTCAGCCAGGGTTCAGCTCACCGCGGGAGAGGGCTCCTTCCTCTGACCACTCTGTTAAAAGCTTTGTGAAAAATGCGAAGTTAAACACATTCTCAAATCATCTCTGAGAATCAAAGCAGGTTAAGGAACTGCAACGTGCTCTTTGTTGGTTAATTTGTGCTGGTTTGGCTCTATGGGACTGGGTTTTGGGGTTTTTTAAGCCTTTTGTAACTGTCCTTAATTAGACTTCCAATTAATTTCCTGAATGGACAATAATGCTGTCTGCAGAGAGGCACGATGCCTGAAAGCAAAGCAAATCCTTTCTTGGGGTCATTACTACAACATGGTAACATAAGCAAGTATTTTGTGCCCTGAGCAGCACAAGAACGAACTAACTCAGACTACTGACCAAAATTGCCTTTTTCTTTTGCTTTTGACAGATTTATTTTTTTAAAAATTAAAAAAAAAAAAGAAAAAAGAAAAAGGAAAAAAGGAGAAAACATATTGTGGGGTAGATAGATAAACTGACAGGTAAGCTTTGTATATACTCACTGGATTAAATTGCCTTTAATAAACTGGAACTGTTTCAGTCACAATAACAGAATCCTAGATGTTGGTTTCCAATAATTCCTTCCACATAATACTGTAACCTCCATTTTGCATTGTTTTCTCTATGACTTGTGGTGTCACAGTGTTGGGAGGATTTACACTGTGAACTCACCTTCAGATTTTGCCCTAAGATTACAAAAAAAATGGCAGATTCCTGGAAAGCTGCATTGGTGCCACCTCTGAGTGAAAAGGGCATAAATAGCTCATTTCTTTTCCTAATGACCTTATTCTGGAAGAACAGAGCATGGATCCCTTCCCATGCTAACTCATACACACACCTCTCGTTTTATCCCCTTAAATAGCTGCCTTTAAGCCCCCAACAAAATGAATAAAAAAGTACCTGACTGTGTCTAGATGAAAAAACAGTTAAGAATACTTAAAAAATCAGTGCTTTTTGGAACCAGGATTTTAAAGTCCATCTTGGTGTCTGAATCATGTGTGCTTTGACACTGCCAATGGATCTGATATAAAGGTCAAACTGCCGACACTTTCTGGCGTTTGACTTCTGGTCTTTTGTAATACATTAAGACAAAAATTATTTGGAACATATATATAATCAGAAACTGGCATCCCTCAAATTGGGGCAACTGGAAACTTTAGTTTTGCCACAGTATTTTCAGTCAAGTGGTTTGGAAAACAGCCCCAGTTTTGAGCTTTCCACCCTCATGCCAGGTGCGTTAAGCTTTGAGAGAAATGTGTTTTTAGAAGGTGAGTGACCAACCAACAGCAATTCAGTACATCAGGGCAGTTTTATTTCTCACATTTTGCATTTCTCCTGACAATAGCTTTTTAAGAAGGTCTGTGCTCAAGGTATTAATGTCTCACTTCCCATCCAGCCACCTCCATTGCAGAAGCATCTGCCAAGGCAACCTGCAGTGTTACTTATCAAGAAAGAGATTAACCATAATTACTGACAATAACTTCAATATTTCCACCATCCCATGAGCCAGGGCTTTAGAACATGGTGCCATAGAACATGGTGCAGCCAGGTTAAGGACATCACACACAGATTTCTTTCTCATCTTCCTTGTTCATCTTCATAGGCCACTAATAGGAAAAATGCAGCTTTTCTAGGCTAGGCTGAGATTTTGTGGTTTCCTTCCATAAAAATGGGAAGGTGGCAGTTTCTGTCTTGGTCAAACTGTATTTTTTTTTTTTTTTCACCTTTTCAAAATTGCTCCTCTGTATTGTGAGTCTGTAGTAGCAATGCATTTATGAAGGTTCTGAGACTGCTCAATGTGGTGGTAAAAGCACCCATTACTCTTAAACGCTGTCATTAGAGTTTCTCTTCTGAAATAAACCCCAAATGTCTAGAGATGCAGCACACAACAACATGTAAACCACAGCTGCCCTGGCATTAAAACGTTTCCTGTCCCTCAGTCATTGATTACTTCTGGTTTGTGTAATAATCCTGCAGAAGAGCAATGGCAGAGAGAAAGATAAAGTCATATCTCGATCCTCCTGCCTACTTAGGAAGTCAGAAAAATGGTTTGCTGGTGCTCAAGAAGGAAATTCTCAGAAGGGACTAATGACTTCCCCTTGAATCATAACCCTTTCACCATCCATCACACTGATTTAGGGCCTCTCATTTCTCCCTCCTGGCAGGCAGCTGCTCTGCAGAGGGATGCACAGGCAGTCCTACAGCAGACACAGCTCCAGCCCCAGGGATCAAACTCCACCTGCACCCCTGCCTGAAGCCAAGCCTTCCCTGGGGCCACGGAGGGCTGGCAGGGGAGAAGAGTACAGGTGTGCAAACAGGGACACCTGCATCCTGTTCCCAGCCTGGATGTGACCAGTGTTCAGTTGCTGGAAGCTCCCTCAGGAAGCAGATCCAGCACAGAACTGCACTCAGCAGTGCTTCATCCTGAAGCAGCCAGCCCCAAAACCAACCAGGGCATTCTGCTTTGTCCATCCCAGGGGGATGTGCCACAGCCAGCACGCTGGATTTCCTTTGGGGCTCACTCCCACCAGCATGCCTGGCTTGCCAATGTTTTGAGGCACCAACTTTTTCTCCTTCTGTGCTCAGGCAGTGGGAATCACTCATTCATTGAAGACCCACAACCTGGAATGACTTTCCCGTCCGCAGAGACAGGTGAAATTCTTCATTCTGAAACAAAGAAGCAACTGTGTTTCCCTTAACAAAATGCATCAGTCCAGCTGTCAGAGTCCTGGGCTAATTCCTTTCCCAACAGCAGTGGTTCAGCCCCGTGCCCCAAATCCCTTAGCCATGGCTTTGTCACTGGGCTCAGCACCTTTGACACCAAAGTCATGTCCCTGGCCCTGGACAAATATTCTGGATTGGCAAAAAAGTCATTTTGGATTGGCTTTGCCAGTGCTCCCCGAAGCACCCACGGAGCAGCTCCCTGCTGGGCTGAGAGCCTCGATCTCCCACTTCAGGGCACAACCTCAATTTTTTATCTGGAAGCACCATATACTTCCTCTAAGGGATATGTTTTAAAGCAAAGTCACATCTTCCCCCAGCAGACCAGAGGGACCTCGCTCTGGTCAACACAAAATTGGCCATTCCCTGGGGTGGAGGGGGAGCAGCTCCACCCTCAAACCCCCAGGGAGGGGAATGAACCTCAGGCAGCTCCAGCATTGAGATGCTCAACATAAGCAGTTCTTTAGGTAGCAGCACAACTATTGATTTTAATCTCCAACTAGCCAGGGGGTTTAAAAATACATTTGTGGATCTAAACCCCATTTATCTCTGCATAATTTCCTCCACTCCTCAGTATTTCAGTAACACTGGATTGATGCTTAGCTCCTCATGAGCAATGGGAGCATTAAACTGAGATGTTGGCAGCACAGTTTGGCAACAGCAGAACCTGTCACAGCAAAGTTTAAAATCTAAAATATGCATCTTAATAGGGCAGTTACCCTAAACTTGCATCCCCTGTAAGTTCCTATATAAAGCAGGAATTAATTACAACAAATGCTCTGTAAATACAAAGATGTTTTTAATTCCATGGCCTATATCTGACATTATTATATTCTTGATAGCTTCTGTATTTATGTCCTATTTTATGTCCTATGTCTGTGATTATTAAATTCTAAGTCAAAGAAGATTACTCACAATTAGTGCAAACATCAAGATTTAATAAGAACATGAGAGTCACTCAGCAAACAAAAGATGAAAAGCCATCAATGGGAAATAATTGCAAGTATAAGCACCTGGTGAAGTGAAAACACGGTGATGCAGTGCTAATATACTGGTTGTACTGGAATTTTTTAGTACACAGTGCACCAAAAATCTGGTGAACAGGAGAAAGACAAAGCCAGGTGGCGCTGCTTTCGTTAGGCAACAGGTCCCTCAAGAAACACTCCTCCTGCAGATTCGTGTTTGTGACGATGGGAACCAAAAGAGAGAAACATTTGCCGTGTGTTTCTGACATTCTGCCAGTGACACATCAGGAAATTGGTATTTTTACAGACAGCCCTCAGCATAACTGCAGATCCCAGGCAGAATGAATGTGTCCACAAGTTCTGCCGAGGCCACTCAGCACTTTTGGGTCTAAATTGATTTGAAAATTTCCTTTATGTCTCATATTTAATCGTTTCAGTGCAATCTAGTCTATAGGCTGGTTGTTTGTCACATCCCAAAGCTGTCAAGTTTCTTCAGTGTCAGTTTTAAAAGCAGTGCCAAGGGCTTCAACAAAGCCAGCTCTCCTTCCAAAATAGGTGCTCTGGTTGAACCACAAGCTGCTGGGCAAACTGTGGGTAGTGCTGCATGAAATTCAAGCCAAATCATCACAATAGTGATTTCTGGCCTTGAAGCTCCATCTGAGATGGAATTTCCTCTTGCTATTTTAAACTGTGTATCAGTAATAAACAGCAGTCTGTGTTTGGGATCCAGCTGGTCTGTCACAATGGGATTTGAAGTAGCTGTCATTTCAAATGATCCAGACCCAAAGATTTCACGTGGTTTCCTTAAAAAGAAACAAGCAAATGAAAAATTATGCTCTCAAATTTCTGCCTTTGCTAAAAGCCCTGAATCTAGCACAAAGATAACATGAGAGGGTTATAAATTGATATTTGTAAATTTGTATATTGGAGCATGACAAAGAAACTCCTAAAAAAAAAATGCTGAAAGGGTGATGAGCACAAGCCAGTAGTGTCCTCTGGCAGACAAGGAGACCACCAACACCCTGAGCTGTAGTAGCCAGTAGACCACGGGCATTGCCACTGTGCATTCATGAGACATCCTGGAGAGAACTGCATCCAGCCTGGGGCTCCCAGTACAAACCAGACATCAGTGACCCGGGGGGTGCTCAGACAGTGCTCCTGAGATTGTCAAGGGGCTGCCCTGTGAGGGAGGGAACGAGGCTTGTTCAACATGAAGGTTTGAGGGGACCTTGTAGGAGCCCCCCAATACCTGCTAAGAGCCCACCAGGCAGGCAGAGCCAGGCTCTTCACAGTGGTGGCTCTTGGGAGGATGAGGATAGCAGACATCAGCTGACACAAGAAAGGTACAGGCTAGACAGCAGAAATTACCTTCTCACCAGGAGGACAAGCAATGGAACAGGAGACTCAGTCCCCAACTTTGGAGGTTTTCAAAGCCAGGCTCAGGTAAAGCCTCAAGTCACCTGGTCTGGCCTCAGAGCTGATGTGCTGGTTTCGAGTTAAACCGGCAGGAGAAATGAATCCAGCTCAGAATGGGATCGCAAGTCAGAATAACAATTTAAGAAAAGATCACAAAATACACTGAGACAGAAGGAAAATTCCTTTGTGCCACAAAAACACCAGATGTACAGCCCAGCACAGAGGGGCACGAGCAGAATGGAGCTCACCAACCCCTGGGCTGAGCACCACGTGGGCCCCCCACCCCAAGTTCAAAGTAAAAAGAAAACAAGAAACCTGCTGGTGAAAATGATGGTGGCAGTCCGGTGGCAGTCTCAGTCTGGTCGAGGCTCCGGTCCTCTTCGGGATCTGAAGAGAGATCCCAGTCCCAAACCCCAAGCTTATATCCACTTGGGCTCAGATGGGAACACCCAGTCCCTCCCCCAGGGCGGAGAGTTTCACAATGGGTGATTTACTCTGTGAGGTGAACAATGGCATATTTTTGGCATCCCTGATGGCCCATGAGCAGACATGACCCCTCAGGTGGGTGTGGAGGCAGGAGAACTTCCTTGTCTCCCAGAAGTTCCCAAACACCCCCCTGTGCCCTGAGGGGTGGGGTGTGCCCTGGGCAGCTGCTGCCAGTGGTCCATGGTGAGCAGTTCATGAGAAAAATGACACAGAGGGTTTGGAATCCACCCCCACCCAGTGACAAACTGACCCTGGCTACTAAAATCAGGACAGCTGACCCTCCTTCAAGCAAAGCACTAGGCTAGCTGACCTCCTGATTTCTCTTTCAACCTGAGTTATACAGAGAATCTAAGAACAACTTACAGAAATTCTGGAAAAACCAACCTTAATTAGGAACTCTCCCCACACAACAAAGCCTGCCCCAAAGCTTGCACATTCAAGACAGGTGGACTCCCATGTTGCCTCACACTAATAACCTTGTTTTGCAGTATTTAAGGGCACATGTAATGCACCTAAACTCACTCCAGTGCCCAGAGCAAAACGTGCTCTCAGCCTTAGGAGAGCCCAAAGGAAACCAGATGGGGTCAGGTCTTGCAGCTGGGGCAGCCCTGCACAGACACACTCCTGCTGCTGCACAGGAGAGCTCCAGATCTCTGAGTGATGCTGCAAAACCAGGACAGCTGGCAAGGATCACCTTTTTTAATTTCTTTTTTTTTTTTTTTTGTTTTCCCCTCGATTTTTTTAAGGATAGTAAAATTAATAAGGACATAACGAATGGGGATGGGTTGTACCTTGGCAGTGAAGTCTGCTTTGCTTTCTTCATGCCTTCCCTTTGGTCTACTGCAGGGCGGGTGCTTGGGGCCTTGGGCATCCCACCACTGCCACCCCACCACTGCCATCACCTGTGGAGCTGCTGCTGTACCTTTGGGGACATTTTCTCTTCTTCTTCCTTATTTCCTGCCTCCCTCCCTCCTCTCCCAGGACATCTTGTGAGCTGGGAACTACTCCAAAAAGCATGAGTCTTTGATACAAAAGAACCCTTTGAACAGCTCAATTATTTTCCTTTTCCTTGCCTTTTTTTTTTTTTTTAAAAAAAACCCAAAAAACAAACAACAACAAAAAAAACCCACCTCCATTTCAATAGCACACATTGTTCTGTGAATTACATTTGGGAATAATTCCATATAAAAAGGCCTTTTCATTCAACTGGATCACTCCTTTCATTGAATCACTCTTTGCCAATAGTAGCTCTGGGGCCTGATTCTTCTCCTATTTACCTGGATGTTGACAAGCTATGGAGGGTTGCACAATTCAGATTCACACCTGTACTGAGACCTGGCATCTTCAACAGGTGAATTCCTTGCTCTGCTTTAGAGGTAACCTCCTGCTACTCCACCTCTGTGCGCAGCTAAAAGGTACATTAGGTTCCATTTTTTTAAAACTCCTCGTTCTGGAATACATTACTGATAATGTGGCATCTCTGACCTATAACTGACTATATATTTGATGAAAAATTCACCTTTCAAAACTAAACATTAAATTTTTAATGTTTAAAATTAAACAGAGAGGTATTTAAATGATTCTCCATCTATTTGACATAATAAAATCTATAAAAAGAACGTAATGATAGTAAGAAAGTTCTGTTGGCTAGAAGAACACAATGACAACACAGCCTGGAAATTTAAATGCAATAGATTCCTGATCTCACATTCATTACTGAGATGTTGATTCAGCACCTCTGTAGTGAATTACCAGTACACCCTCTAAAAACACACTACAACCTCTTAAAACTCTGCATTATTTGTATATTTTGCAACACACAGCTAAGTTATGCCACGTCAGACACATGCAAATGTGATTTTCTTAGCAAGGCACTTTACCAGCTAAGAGAAATTATTAACAAACTTCACAGCTTTTTAAAAAGCAATGTTTAAGCTCAGCAGAACTTTTAGACCAGCCTCATGATGTCAATTTGCAGCTTTATATCCCATCTGCTTTCAGTACTACAATATTCACAACTTTTGCATAAAAATCACATATCCTCTAACTGTACAAGTGTATAAATAAACACACATACATGTTGTAGTTTAAAAAGGTGTGGTGATTCTACCAGGACTTTTTTGAAGGAGAAATTAATATATAGAAATGGTCTAAGCTATGCAATTTCAGCCAAAAAATGTAAAAGTTCTGAAGTCTCTAAGATGGGATAAAAACAGGAGCTTTATTTCCTCCCACTGAATCTCATCTATCCAAACACTAGATATGTATTTTTTCTGTTAAATAAAAGGCTGTAGCTAGTGTCTCAGACACCACTGTGTGGTGACACTTGCTGAAGCAGGAATCCCAAGCCTTGCAGGGAAGGCAGTGGAAGCACACACTGGAGCAGGATGCAGGATTCCAGGATGGAGTCTGAGAAAGGCTTAGACCCGAATGGGTTTTCAAATCTGAGTTTATTATCTGGTGAACGCAAACAGAGCTGGATGCGGCGGAGTCCTCGCTCCCCAAAACTGCATCCCAAACACAGCACAGGGTGGGGGTTTACCCAGTTACTCCATCCATGTTCATTACATCATATACATTTTACAATGATGCTGAACAGTCTTCAGCATATGTTCCTTTATTGTGTCAGTTCTGTCCGCTATAATTCATGCATTCCTTGACTAAGGGCTCAGGGAAACTAACCAGATCTACCATAATTCAAGTATTTCCTTGACAGAGAAGCAGAGAGACTAACCAGTTCTACCATAATTCACATTACCTTGATAAAGAAGAGAAACTTAACGGTTGTACCATAATTCATGCACTTCCTTTATGGGGGTGTAATAACAGCAACTTGTTCCCTTTCTGGGGCTGCAATAACCCATTTGGCTTTCACTGACACGAATCATAATGGCATCTATCACAGAGTCAATAGAAAGCTTAAGCCAAGAGTGCCGCATCTCCTCAGGAAGTGTGCCCAGAGCTAGAGAACAGC
The DNA here is from genome assembly GCA_013399695.1 of Formicarius rufipectus. Lineage (NCBI taxonomy): Eukaryota > Metazoa > Chordata > Aves > Passeriformes > Formicariidae > Formicarius > Formicarius rufipectus. Next base: position 355,713 of record VXAU01001053.1, on the reverse strand, counting down.
AGAACCACCTGACTACCTGGCTGGCTGACACATGTATCTGAAAAAAAATGTGAAAAGTGGGTCATCAGGCTCTCCAGGGAGGAATGCCAGTAGCTTGTACGAAGGGCCAGGCTGGCGGATCACACAGGTGTTTCACGCATGGTTTGTTGTCAGACAACAGGTTCCACACCATGCCAATCCCACACAGAATTCTCTGGGTTCCAGGTAACGTGTGGCTATGCTGCTTCTGCGTCTGTAGTAGATCACTGAATCACAGAGGGAAAAGACCTTTAGGATCACCAAGTCCAACCATCAACCCAGCAACACCACCATTTTCACCAATACACTGTGTCCTCAAGTGCCTTATCTACACATCTTTTTGAACTCTTCCAGGGATGGTGATTGCTCCATTGCCCTGGGCAGCTGTGCCAGGGCTGGACAACCCTTTCAGTGATAAAATTCTCTCTTATATCCAACTTAAACCTCCTCTGGTGCAACTTGAGGCCATTTCCTCTCATCCTGCCACTTCTTACCTGGGAGTAGAGACTGACACCCACCTCTTTACAACCCCCTTTCAGGTGGGTGTAGAGAGTAGTAAGGCCTCCCTCGAGCCTCCTTTTTTGCCATGTTAATACTGATGTACTGCTGCAACTAATTCTTCACCCAAAATTTTACTTTGACAAGTTTCAGCTTATCTAAGCATCTTTTAGTGTGTGTGCCCAACCAGCTCCTCCTTCTACAACCCTCTCTAATATAAGTGACAGCTGTAACTGTAACCCATAATAGTTTTAAGTCTTTCTTACTCTTTCTTTCCGACACATAGCCTTGTCCAGAGAGCCAATTTAAACTTTTTGGCAATGGGAGCTTGCTTGATAACCACACTCAGACCTGCCAGCCTTACCTTCCCTATGTTGCTTGGATGTTCTGAGGAGATTCTTAAAGATGATGCAGCTGTACCTGATGCAAAGTACCAATCTGGGAATTTCAGCCTCTATGTCTATGTTAAATACCTCAAGTAGCCTCATTTTTTTATCAGGAGCACCTTCCTCCTTAGTTCCTTCCCTCCTTCTACAGTTTTGAATGACTGATCCATTTTTCCCACAGGGAAACCAAATGCCAATTTGTTTACTTGAACTTGTGCTCTCGTTCAGAAGTACCAGTTTGCATCATGGCTTGTTTTCATAGTGACCACAAATGCCAGGGAGTACCAGGTACTTTTCATTTTGGGTTTCTTCAGGTTGTCTCTTTGGTCACATAAATAGTATTCAGGCAGAGAAAATTAAACCCTACTAAAATCAAATGCAAAGCCCTCCCCAAATCCAAGTCAAACCAAAAAACCCCTGACATTTTTGTGAAATGCCAAGTGCTGTTGGCTCTTTCAGTCTTTCCAGTTAGATCTCAGTAGTGTTTTGGGGTCCTGCTGTGTCTGTCACGTAGTCATCACAGTGATTTTTAGGAAAAAAACCCCACAAACCAGTTAATAATAATTAACAGCTTGAGAGTCTATTAGAGAGGGGAAATTCCTTTCATGGCTAAGATGCAAAGATGCAGAGCAGTGGGGGCTTTTTAGGCCTTAATATTCCCATCCAGAATGGGCTGTTCTTCTGACCCTCCAATATGTGCTCTGAAAAGCTCCCACCAAACTCCCTAATTCAGACTCCTGTGACAACACTTGCATTATTCTGTCTTTATAATTTACATGCAGACAAGAATGATCTACCACACAGGGTTGTCTTGTTGCTTCATTCCATGGCTGCAGACTGATAACATCACTGCTCTGTGTCTGCCTCACACTTTGAGTCTGTGGCTGTTTTCCTTCAGGGAGTGGAGGGTCTTTGTCTAATAAGCAAAAAATTTATTTTGTTTTTCAGATTCATCCATCAGAATTAATTCAATGCCTGGATAAGAGGAAATTTTATTGTTAAAAAATTGATACTGGACTGAGAAATACAATATAAAGTTGCAACAGAGAATTGACTGTTTTAGCCTGTATGTGAATCCTGGCTCACAGACCACAAGCTCAGACTAAGCTGTTTCCCAGTTCCACTAAAATAACTCCCACTTCCCACAGGATTAACAACAGATCCTACTCTCTCAGGTCTCTTTGGCATGTGCAGCACACAGTGAATTAGCACCGAGGAGTAACTCAGCATTATTCCTACATGTCACCTACAGGGAGCAGAGATCTTGTTTTCGGGATTAAGGGCAGAATAATCTCACTTTGACTAAGAGCACATCAAACCTTCACAAGTGCCAAGCAAGTTTCTCAAAATGCATTTGCAAGGAAGTACAGAAGATGAAAAAGGGGCCAGTAAAAACACAGCAGTACCTCTGAAAATGCCACTGGATGCTTGCAACCAGAGAGGGCTCTGACCAGGCTGGCTGGGGTCCAAACACAGCACAAATTATGGTGTAAGCACATTTAATGACTGCTCACTGAAGAGATAATATGAACAGACAATATGTCTGATAAGGGCTGGCCTCACCGAGTGAATTTCTGAAGTTCAGCTCCCACACACCCAAAAGCAAAGGGAAATAATGTGCTTTCTCAAGCCTTGTGCTCAGTAAGACGTCTTTATATACAAACACACATATCTTTGCTCTCATATTAGATTGTTTCTTCCACTTTCTATGGATGATAGTAACAAACTTCTTTCTAAATTAGTGTTTCCTAGCTCGCTGCACTGAAGAGGCAGACAAGGAATCAAGATAGATGAGGATTTCCTGTAAAGCCTAATTAAATAAATGTTTGCTGTGCCGTTTGTGGAGGCAGTAACTTGTGAGTGCACACTGTGACAAGGGGGCTTTGTGTGCTGAATGTTAATGATGAGGTCAGCACAGTGGTGAGAACAGTGAAATGAAATCTTCAGCAACCTGCAGCACGAAAAACAGAAGCCCAACACGTGTTTAATTTGTACCTTGCCACATCTGGTTGCCCATTTGCTTTTGCGTGGACTCCAGTGACTTCAGTCACCAAGTAAGTCTGCTTTAGCAAAAAACCACTGTGAACTCCCAAACAGAAATCAGCTGTGAGAAGCCAGAGCAGTTTAATGTCGAGGTGAATATGAATTTCCATTAAACCCCTCTGGAGGAACTCCAAAGGACTGAACAGATACACATAAAATTTTAAGGTGGTTGCCACAATTCCACTCTCCTACCTGCTCAGAAGTTACTGCGTGTCAGAGAGATGAGCTCAGCTGCTGCAAGGGAAAAGTTGCAGAGATATGGTTTATGGGGAAGATATTTATTTGATGTGCCACAGTCCTTAAGCCTCAGTCTGCATTTTCATTTTTAAATGCATTTTTTTTTAAATTCAAATTATATTTATATATATTTACATTCTGCATGTAAATATTCTGTGTGTTTGCATTCTATAAATAGAATATCCTTTAATTCTCTTTAGGGGGTGAGAAAAGCAATTCCCAACAGTGGGTTTTGAAGGAAGCTAATCCAGGGAATACACTTTGGACACCACACATGGGAAGTTGCTTGTTGAACAACTCCTGAGGAACATTTTGGGCCAGGTGAGCAGTTCAAGCTTTCAGATCACATGTGGCTGTATAAACTACGTTTTTTTACATTTAATCTTTTTACTCTGAACACAGTTAAATGTAAGCGGTGGAAGGTTTGTGCGTAACAATAACATTTTAAACTGTAATTTACATTGTTTTGTGCTGTTTCATACTTTATGCTCACATCATTATTCTCACTGCCAGTTGCTTCTATGCATCCGAGTGTTCCTCTGATGTCCCATCACCAGCAAACCTGTACGGTAATTGTTTTTATATGCACCTTTTGCTACGGGAGAAGTGGGGCAAATAAGCCCCAGGGACGGTGCAGGACCTGCGGCTGCAGAACCTTCCCCTGCACAGAAACCCCCCGGTGTCGAGGGAGAGGGGAGGGGAGAGGAAAAGGGCAGGGAAGGTTTGGGAAGGGAAGGGGAAAAGGGGAGGGGAGGGGAAAAGAGAAGGTTTGGGAAGGTTAGGGAAAGGAAGGGGAGAGGGAAGGGGAGAGGGAAGGGGAGTTTTGTTTGAA
>VXAU01001053.1:301111-350363 GCA_013399695.1 Formicarius rufipectus | reverse complement strand
GGAGGGAGAGAGAGAGAAAAGGAGGTAAGATAGGAGTGCAGTGCAGTAGGGAGGGACGGAGGGACGAATGGACGGAAGGGGAGGGAAAGAAGGAGGGGAGGAGAGGAGGGAGGGACAGAAGGGGAGGGAAGAAGGGAGGAGAGGGGAGGAGGCAGGGAGCGGAGGCGGATCCTGATCCTGCCCGGACGGGGAGCTCTGCGGTGCTTGGCCGAGCCCGCCCGGCACGGGGGGACCGCGATGGACTCCGGCAGTGAGACACACGAGCTGAACGGGCGGGCGGAGGGCGCGGAGCCGGCGGCGGCCGAGAGGGTGAGCGTGAGGATGAGGATGATGCTGAGGATGATGCTGAGTGAGATCAGGGTCGGGAGCGGGGCCGGGGCATCCCCGGGAGGCGCGGCCGGCGCCGCTTCCCGGTTATTGTCGGCTGTTCGGGCGTCTCCCCCCGTGGATCCAGCGCTGTTTGTGCAGCGATGCCGCCCCTCGGGGCCCTCCTGCCCGGGGAGGGCTGAGCAGAACCGCCCTGGCAGGCAGAGACCCCGCTCCGAGGGGACCCTTGGTCCCGGGTGTCCTCCCTTGGTCCCGGGTGTCCCCCCTTGGTCCCGGGTGTCCCCCCTTGGTCCCGGGTGTCCCCCCTTGGTCCCGGGTGTCCCCCCTTGGTCCCGGGTGTCCTCCCTTGGTCCCGGATGTCCTCGCGACATCCCGAGTGTGCTCCCTTGGTCCTGGATACCCTCCCTTGGTCCCGGATGTCCTCCCTTGGTCCCGAGTGCCCTCCCAACATCCCAGGTGTCCTCCCTTGGTCCCGGGTACCCTTCTTGGTCCCAGCTGTCCTCCCGACATCCCAAGTATGCTCCCTTGGTCCCGGATAGCCTCCCTTGGTCCTGGGTATCCTCCTAACATCCTGGATGTCCTCCCTTGGTCCCGGGTACCCTCCCTTCATCCCCGGTACCCTCCCTTGGTCCCGGGTATCCTCCGGATATCCCGGCTGTCCTCCCGAGGTCACCGCACCTCTGGTTAGTCCACCCAGAGGATGATGATAGTTACCCAGGGATGTCCACACAAGAACAAGCCATCACAGAAGTAAGAGGGAATTATTGAAGGGGTTGGGCCTGTGGGGTTTGTGTTCCGTACAGTATTTCACGTAGTCAGAACGTGAGCAGAGATCCTCATGGGAAAACATTCCTCTCGTGTTCTGTTTGTGTGTAAGGGATGTTTGCTGAGCATGCTACTTATCTGGAAAACCAGACTGGTGAAAGAGCATCTTTTATCTTGTTTTGGAAAGGACTAAACTCTAAAGGCAGCTCTTATTCCAACCTAAGGCTCTGCCACATAGAAACCATTGTACTAAAGCACCTTGTGTGTCACTGGTGAAACGCTGTGGTTACGGACAGACTGGGCTCCTTGTGTAGCACATCTGTCCTTCCTCCCTCCCTCCCTCCTTGACAGCCCCTTGAAGTCATGAATATCATACCCAGAAAAATAATACCCTGGTTTTAATAAATCCTACCTGAAGTGAATCAAGGCTGGGATATCCAGGTCAAACTGCTTGCCTGGAGTGGTTTCCTCTAAAGCCCCTGACCTCTCAGCAGTTCTCCCGTTGTCATCACACAGTGCTGTGATTGCATCACCAGTACTCATGAGGGGGATTTTTTTCATTATGGTCTGCTCCAAGAACTTTTCTGAAACTTTCCTGGTTTACTTCAGTTTCAAGCAACCATCATTTTGTTACATCTTTCCTATCAAAACTCAAGTTCTCTGAGTGCCATATAAAGAATAAGCAGTGAGATATGGTATTATATTGTTTTAAGCTTACAGTGGCACTTCAGAGAGCTTTATAAAAACTTTTTTAATTGACTCACACACACAAAGTACATGCAAGGTAAAACAGATGGGGACAGATTTCTCAAAAGCCAGTCTGTGAATTGGAGACACCTTAAGAAGTGTCTCACCTTCACAAGTCACACAAACCAAAGAACACACCGACTCAGCAGCCAACTGAACCTGGAGAGACTGTCTGCAGGTGCCTGAAGCTTCCCTATCAAAGTGAAAAGTGTCTGTCTGCTTCCAGGAATGGTGACAGGCACCCAGCATGGGCCACCCTGGTTTACTCCCTGTCCATCCCAGCACTTGTCCTCTCCTCAAAACAATCTTCACCACAAACCACTACCTCCCCCTGCAGAAGAACTGACATGAAATGCTGGTGTAGTTGTCTTACCTTCTGAGCAGTAAAAGCACACAGGTTATTTAAAAAAAGACCAGTTAAACCCTCTGTAGTTCTGAGTGAGTGGTTTGATGTGGTTTATTTTAACTCCATTGTTAATTTGAATAAATGTTTTAACAGCTGTCAAGCTTTTAGGAGCAAGAAATACCTTGTTTCTGAGACTGGGCTGGCCTGGCACACCTCACTGACTGATGTGTGTCCTTCCAGTTGGCAGAAGTGTCTCCCCTCTTCTGCAGGGGACCTGTACCTGCAAATACAGATTGTAACTGGTCTTTCACCTTCCACTGGTTGTTGTCCTTGTTCACAGTCCATATTGAAACACTCTGATCCACTGTGCTGTAAAATCTAGGTTAGTGTCTCCAAGATAACAGGACATCCTTGATGGAGGAGTTCAAGAAGAGGGGAAAGAGATTTGGATCTTTGAAATGAACAGTTTTAATCGTGTAATTCCTAAAAATGTATCAAAGCCTGTATATTAATTCAGGAGTAATTTGGGGCATGGCATTTTCTTGGCATTTTACTTCAAATAACCAACGTGTAAGAGCTTGAAATTGTTTTACTGCTGAAATATAGGCTGAAATGACGTGTTCTAGAGCATTACTGATAATAAACTGAATTTGGAGTATTTGATATACTCCAAATATTGGTGCTGGTGGTGATAAATTTTTTGTTTGCCTGTTTTTTAAGTAGCTGGAGTAAACCAACAGTGCTTTAACCACACAAAATAGGCAGCCCCCAACCCAGTTGCAAGAAATAGTGGTGTAAGACCAGAGGACTGGCATGAGCAGGAAAAATGCAAGGTAGGAAAAATTCATACAGGTACAAACTTCTATTTAAATAGCTGTGTGAAAAAGCTTGTTACTCCTTCATTTCACAAAGATAGTCATGAGGTGTGCTAATTATATTTAAGTCATTTAATGAGTGTTAATGAGAAGTATTCTAACTGGATCTGGAACCAGTACAACTTTAGCAAAGCTCTGCCCTCAGCAGACTGAATTTTTTTCTTTTTTTTTTAATATTAACTTTTCTAGCTCTCAGGAGTCAGCATGATCACAGTTTTTTTTAATTCCTATAGTCATATTTGCATTTTCTGTCTGTATAGAAAGTGACTCTTCTTGAGTACTGGGTTTTGAAGCTGCTAGAAAATCATGATATCTCTGACATATGAACACAGACTGAGATTGCCCCTTTTTTCTTACTTCTTTTTTTTTTTTTTTCCATTTTTTATTTGCCTGCACCCACACCATCCAAGATGTGATTGCAGAAACCTCATGAACGAGTTAGTGTTGCACTGGGTTGGTACTTGGATGGACATCTTCCCCCTTTCCTCTAAATGGCATTTGCATGGGAAATGGAACTGATGAGTCAGGCCAGAGCCAGAGGCAGGGTTTTTTCTCTCTGAGTCAGTGCTAAGCTGAACAAGTGATCTAATGTTTTATTGAGGGGAAAAAAAACACATGAAATATCTCCTGAGGAGGTGCTCAAAGCATCTCATCCTCCATTAAGTGACTGGTATGGCTTGAAATATTTTTTGTTGGGAGAATGTTTCTTTTCTTTGTAGAATATTTTGCCTTTTTTTGTGTGTTTTTTAGATCAGCAAGACCTCTGGCCTGGAGGGGAAGTCTGACTACAGTGTTGTCACATATGGCCCTTTGCAGTTTCAGTGTGCAGGTGATGGAGATGTGAACTGAAATTCCACATCTATGGGGATTATGAAATATTAGTATGAAGTTCAGTTCTGTAACTTTAAGGTTATTCTGAGGGAAAAAAAAAAGTTTTGAAATTGTGTTCTGTTTTAGTCCTGTATTATTCCTTTTATGTCTGATCCTTCTCTTTTTTTTGATTTAACTGGAATTTTTTCTGAACATGAAATTTCCAGCTCAAAGATCTGGAGCAGTTTGCCATGTGGTATTTTTCTGAAAGGTGAATACTTCAAAACCTTAGCAAATTTTTAAACAAAAGGGCTTTTTAGCATCTTTTTAACAGTTCTGATTGGGAAAACTATTGCAAAACAAAGTAAAGAGCATCTCCACTGTAAGATCAGGATGGCTCAGCTTCAGCTCTGCACAGCCTCACGATTATGTAGCAAGTTTCCATTGTTTGAAAATTCAGACTTGACCTTAAACACAGGACTTCAGGAAGTTTGCTCCATGGCATTACAGATCCAGAGGTCATGCTGGTCTGGTCTCAGCTTGAATAGAGGCTGTTTGCCCATAAAATTGCAGTAATCACTACCCCAAAACACAAAGAAAACTGCAAGCCAAAGACAGTGAAAACTGTATTCCAGAGTAAATGGAAACTGTGTTCAGGAGTCGATGTAACTGAAGGTAGAGAACTTTCTGACAGCGTAAGGAAGGTGTTATTAATCTGAAGGGAAGTTATTGGAAACCTTGTTTGGAATATAAAATTAATAATCAGTAATATTACCCCAATTATCCCATACAAAACTGTGACTCTCCTGGATTTAATAAAGACATTCTGCTGCATAATGATTGAAAGTGAGAATACCATGGAAACATTGAGTGCTGATGCTGAACCGATGCTGAAATAAGTATTTGTGTGTTTTCAGGAAAATATATGTTGATCTCTGGGTCCTGCAGCCCCAACTGATGTTAAGCAGCTATAATTGCAACTTGCAAATCGAAATTAAAGCAACCCAGGCTGCACTTCGGGCTTATACTTTGCAGTGTTTGGTTCTAAGTATTCATTCTTCACCTTGTGCAAAATGCTAATTTATTGGTGGGACTTAAGAAGAAACCCTCCTGCAAGTGTCTGTTGCCTTCAGTATGAGAACAGGACACTGAGTGTCTGTGTCAGATTTGATTCTTTACTTGGCAGTTTCAAGCTCCTCTTGGTTCAGGCAATATTTGCCTTTTACAGCTTTTTGGGGCTTCAATTTTTGTTTTCATTTTTTTGGGTTTGTTTTCTTTTTAAAATTTACATAAAACAAACTCTAAGGGATCTCAGGTGTGGTAGAACATTTAAGAAGCTGACTGAATCACCTAGAAATATGCCAGAAGAGAAGGAATGAATCCTAAAACCTTGTGTGCAAAATCCAAATGCTTTGTGTCCTTCATTCGTAGGGCGGAGTGACAGAAATGAACATAAATTCTGAATACAAATGTGTCATTTTTTTCTAGTTTTTTCATAAGTGTAATTTTTCTTGGTTTTGTTTGTTTGTTTGTTGTTTTGGTTTGGTTTTTTGTGTGGGTTTTTTTGTTTTGTTTTGGTTTTGTTTTTTGGTTTTTTTCCTCTGTGGATTACAGAAAACTGGCAGATCCCAACCCCCCCCTTGTCTTCTCTGGACAGATTAACAGCTACATTTTGGGAAACTCAAGTTTGATAAGGGGAAAAAAAAATACTTTTGGGCCTTCCTTATGTTTTTGGGTTTTTGTGTCAGACTTGCAGCATGTGACCACTTCAGCATCACCAGTGTTTCATAAAGACTCTGTAGAACAAACAACTGCATAAGTTTTGTCACAAGTAAGGATTTAATGCTGTAATCCTCACTGTAGCAAGGTACTGCTACAAAGTAGAGTTTAGTAAAGATACTAGTAAAGAAACTTGACTATAGTTTCTTTAGTATAGTAAAGAATTTTCTGTACTAAAAAAGTTTCTTTACTATGGTAAAGAAACAGTAAAGATACTTTACTGTTTGTTTTCAAATATTGCCATTTTTCAGTGCTGTTTCCTTCCTGTTGAATCCCCGGGTGGGTCACAGCTCTGATTCCTGAAACTCAGCCTCTAAAAACATTTGCCTCGGAGCCACTTTTATTTATTTTTAAACAATTGTAAATCTTTGCATTTTGAAGGGGCTCAGTTCTTTTGGGTGCACTGCTGAAATGGGGAGTGAAGCAGAACCTGTGCCAACACAGTGAGACTATAAACCCAGGCTTGGGGAGAAGCTTTGGTCTTAGAGCACCAAAAAAGTGCCAGTTTTGTAGCTTTGTCCTTGCAGAGTGCAGTGCTCTGGGCAAGCAAACAGACCCTGCCTGCCTCTGTGAGGAGACCCCGAGAGGTTCTGCCTGGGGGGACAGCACCGTGTCCCCAAGGGAAAGAAGCTCTTCCTTGGGGTTCTTCCAGGCACAGAGTGAGAGAGGGAGACTTTTCACTGCTCCCCTTGGTCATGGACCAGCCTGGGACTGCAGGGGAGGCAGCTCCAGCTGCACATGGCTCTTCCACACTCTGCCTCTGGTGTTGCTCAGGCTCCTTTGGAGACACCGACACCGACTGAAGGGCTCGGCTTGTCCGTCCCGGGCAATCTGAGCACTGAATGTGTGTGATGAGGTGTTTGGATTACGTGGAGACTGAAGCAGCTCACATGGAACAGGTGAAAAGAGGAAACGCTCTTTTGCTAAGTGGCACCTGCAGGAAAAGCCTTCCTTTGTCTGCATCCCAGGAAACCTCCGGGCACGCCACGTGTCCCCTCGGCAGCGCTGCGGTGATCGCGGCACGGGAGGAGCTCGTGGGTGCTGTGTGTGTTGCTCTGTGTTTGGAATCTCCCTGGAACCATAAAAGCCACATAGCAAAGTTCCCATGTCATTTTGGCTGTGCACAGTCGTCTTCTTTCACTGCCTGTCTATATATTGCTGTGTAACGTGTAGTCTCATCTTCCAAATTGCTGCTGTAGTACTGACTGCATCCCTTCCAGTACCTTTGGCAGGGGCCTTCGGCTTGTTCCCAAGAGACAAGGCTAATTTGGGGTTTTGCAGGGGTTTTCTGTGGTTTCCCAGCATGAGTCAGAAGGTCCCATTCCTTGGTCAGGAGATGGATGGTGATTGTTTCTCAGGCTTTCATGATTGCAGGTCCTTTTTGGTGGTGAAGGCAAGATCACAGGCTGAGGAAAAGCTCTGACATTTCACTTCTCCACGTGCCTGATTCTGATGTTCAACTGGTCAGCTTTCAGCCCCTTCAAAATGCAATTTTTCAGTTAAAGCTGAAAGCCTTTAACTGAGTCAAATGCTGGTTTTTTTTTTTCAGATTCTAAACACAGTTAATAGCTAAGTTGTCATTCCAGGAAGATGTTTGGACTTAGCTTGCCTTAGTAGCTCCCTCTTTTGAAAAGTCTCCATTTATTGGAGCTGGAAGTGGCTCAGAGCCTTTGCTTCCCCCTCAGTTACAACACCAGAGCCTACTGTTTCTGCCACACAGAGAATCAGCAAAGAGCAGGGTTCTCAAAGTGCAGCAGTGCATTTTCCCTGGGAAACCTGAATTCTATTACACACATTCCCCATCCCCTCTTATACTGCTGCATTAAATAGCCAAGAGCTAAATGTGTATATTTGGCTTTTTCCTGCACGATGAACAGTGAAAAAATGCTAGACTGGATTTTTCTACTGAGTACTGCCAGCAGATATTCAATGCTGCTTTCTCTCCCTAAGGGAAACTTGAACATCTGCCCTTGGTTTAGTGCTTCTGGTGGATGGCTTGTAGGAATTACAGCATCTCTTCTGAAAAATCCAAGTGCTGCAGTGGTGTAAAGGGGCAGGGGGGTGGAAATTGGAGGAGGAAAAAGGTGACAGATGTGGCACAGTTCCCCAGCCAAGCTGCATTTTTGCATTGTGGGATTTAGACAAAACCAAGTGATTATCGAGTTCTTCCTGCCTGAAGTCGGTATCCACCTCAGAGCCATTTCCCTCCCAGGGGCTCAGTCTCAGGGAGGATTCTCTGCATGGAGCTGCAATTACGTGGCTGCTTCTCCTTGCAGGAAAAACCCATTTGCTGCTGCCCGGGACAATTTGCGCTCAGTCAGATATTTGGGCTTGTGGTGCATTACAACATGTCTGGTGAAAATAGGTCAAGTTTGGTGTTTAAATGTCCTGGAAAACCTGGCAATGTGTGCATCAATATCTGCCCTATTTGAAAGGAGGCTTTTAGGGCTGGACTGTGCCAGGCCTGGCTTTGGAGTTGGAAATGTGATCATTTCTAGTGCTGCTGAGCAGAGTAATTAGAGGGCGTCTTCTACATTTGAACTAACCTTCAAAGCCAGACTTCCCTCACAGGATTTCCTGGCAAGTGGGAACACATTTGGCCAGTAAAAGGGTCTCTAAGAAGCAGGTTTAAAGAAGTCAGCTAGAATAAGCTTGTATTCATATGTTTGTTTATTATTTTTGAGCACATAAAGTCTGGAAGAGCAGAGAGAATGAAGTTCCTAACCTATTCAGAGACTGCAGGACCCTCTTCCTTCCCTCTGGAGTCAGGCAGCAAAGTCTAACCTGGCTACCCTAAGCTACATCTAAGCCATGGAGAAATAGGCACCTCTGGGAAACAAATTTCAACTTGGGTCGCGTGAGTCATCATGAGGAGACACTCATTTATTCATCCTGCAGGGTTAGGCAGCTCTGGGTTTGCCCTGCTGTTGGCTTTCATCTTCCTGTTTGTTTGCAGAGCAATTAAAAAAAAAAAAAAATAAAAGAGAAAAAACTCACCAAAAACAGCTGATATGAAATAAAAAAGATTCCCTTGTAACTGGGCAGTTCTTGACAACCACGGATCATGTGATGGTGCAGTGGAAAAACATCTGTGTATGGATGGCCCTGGATGGTGACACAGAGGGGGAAGGAGCAGCAGGGAAAAGAGGGCAAGCAAAGCTCCTAGAGTGGCCAGCTTCTACATCACTCCTCAAAATAAGAGTCATGAGTAATGAAGGAACTTTTGAGGTCTGTGATGAGAGAAGGTGAATTTAATAAATACCTGTGTGTTTAAGTGTGCCTTCAGGAGTGAAGTAGTCACAACAGTCTGATGTTTGCCGGATCATGTTACAGTGGGTTTTCCCTCCCAGCTTTTTCTCAGAGCAAACTTTTCAGCTTTTCCAACCTTTCTTTTTCCCCACTGGTGGGGCTGACGCTGGAAGAAGTGTTGCTGCCAAAGGGCAGTGCAGGCAGGACCTGCTTTCTGCCCTCCCGTCGGCTGGAGGGCAGCGGTAACAACAATTTCGGTGCCCCCGGCTCTGTGCCCGTGGTCACAGAGATGAGTGCCTGGGCCAAGGGATCCCTCACTCAGCACCAACCAGGAGGGATGTGACTGGTCTTTTTTCTCTCCCCATTGCAGCACAGGACGTTGCAGTTCTTCCAGAGGAACGGCCCCCTCAACATCAACCACTACGCCAACAAGAAGAGCGCGGCCGAGAGCATGTTGGACATTGCCCTGCTGATGGCCAACGCTTCCCAGCTGAAGGCTGTGATGGAGCAAGGACCTTCCTTTTCCTTCTACATCCCACTGATCATTCTCATCAGTCTGTCACTCACACTGCAGGTTATGGTGGGAGTGCTCCTGATATTCCTTGGTAGGTGGCAACAGCGAGAACCATTGATGTGTTTTTCTTACAGCCTATTAGGTGGTGTACAGACACAGCAGGTGCTTTGGAAAAGCTGTTATATTTGTAAGTCTTTACCTCAGTGCTGATTAAAGTTAGAATCGTAGCATGTTTTGGTTGGAAAAGACCCCTAAGATCATTGAGTCCAGAAGTTAAGCCAGCACTGCCACATTCCCCACTAAACCACGAACACAGTCACCACAACTACACATCCTTTATCCATGACCACTTCCCTGGGCAGCCTGTTCAAATGCTTGACAACTCTTTCAAGGGAAGAAGCTTTTCTTGATATCCAAAAATACAGATTTTTGCTTGAAACCATAGAAATACTGCAGCAAAGGAAGGAAGGGCAGCTTTATGTGGAATCTCCAGTTTCTATCAACCTTCTCGTACTCATTTGCCCAGAGTATGAATGGTTCTCTTACTGGAAAGCCCAAGGAGGAAGGAAAATGATGAAATATTGTAAAAGAAACATCAAGAGGCCAGATGGTATCATGCAACCTGCCCAATTTCATAAGACTGTTTCCAGGAGGACATTATGATCTTATGACTGAAATGTTTTTCTTCCATATCGTATTTTGGGAATTTACTGTGAATGTGGAACTCTGAAACAGAAGTGAAAGTCAGAAAGCCCATCTTCATGCTGGTGTGGCATGTTGTCTTCAGCCTGGCTGTGTTTCTGCAATCAAACTGCATCTCCATTCCCCACCTAGAGATCCCAGATCTCTAAGTGGGAACTGGTAGAAATATACTTGTTATTGTGAGTTTTCAAATCCATGCCAAACTGGAATTAAATTTAAAAAGAAAAATAAGTTACTTGGAGCAATGTTTCACTGTCAGAGCATGCCTTATCTGTTATCCACATGAAGTCATAGTAACTTCAGTCCAAAATTAGAATTGGCACATGATATGAAAATACAGCCTGGACCTTGATAGGGAAACCTTTTCTACTTTCTGCCTAAGAAGTGTGATGTGGTGCCTTTAACATACGGTAGGAATCGAGATAATGAGCTCAAATAGGAGTTGTGTTCATGTGTGCTTGGGACACATCGAATGGGGCAGCTGTAGAATTAGTTCCCTGCTCCCTGCTTTCCCCTTCTCTCCTTTCTGGCTTGTTTGTTGAACTACAAACCTTCACACTCCTAGAAGGTCAATGCAATGTTGTTTTGTTCTCAAAACCAAACGTTCTGTATTAACAGGTGCAACACCGTAATGCACAAAGCCCAGTATTTATCACTAAAAATTAGGTATTTTAAATTAGCATTGCTAAATTAGTAGCACACATTTTCTGTACCCTCTGCCTTATTCTGTAAGGCAGAATATTGATCTCAGTAGCTGTAGAACCAGACTTATTTCTAAAACAATGTCGTTGCTAAGTGAGCATCAATTACCCAAAAAACACCCCTGAAACTCCACGGAGAGTGGAGAGAGCACAATTCTGGAAATCTGAGTTTTCTGTTCTGACCTTAAAAAAGCCTTCAGTACCTCTCTTTGCTGTCTTAACCTACTGTGGTATTTCCCCCTGTGCTTTTGTGAGGCAAAATACAGAAAGAATCCAGTGGCACTTGGCAGAGTTGCTGAAAAGCAGCGACCTGGATTGGCAGCGCTCAAAGCCCCAGCCCATCACTTTGGAGAGCTGAGCAAAGACACCTGTGGAAGTCAGAGGAAATGTTGAACCCCGTTGTTCACTGAAATAAATGACACCTCCACTGGTAGGAAACAGTTGTGCATCCCTTCTACTGGGGATAGGTGACCATTTAATTCTCATAACATTTTCAATCTTGCCCTTTACCTTAATGAGTATGGTATGACCAACCTGAAGCCCAGTGTAAATGAAAAGCAGCATTTACTAAGTTATGGGGGCCACCTTTGGCATCCCTGTCAGTCTTTGAGTGTTCTGCTTTTTTATCACAGCCGAAAAAACAGTCTTCTGGTCAAGGAGAAAGTTCCTGGGGCTCCAGGATACATGTGGTTTGTAATATCAATACGCAGCTGACGTAGCTTTTTCCTGTCTTACAAAAGAGGGAGAGTCCAGCTGTCTCTGCATTTGGTAGAGCTGGTGTCTGAGCAGAATCCAGGTCTTGGCTCAGAGGAGATTCCAGAAAGGGAAGAAAACAACCTGTTGATTCTAGGAGATGTGGAAAGAGAGTCATGGAAAAATCAGCAAAATAAGTGTATGTTCCTCGGCTGAAGGCACCTCCCTGGTGGTGGTTTCAGCAGTAAACAAGTTCTCTCTTTTCTTGGGCCGTAATTTCTCACTATAGGCTGAGCTATTGCTTTTTAATGCTTGTTTCTTCAAGACACTGCCAAAATGGCTTAAATGCTGTCAATTTTATCTTCATCACTGAGGGTGACAAAGCCCTTGGCTTATGGTGACACGTTGTTGGAGCAGTGCTGTCCTGCTGAGGTCCAAAGGTAGGAAGAAGATAGGAGGAGAGGAAATAGGACATGAGGGTACAAAGACAGGCATCAGAGCAAGAACTTCCTCTGCCCAATGTATATTTGGTAGTTTTGGCCTGCAGGAACAGTTTGCCTTTCTGCCCAGCCATGAAATTCTGCCTCTACAAGCTCCAAACCAAAGTCAGTGCCACCATCCAGTTTCTTTCCTTCAGACAGGGTTTTATTTTGAAGCTACCAATTCTCACAGTTTCTGCTGGGGATTAAAAGCTTTTCCTCCTTCAAAAGAGCCTTTTACAAAACACTGTGAGAAACACTCAGCAAACTTGTCCTTGAAAACGATTTGGTGATCTTAACTTTTTGGAAGAAAAGCAAAGAATGTCTTGAAATAGTTTCAGTGGCACGAAATCATAGTAATCCAATCCCACTATAATAAAATGCTTATAGAATAACTGTTCTTGAGAACATTTTCACAAACACTCTCATCTTAATTACTGTAATTACCAAGATAGGATTACTGCAATTCTACTATAAAATTTAGAGCCCTTCCTAAACTGAGAAGAATTACTTCTCTGACCCTCCTTTGGTCAAAGGGAAAGCTCTGAAAGTGTCAGTTTGCCTTTCAGCATAATTTCTTTTACCTTGCATAACAGGTTAGACCATTATCGCCTTTCCTTTTTCTACCAACCATCTGAGATGCTTTTATTCCATCTCCTTTATTCTGCTTCATTCACACAGCAGTACTTGAGTCCTTCCAATTCCTGTTGGGATTCAAATATCCTTGTACCTCCAGATGCTGTACAGATGTGTAAACTCATTTCAAAGTCAAAGTTCTACTGAGCTTAAATTATTTCATGCCTACAGAGGTGTGCAGGAGCTTCTCAGACAGTTCCTCCACACTTCTTTGCCTGGCCTGTGATATTTGACCACGCTGCTTTAGCAAAAACAGGACTTGAAAAGGTGCCCAGAATTCCTTGAAACCAAAACAAGCATTAGACTCCCTAATTAGGGACACCAGGTGAGCCTGGCTTTTAGTCCTTCAGCATCATGAGTGTGTTTGCCACAACTTAGCTGCTTGCCCAAGCAAGGGAGTCTTGGTCCTGTGGTTCAGTCCTGCAGTGTTGGCAGGGTCAGTGTGTTTCACTCGAATAACAAGGTTTGTCTCCTGCTGTAGAGTCATAAACTGCCCCTCTGTGTGTGTGCCTGTCTAAAGGAGCTCTAATTGTATTTATGGGGCTGTCAGAACTTGTCAGGTATCAGCTTTGTCTCACATGTCGTGCACGGGCAGACACAAGCTCTTGTGATCAAGAACTGTGAGTCTTCATAGACCAGGGCCATTCTGAGGACATGCTTCAGAATTCCTTGTCACTCATTCTACCAGCATCAAAGAAATGTGGCCCAGGGTCTGAGCTGCAGGGCCCTCACTGCTGGAGAGCAGAGACAGTGGAAAACCTTGGCTTTTCACTGGTGGCTTGGTGGGCACGATGGTGTTTGGGTGAAGGGTGGACTTGATGATCTTAGAGGTCTTGTCCAGCCTTAATGATGCTAAGATGCCAGACTTCTCATTGTCCTGTACCAGGCCTATTATCAGCCCAGTGTAACTAATTTGTGTGTTTTCACAAGGCCTGGAATCAAAGTTAGCAGTAAATGACTGCTCTGTCCTGTGTGTGATCCTCCCTCGCTCCCGTTCGCAGTTCAAGCAAAGGGCAACTGCAAGAAGGGAAGGAAAATGTTTGCACAGCTGATCCTCCCTGAGAAAGGGCTGCAGCCACTCTGCTCTGACATCTCCCTCTGCTGTTTTTTGCTTTCCAAAAACAGTCCAGGGCAAAAGCAGGGAGTACAAACTGGGGAAGGGCACCAGTATAAAAAAGAAAATATAAAAATAAAATCCAGTGGTGAGGAGATCTGTAGCGTTTTAACTGTAGGAAATTGAACTTCATCCTGTCAAGGGCTTCAAACTTCATAGTTTCTAAGTGCTTCAAGCCTGCAACAAAGCTAGGCTTCAAAAGATTAAGAGCTCAGAAGATTTTTAGGAATGTGGGTGCATCTCTTACTTTCCATGTGCCTCCACAGAGATTAGATGCTAATTACTGGGAGTTAATAGGCTCCTTGTGGTTACAGACCTTCTGCTCAGCACTTCTACTGACATTGCAGAATTCAACTTCCCTTTTAAATATGATGCAAATAGCTCAGTGTAAGGGAAATTCTTGAACTACATCAGGCCAAAGACTTTTATTCTGGATTTTGAAATATACATATCATTAAACTTTTTTTTTTTCCCTCCCCTTCTTTCTCTTTGAAGTAAAATATGACCTCAACAACCCTGCGAAACACGGCAAGCTGGATTTCCTCAACAACCTTGCAACTGGACTGGTGTTCATTATAGTGGTTGTGAACATTTTTATCACAGCCTTCGGGGTGCAGAAACCAATGGCTGAGTCAGCACCAAAGCAGTGAGAACCAGGTGAGTGTGGTGTCCTGTGGTGGTTTTCACCCGGTGTCCACCCAAACCTCCAGGCCCCCCCCCTTTTCCCAGAGGGAAAGGAAAAGGGAGAAAGGCAAAAAACAGCTGAGAGATGATGGCAAAACAAACTCAGAGTGGCTAAATACTTAATTGTATTGCTAACAAGATAAGAACTAAAACTAAAAGCACTAAAACTAAAAAAAATAAGAAATAAATCAGTCTTAAGAACACCCCTCTCCTCCCACTCCTCCCTCCCTCCAGCAGTTCCAGGGAGCAGGGAATGGGGGTTTGCAGGTGGTTGTTGTTGCTGCCATTGCTCTTGTCCCGGGGGTCACTCCATGGGGGGCAGTCGGGTCTCTGCCCCCCGATGGGCTCCGTGGGCTGCAGGGGGACAACCTGCTCCCCCACGGTCCTGCCCACGGGCCTGGGCTGCAGGGGGGCCACAGCTCTGAGTCCTTCCCCTGCTCCACTGGGGTCCCTCCCATGGGACACAGTCCTTGATGGACTCTCCAACGTGAGTCCACCCCCGGACAGCACTTCTGCTGGGGGAAAATCCTGCTCCAGGTGGGTCTCCTTCTCCAGGAGTCATGGCTGCAAGTCTCTTCCAGGATCTCGCTCCATCCTGGGCCTCCCACAGGACAACAGCTCCTTCTGCATCCACCTGCTCCTTCAGGGGCTGCAGGGGGGTCTCTGAACCCCAAAAGATCTCCATGGGCTTCAGAGAGATGGGGGGGAATAGCTTTCAGTCATTCCCCCCCTGCTCCAGTGTGGGGTCCCTCCTTCTCCTACCTCCTGCTCCCACCTTGGTCTCTGTGTTGTTATCTCATGGCTGGAATTTTCCAACTGCCCCACACTCCTAATTTTTAAATGTGTTATCCCAGAGCTGTGACTGTGATTCTCAATTGGCTCAACTCTGTCCACCAGCAGGAGGTCCCTCCTGGCCCTGGTTGTCCTTGGCTCCATGGGACAGGAGAAGCTTCTGGCAGCTTCTAACAGAGACCATCCTGGAAACCACCCGTTCTACTAAAATTCATCTACAGAAACCCATGACATGTCCCTGCACCCCAGGGCAGCAGGGCATGGCACCCAGGAGGGCAGGGCACACCAGGGCAGGGCTTTAGGAACAGCCACGAGCTTCCCTGTACAGTCCTGGCCCTTGCAGAGAACTGGGCTCACTTTTACAACTTTACTTTTACAACAAGATTGTTGCTCTACCTGCATTGTCAGCTTTGTTCTTGCTTACACAGAAGGGTAACTACAGAAATTGTGAGGTTCAAAATGGGTGTTTTCTGTGGATACGTGAAGCAATTTGGGAGGAGATAAACCTCAATTGTAGGCTTGTAGCTCAAGGAGCACTATGGTCAACATCTGCCTTTAAAATAGCACTGCTCAGTCTATGTGTGGCACCACTGCTCTGGCTCTTGGTCTTCCAAATGTCAAGCCAGGGTCAGGGACCTGCTGAGGAAGGAACTACCTGACTTTCCTGGCAGGCCATGCTCCTGACAGGGACCACTGGTGGTTTGTGCTGACTTACAGAGGAAACCCTTTCTTCCTGAGAAAGAAGATACAAGGCCTTTCAACCCCTAATCTGTAGATCTGTAATAAGTATGGGAGTCAGACCAAAATTTGTCATCAGTCTAAGCAGGTGGGGGGAAATCAGTGCAACAAATTAGTAGGAAGGTGAAAAACTGAATTTGTACAATAAGTGGTTTTCACTCCGGGGCCACAGTCTCCTCAAAACCCTGAGAGAAGTGGGTGGCCCCAATTTTCTGGCTTCACCTTTACAGTTATGCACTCTTTTCCACAGAAAACTTAATTCCCCCTTTAAAGCCAATGTGTCATTTACTGTAATTCCTGTGTCACTGACATCTCAGCATCCCTGTATTTCAGAGACCTGGAGCACTGGTCCTACGTGCCAGATGCACCTGGACACAGCGGGGAGGAGAAATGACTGGAAGAAGCTGGACACACCAAGCAGCTTTCTCAAGTTTCCAACAACTAAAATTTCCCTCTGTGTTAACATTGGAACTGTTTGGAATCTAGGAAAAGGTTGATTTTGCCCCAAGGACACTGTTTTTCTGGAATACTGGCATTTCAACTTCTGTACAAACTCATTCTATTTCAGTGAAGTGGCATGAGCTCATCAAACAAGGAAATACCATCTGGTGGCACTTCACAGGACTTTTCTTTTTATGTGCCTTTGGTTTTTGTGACAATTTCCACCATGGCAAGAAACGTCAGGCCTTCAATTCTGACATGTTGGCACCAAACCCAGGCACTCTGTAGCCCAGCAGAGCTCTTGATTTGCAGTGTGCAATGTGAGCTGTGCCTTGTTTCCGTTTTTTATTCCACCCTAACTAAAGGAAAGATGAGACAAACAGAAACAATCAGCTCTCTTTTGTCCAGTTCAGCTCACTAGTACTCCTATGCCTTGTTTCCTCCTCTCTGGAAGCACCTCAAATTTCCTGTCCTTTGTGCACAGACACACTACCTAATTGTGCGTAATTTCTTGCTATTCCCTGCATTCTCTGTATGTACATTAAATGTACTTTATAGAATCATAGAATAGTTTGGATTCGAGAGACCTTTACAGGTCATCTAGTCCATTCCCCTGCCATGGGCAGGGACACCTTTTACTATCCCAGGTTGCTCCAAGCCCCACCCAACCTGGCCTTGGACACTTCCAAAGGCAGCCACAGCTTCTCTGGGCACCCTGTGCCAGGGCCTGCCCCCCCTCGTTGTAAAAAGCTTCTTTCTTATATGAAATTTCTGGAAGCACCACCTTTTCTAGTCTCAGATGGAAAACTGGAGGATCCAGGGTGAACTTTACCTATAAACTGGTACCAAGTGCCTGTCAGGAGTTCAGGTGACAAAATGAAAGAAGTTTGTCTCTCTGTGACTGAATTTCCCCTCTTCCCTTCCCATCCTTGATTCCTGCAATTTTGTTATTCTTATGAATTTATGGCTGAAAGCAAAAGTAATTTTAAATTTTTTATTTTAAAATACATATATAGAGATATATATATCTTATAGGTTCTTACCTGCTGGTTCAGGGACCGACACTTTATCTAAATACACTGTGGCTAGTAATGGTGTAGGTTGCAAGAATTTCTACAACAAAAGCATTTCGGTCATTTTATTTCATCTGCAGTCAGAAAAATAGGAGTTTTCTAAGTTGTGCTTATGTGCAGATGCAGATTTTTACTAATCCATTTCCTTGGCATTAATTTTCAAATGGCCCCTTGCACATAGGAATAGAAGTTTGACTTCCACATGTCTCATCCCGTTTGTCCTGCTCACATTTCTCCTTGGTTGTGTCTCGAGGCTCGTTGCTGTACAAGATCCTCATGTACGTGTTCTGTAAGAATTGCTAACAGAAAACAAATGAGAGACTTGTGTGATTAGCAATTGAATTATTTTTAATTTTTTCATCTGTCTTCTGGTGTTTTATTTCCATTGCAACTTGTATTTAACCAGTACCTTGCAGGCAGTGGTTTCATTGTGTGTGCTGTCCCAATTTAAACACAGCTCAGAAGTTCTGAATGGGGCACTCAGGGCAATTTTCCTGCACCTGTTTTTCACAACCAGCAAGCTATTGAAGGACTGTTTGTCCCTCCTCGTGCTGTCACACTGTCAGTGCTGCAGTGCAGTGAATTCAGGGGCCACAGAGCAGTGCTGGAAGTCTGCAAACCTGTCTTTAGGAGGACTGAAGGCAAAGCCCTTCCAGTATGGAATTTATCTGTGGCAGCAATGTTGATAAGATTCTGGACTGTATCACCTTTTCCACCTTTCAATAATCTCCTCAGTGGAATATCTGCCTGCCTGGTTTGGATGGAGAGCCTCTCTGGGGGCAGCTACCTCTGTGCTGTATAAGAAACTTGGGACCTAAGCTGGATGACTTGTTGCTTTTTGCTGTCCTAAATACATGACCTGGCCAAAAGACACTCTTAATTCAGGTATGAGTATTAGATATTTTTCATTGCCAGATTTGCATCCTTTGAGTTTTTCTAACCAAGACATATAAACAGGAAGAAAAGTCTTCCTGGCACTTAGCTAATCTTCTCATTTATTGACCTGTCCTTGCCACCCTTAGGGCAGATGCAGGCAGACACCCAGGCTCTGCTGGTGTTTGATGGCTTCATATCTGGGGCGGCTTTGAGGTCAGTTTTGAATGTAGCTTCCCATTCTTGTGCTGCTTACTGCCACAGCCCTGTCCTGTCATGGAATCACAGGATGGTTTGGGTTGGAAGAGACCTGAAACTCATCTCGTTCCACTCCCTGCCATGGGCAGGGACACCTTCCACCAGCCCAGGGTGCTCCAAGCCCCATCCAACCTGGCCCTGGACATTTCCAGGGATGGGGCAGCCACAGCTTCTCTGCCCAACATGTGCCAGGCCCTGCCCACCCTCACAGGGAATAATTCCTTCCCAATATCCCATCCATCCCTGACCTCTGGCAGTGGGAAGCCATTCCCTGTGTCCTGTCCCTCCATCCCTTGTCCCCAGTCCCTCTCCAGCTCTCCTGGAGCCCCTTCAGGCACTGGAAGGGGCTCTCAGGTCTCCCAGGAGCCTTCCCAGCTCTCCCAGCCTGGCTCCAGAGCAGAGGGGCTGCAGCCCTTGGGACATCTCCATGGCCTCCTCTGGACACGTTCTGACAGCTCCACATCTTTTTTATGCTGAGGCCCCCAGAGTTGGATCAGTGCTCCAGGTGGAGTCTCACAAGGGCAGAGTAGAGGGGAAGAATGGCCTCTTATGAGCATGATGATGTTTGTCTTGCCCTGAAACACTAGAAAGCAGGTCAGGGGCTTTTTTCCATTTTATTCTCCACTTTATTGGACCTTAATTTTTTCAGGTCAGCTGTTACAGTGGGTTTCTCCTGTAAAATGTAATAGTTCTTAGAAAATCCTCACTGCTGAGCTGTTGTCCAACACAAACCACCAAGGCATGTGAATCCCATCTCCTGGTGGCCTGTGGAGTTAACAGGATCCAGAGCAGTGGGGCAGGGAACTCACCAGGCAGTTCTCAACTGCAGAGTCCAGTGGACTTGATAAGGTTTTGGAACACACAGAATGAAAGAAAAAAGTACTTGAAGCTTGGACACGTTGTGGGATGCCAAGAGCTGGACTTGGAGCTGTGCAGTGAGGGGATGGGTGCCTGATCACTTGGAGTCTGCCAGAACCAGGCTCAGAACCACAACAAAAACCTACTGTGGATCCTTCTGCCTCCTGACCTCCACAACAGAGAGAGCCTGGGCTCCTCTTCTGGGTCTGAACATACAGAAACCTGACCTGAGAGCCACCCATCTGCCTCTGGGGCTGGACATGCAGCAGCAGTGTTCAACTTGCACTTGGGTGCCCTTTTTAAATAAAAAGGCTGCTGGTTTATTCCCTTGTCTTTCACTGTGATTTGCAAAACATCCTCAGACATGCAATGTGGATTTTACTCTCCGAAGCCTTCAGAGCTCATGCATTTTTTAGTGAGCAAAAGCATCTCCAAGCTGGTTTCAAACATAAATAATTTAACCACGGGATCATTATTCTTTTAAATCAGGTGCTGCTTTAAAATCCCAGCAAGAATCTCTGAGGGGACGTGTGCTGGTTTAGAGTTAAACTGGCAGGAGAAATTAATCCAATTCAGAATGGGATTGCAAATCAGAATAACAATTTAATAAAAGATCACAAAATACATTGAGACAGAAGGAAAAAAAATTCATTTGTGCCACAAAAGCAGCTGTGCAGCCCAGCTCAGTGGGGCATGAGCAGGATGGAGCTCACCAACCCCTGTGCTGAGCACCACGTGGGCCTCCTGAGTTCAGAGTAAGAAGGAAGAAAGAACCCTGCTGGTGACAATGATGGCTGCAGTCCAGGGGCAGTCTCAGTCTAGTCAAGGCTCTGCTCCTCCTCTGGATCTGATAAGAGAACCCAGTCCCAAAACTCCAACGTATCTCTGCTTGGGCTCAGATGGGAACGCCCAGTCCCTCCCCCAAGGTGAGATGTTTCCCAAGGGGTGATTTACTCTGGGAGGTCAATCCTGGCATATTTTTGGCATCCCTGGTGGCCCCCGAGCAGACATGACCCCTCAGGTGGGTGTGAAGGTGCTGGTGGCTCCCCAGAGGGGAGTTACCACAGCTGAGTCATAGGTGTGATTATCTCCCAGAAGTTCCCAAACACCCATCTTGTACCCTGAGGGGTGGGGTGTGCCCTGGGCAGCTGCTGCCAATGGGCCATGGGGAGCAGTTCATGAGAAAAATGACACAGAGGGTTTAGAATCCACCCCCACCCAGTGACAAACTGACCCTGGCTGCCATAACCAAGACAGGAGGCAAACAAATCCCCGGGTTTGATTCATTCTTGGGTTTGCTGTGCTCCTGCAGAGTTCTTGGTTGCAGGCAAACACTTCCCTTAAAATGAGGTCACCAAGAATGAAGGGAGAGATGAGTTTTGCAGTCGGTGTGGGGAGCGGTTCGTGCCAGGTCAGCCATCTGCTCCTGTTTCAGAAGCTGCTGGGCAGGGGGAGCACTGCACATGGTCCTTCTCATTAGTCTTTTGAGCACCCGCAACAGCCTGGGCTGGGGTTTTCAGCACAGTTGAAGCAGGTGACAACTGTATTTACTGGAACTGGCTTTTTAAGTGTTTTTCATCTAAACCAGATCACTGCTGGAGCTTCTTCAGCTGCTGAGCCTTACATAAAACAGGCTGAAGCAGAAAGCATCATCCTGGCTGCTGTTTTCACCTCAGCTGCCACTCAGAAGGGGTTTTAATTTCTTCTAAGAACTGCTTTACCCTCAATAAGTTCTCAGACAGCACTAAAGTGGTGGGGGGTGTTGATCTGCTGGAGGGCAGGAGGGCTCCTCAGAGGGATCTGGAGATGGGCTGAGGCCAGTTGTGTGAGGGTCAACGGGGCCAAGTGCTGGGTCCTGCACTTGGGTCACAAAAACCCCTTGCAGTGCTCCAGGTGTGGGGAAGAGAGGTTGGAAAGCTGTAAAAGGACCTGGGAGTGCTGGTGACAGGGGCTGAACATCAGCCCAGGTGTGCCCAGGTGGGCAAGAGCCCACTGGCACCTGGCCTGGACCAGCACTGGTGTGGCAGCAGGACCAGGGCAGTGAGTGTCCCCCTGAGCTGGGCACTGGTGAGGTCACACCTCGAATCCTGGGCTCAGTTTTGGGCCCTTCATGGTAAGGAAGACCTGGAGGTGCTGGAGAGTGTCCAGAGAAGGGTCTGGAGCAGCAGGAGCAGCTGAGGGAGCTGGGGGGGGCTCAGCCTGGGGAAAAGGAGGCTCAAGGGGGGGAACTTCTGGTTCTGCAAGTCCCTGACAGGAGGGGGGAGCTGAGGGAGATTGAGCTCAGCTCCAGGGAACAGGGACGGGACAAGGGGAAACGGCCTCAGCCTGGGACAGGGGAGGTTCAGGTGCTCTTCTATTGTGAGAAGAAGAAGGAACATGATAAAGTTGATCGTTCAAATATTTACAAAAGAGTTCTCAGAAATGAGTGACAGAATCCAAAGAAGCTCAGCTGATTTTCTGACTCACCAGAGGTGTTTCCACTAAGCTTTATCTGATTCAGGAGAAGCTGTATTTGGTAGCAATTTATGCACTATTTTACAATTTGTTTGTAAACTGAGCCTTGTCCTATGATATAATTTTGTCAAAGCTCATGAGAACAGGTTCTCTGGAAAGTGTATTTGCTTACTGCAGGGCCATGGGGAGTTCAGCAGAAAACCTGATGGCATCTTTTTGTACATATAATTCGCATCTTTTATGACCTGCACATTCAAATGCACCACTCCTTGAAAAGAAATCATCATGTCTCCCATAAAGGTAGAGGGCATTAAGAAATTAAAAAATAAGAAACCAGGAGCTTCTCCCAGCACTTTTCTGGGCTGTGTGTGAGGGAGATAACGCAGCAGAGCTGGCATCGTCCAGTTCTCAAGACAACCCATTTGGTTTTACCACTGTCCAGCCCATATTCAGGAAAGGATGCTGCAGAAGGATGGTGGAGATACAACATTTTGCTTCCAACAGTCTGGAAGCAACTGGTGACCCAGATAACACCAGATGGTGGCTATTTGTAAATTTTGTCATTTTTTTTTTCCTAGTAAAAACCAGCACAGCTCTTAAGGTCACTTAAATATACACAAATTTAATGTCCTCAAAGTGAAGTTCCCTCATTGTGAAGACCACCCCAACCAGTATGTTCAGATGCAGATTTTACCCCAGAGGACAGGATGGATGCTGGAAAAAACCCTCCCACAGTAATGGGAGATGTTCTCTGTGCAGCAACACCCAGTTTGTTTCTAGGAGCTTTCACATCCAACAGCACCAGGCACCACGTGCAAGAGTCTCGGAAAGCAAGAGCCTCTGACTCAGGATGACTACTGAGCTTGAGCTAAGTGCCTGCTTGGAAGCATGCAGAACCCACCACCTTTATCTTGGAGAACAACGTGGCTGAGGAGCAGATGCCTTTCTCCCAGGGGAAAGGAGAGGTCACTGCTTCATAGCTGAAATATGGAAGGAGCAGGAGAGGAGCTGCCAGATCCGAGCTCCTTGGAGGGGGGGCTGTCATGCTGGGGTCGTGGAGGGGTCTCGTCACAGCCCTTTAATACTCACAGGTGATCAACAAGACCCAACCAGAGCTAGAAGCTGAGACATTACTAGAGCAAGAAATAAGTTAAACTAAATGAGAGAAGGCACTCAAGGAAGAGATGGATATCCTCCTGGCCACAGCAGAGTTTCCATCAGAGGTTGGGTCACATCCAGATGCTGCAGGGTGGTTGGACCCGGAGTTTCACCCTTTTCCCCACGCCAAACTATTCCCATCCTGACCCTCAAGCACGTTCAAGAGTGAGGGGGAGGAGGGGCAGAGGGGGCAGAGCTGGCAGAACTGCTCCTGCTGATGGACAGAGACAGCTCTCAGGCGTGGCAGGGAGCCAGAGCCTCTGTCAGAGGCACAACGAAAACCCTGACAGGAGATGTGCTGCACGAAGGCTGCTGTGCCACAGAAGCATCTAGGGTAGAAGAGATCTTCGAGATCATTAAGTCCAGCCTGTGACCAATCACCACCTGATCAACTAGACCAGGACAAGCCCACTGCCACATCCAGTCATTTCTTGAACACCTCTGGGACTGGTAAATCCACCGGATCCCTGGGCAGCCCCTTCCAATGCCTGACCACCTTTTCCAGGAAGAAATTCCTTCTGAATCTTCCCTGGCACAGGTTGAGACCATTTCTTCTGGTCCTGTCCCTGTTCCCTGGAGCAGAGCTCCATCCCCGCCAGCTTCTCCCTCCTGTCAGGGACTTGCAGAACCAGAAAGTCCTCCCTCAGCCTCCTTTTCCCCAGGCTGAGCCCCCCCAGCTCCCTCAGCTGCTCCTGCTGCTCCAGACCCTTCTCTGGACACTCTCCAGCACCTCCAGGTCTTTCTCATCATGAAGGGCCCAAAACTGAGCCCAGGATTCGAGGTGTGACCTCACCAGTGCCCAGCACAGGGGGACACTCACTGCCCTGGTCCTGCTGCCACACCAGTGCTGGTCCAGGCCAGGTGCCAGTGAGCTCTTGCCCACCTGGGCACACCTGGGCTCATGTTCAGCCCCTGTCACCAGCACCTCCAGGGCTTTTCACCCTGGCTCACAGTCCAGCCCCTCTGTCCCTGAATGTCCCCACTCACCTCAGCCCAGTGTGCCATGGATGTGTCTCTGGGAGGGTTACCAAGATGTCATTGCAGGATGGGTTGTGATAGATGGTAGAAGGCACAGATTACAACCTTCTCAAGGGTAATATCTAACCAGTTATTACCCAACCTCCTAACAGGGTGGTGACAAAAAAACACCTGCCCTGCTATTGGGTGCTACGGCTTATTTTGAACTCACTTTCCTCTTCCTTCAGAGTTTGTTGGAGATCTGTTTTCAGGGTTTGTTTTCCCTGCCCTGGCTTCTCAGAACAAGAACTCTTTACTGATCTGGCTGCCTTCCCAAGAAGGGGGAGCTCCCAGAGCCACAGCTGCCAGCCGGGATCAGAGACTGCCAGGGACTCCTCATCAGACAAGTTGGGCTTTGTCAGAAAGGGAGATGGCAAAAGCTGAGGGTCCTGTTTCTTCCAGCCTCCTTCGTGGCGTTTTCCACTCCTCCTCCTCCTCTTTTTTCCAGCCCGGGAGCTGCCCCAACCCCCTTTGTAATGGCACAAGTTTTAATTAGTTGGGAGATGAGTGGTAAATCTCATGCCACACCATGAAGCACCACACCAGGACTCCTGAAACATTGCCAACCATTTTCAGCAGTGCCAAAAACAGTCAAGAATAAATTGGTTTCTCCACCACCCAACACTACCCCACATTTCTGGCACTGAAGATGAAATTTAAACTGTTGGGAAGGCCTTATGTTTCAGATTTGTTTTGAGCTTGTAGAAGCTGTGGAGGGAGACAGCTACGTGTCTTTATCCTGAAATAGGATTTATTTTTTTCTGTGTCAGAAAACATGATTCACAAGGCATGCCAGGGAGAGCATCAGTCAGGAAAGACATGACTGTGCCCCCCCAGACCTCTCCATCCCTCCTGGAGATTCAGATTCTGGGAATGTGACTCAACAAACCCAGCCTGTGTGAAGTGCTCTGAATGGGGATCACTGGGAGCAAACCACGATGGGCCTGTGTGGGTCAGTGCTCCCCTTCACACTCCCTGAAAGCTTTTTCTTCTCTATGCTGATAAAAAAGCAGGTCTGAAAGCCCCACATGCCACAGCCACGCTGGCAGGACTCATCACAGTGTCTTGAGGGGAACCTGATGTCACTGTCACGATTTTGCTTCACTGGCAGAGTCAGAGTGTGATGAAATTACGAGTCTCATTCATGTTTTCAGAGTCAGGACCAGCCTAGATTCATCCAGGGCTGAATCTCATCCAGCTCTGAATGAGGGATTTACTTCCTACTGGTTTTCTTATTGACTCTGAGCTCATCAAGACAAGTCTCACCTGCTCCCCACAGTGCTCTCAGCCTGGGAACACCCTGAAAGATGTCTTTGCAACTCTGTCATGGAAAATAATATCTGAATTTTTATTAATCATAATTACCATTATTTTCTGCTGTCATTTTACCTCTTACACCTGGATTTTGCATTTTCTCCTACCTGCTGTAAATCATGTCCCTATCTCCTGGCAGAACAGAGTTCTTCCAGAGCAGTGACGAGCCGCAGTGATAAATCAGGGTGACTCTGAGCCAGGACAGGTGGCACCTCAGAGTGAAGGATGAGCTTCCTCCCCTCTGGAGGCTCTGACTGCACCTTGCTGCCTAACCACAAACCAACAGCAAACTGGAGCAAAGCAGGCATGGGGTGGTGTGTGATTCCAGAGTGAAAGGAAAGCTCCTGTACCTGCCTTAGAAACCCTCCAGGTGAGAGGTTCAAAGGCAAGTCCAGCCCCAAGGTGACAGCAATGGGACAAGTAAGTGCACTGCAGAGCCCTTGCATCCAGCAGGATACAGCAGCGCGGGTGCAGGGCGAGGCAGCAGCTCCCAAGAGCACATGGAGACCTTCTTGGTGTTTGTAACACAACCAGAGGGATCCAGCAGAGCCTCTCACTGGCCAGTGCTCATCTGTGCATAGTGGGGTCAATTTGGCATCTGAAAATAGTGGTGAATTTCCCCTGTCTTGGTGTGCAGGGGAGAGCACGACAGCCGGAGCTGTCACTGAATGACAGAATCACAGAGTGGTTTGGGTTGGAAGGGAACTTAAACCTCATCTCATTCCACCCCCTGCCATGGGCAGGGACACCTTCCACCAGCCCAGGGTGCTCCAAGCCCCATCCAACCTGGGCTTGGACACTTCCAGGGATGGGGCAGCCACAGCTTCTCTGCCCACCCTGTGCCCTGTCCATCCTCACAAGGAAGGATTACTTCCCAGCATATAATCTAAATGCTCCCTGTTCACCCCAAATGGCTATTGCAGCATGGCACTGCCTCCCTGGCACTGCCTCCCTGGCACCAGCCCTCGTCTCCCCTGTGCCGACATCTCCAGCAGCAGCCCAGGGTGTGGGTCGCCTCACCTCACCCCGGGAGTGGAGCCAGGAAACTGAGCCCTCCTGCGGGTTTGGCTCTTGGGGAAAGGGGCAGGAAGCAGCAGCACTGCCCAGGAGCAACCCTTGGCTTTTGACATCTCTGAGTTTCCAGGTGTGTTGTCCTTCCAAGCCCCCAGGTGGCATTGGTAGGATGGAGATGGCAGATGTTTTTTTTTTTTTTTTTTTCCTCTTCTCCCTCTCTGAAAATACACAGAATCTGCTTTGTCCTTGAAAACGTTAAGAAATCTTTAAAAGCAAAACACAGGGATAAGTGGAAAGGTCACTGAGGACACGGGAAGAGTGGGAGAGGGACC
The DNA here is from genome assembly GCA_013399695.1 of Formicarius rufipectus. Taxonomy (NCBI): domain Eukaryota; kingdom Metazoa; phylum Chordata; class Aves; order Passeriformes; family Formicariidae; genus Formicarius; species Formicarius rufipectus. The sequence goes on along the minus strand of VXAU01001053.1, from coordinate 323,620 downwards.
GAGGGCTGAGCTCAGTGAGGCAGCCGTGGGAGCAGAGAACACACCTTTTCCAAAGATTTCCAGTGTTTTCTCAGCCCCTGAGATTTGCAAATCTCGGTCTCAGTGGGTGGGATTTTTCCTCCACGGAGTGAGAACAAGCAAAACCGGGAATATTTAAGGGGCACAGGCATCCTCTTTGCAACCTCTGCTGGAAGCTTTTAAAAGGAATTCGCTCAGGGCCCACAAGAGGAAGAATAACCTCGGATCTCTCCCCGTCCGGTGCTGCAGAGCGTTCAGCAGGGAGCAGCCAGAGGGAGGGACCAGCAGCGTTGCCGTCCCAGGAGCCCGAGGCTGGGAGGCACCGCTGGATGCCACCGCTGGATGCCACCGCTGGAAGGCACAGCTGGATGGTATCACTGGATGGCACCAGTGATGGAGGGCTTAAAAGGAAAAACGAAGAAAAGAGCCCAACCCACCCGAGCGTGCTGAAACACTTTGCCATTGCAGAGAGGATTTGATGTGAACGGTGCTGGGAGGATGCGTCCCACCAGTGATTTGTTCAGGCTCCAGGTGCCGTGACACTCGGGCTGCCAGCACCTGCCTTCCCCTGTCACCAGCTCATGAAGCACAGACAGAGACTGAAAGGCTTTTGCCTTACTAGACACAATGCTATTAAAGATTTATCAGCAGCACCGTGACAGAAAGCTTTTCCTTGTGACCACAGTGTAGAGTGGCCTATGCTTCAAAATAGAAAGGGCAGCTGAGGATTCACCCAAAATGCTCTCTCATCCCGAAGCAGCGGCACGGAATTAAGCAGAGCAGCGTTGCTGTGTGCCTGTCCCCTCTCCTGCCTCTGCTTTCTTTGCAGCTGGCATTAGCAACATCCCAATAAAGTGGATGAGTTGGAGACACAAAGAAAATGACCCCCTGCACCAAATCCTACAGTTTTGTAGCTTCATCCAGCTGCTTTTTTTCAATCACACACAGACCTCAGTGACACCCATAAATCTCTGCACTGGGCTCTTCTCCTGGCACGAGGCCACTCCTGTGGTGGCAGAGGGTCAGGGCACACTGCTCACCACAGGCACAAGCACAGCCTTCTAGTATCAGCTGCTCCTCTCCCCAAAGGGCCACAAGCCTTTGGGAAGGGGGAGAAAGACTCTGGTTCCCACTCATCGGGGAGAGACAGTCCAAGGAAAGGCAGAGCATGAAGAGGATCTCTCCTCCTGATGAGTTATCTCAGCTGCAGATCCTCCTCCACTGACACCACCCAGGTCCTGTTAAACAACACCCAGGGCCAAGACTGGGCATCCTCCTGTTCCCCAGAGAGTTGCAGCAGGGGATACGACCCTGGCTGTGGGTCAGTGACTCCCCCCAAGGCTTCAAGTTTGTCAGGGAGGGTTCAGATTAGACATCAGGAAAGATTTCTTCATGGTTGTTCAGCCCTGGAAACGCTGCCCAGGCAGTCGTGAAGTCACCATCCCTGGAACTGTTCACAGAATGTGTGGATGTGGCACTTGAATGGTCAACATGGTGGTGGTGCTGGGCTGGTGGCTGGACTCGATGCTCTTAGATGCCTTTTTCCAGCCTTAATAATTCCACGATCCTACAATTTTCCTGCTACAGCAACAAGTTCCTTTGGTGGGATCCTTAACACAGCCCCTGGGCCAGCAGGTCCCCCTTCAAAGTTTATCCAAAAGAACAGGCCAAGTAACAAATCTGTCTGCACCTTTTTGGGTGGACAAAGTAGCCCTTAAAATCAGCCGTGTGCCAAAGCCCCTTTACACCAAGCACAGGTGGGTCTCCACACAAGCCCTCATGGGGACTCCCAAAATGACGCAAAGTCAAGGCTTAACCCAAAGACTCCCTGCCCTTGCACTGATGAGTCCTGTTTAACTCCAGATCACTGAGTATGTTAAGTAGAAAAACTGCAAAGAATTTTGAAAGCTGATGAAAACATCACAAGTCTTGCCACAAATACCCAGAAAAATTTAACTATGAGGGTAGAGCTCAGGAGAGGTTGACTGGCAGAAGGAAGCATAAGGCATTAACTGCAAAAAAACCAGAAGCATTCTTTTCTCAGAACAGACTTTATTTCAGTTTAATTGCCAAGTTTCACTCCATTAAAAAAAAAAGAAATCCATTAATTTCAACAGGATTCAGGGAGATGTACATTCAGAGAGATTATTACAAGGCACAGGACCTGTGAAGTGCAGCAAACTGCCTCTTGGTAGCAGTGCTGGGGCACAGCCAAGGCATAGCATAACATGGGATAACATGGAATAACATGGGATAACATGGAATAACATGGGATAACATGGAATAACATCTGGGCACACAAAACAGCAGGGAAAAGCATCCACAATGGCACACTTTGATTAAGTATGTTTTCAATTTATTACAGTATGAGAACAATAACAACAAATGAAAGAAACAAAAGGAGAAACTTTGCCTCAGGAGCTTTGTGAACTGCAGCCAGCAGCTGTAAAGAGCCCAGTGCATCCTTGAACGAATCATCACTACAATTCCCACTCTGGGTCACAGGCACACCATCCTTCACCAAGCCCTTTAAAGAGCAGTCTGGCTTTAAATGAAGTTGTGCAAATTCATTGTAGGATCTGTCACTTCTCTTGCCAGCTCTCTGCACACACGGCTCCATCACTCTGCCTTAACCCTTTGCATGGCTCAGCACCTGCATGCCAGCCTGGCTGTTATCCCACGGGATAGCTCCTGTCCTGGGATTCAGATGGCCCCAGCACTACCACCAGCACCATCAGGGGCAGTTCAGCTTTACTTTAAATAAAAAAATGCCCATTCATAATTAAAAAAAATGTAAAGGAAGACCATTTTTTGCAAGGCATCAAGAGGCCTTGGGGCTGAAGGACCTGGAGCTCATCCCCCATTCCCTCCCCTTGGGATCTGTGCCCAAGTGTCCCAGCAGCAAAAGGGCACAGTCCCTGGTGGGAGCAGCTGCTGCAGAGCACAACCTGGGCAGGCAGAAGCCAAGGACCTGTTGACCTGCACATCCCACTCCCATTCCGTTCCCAAGGGCCACCTCCAGCACTTCAGGAGAGCATTCCTGCCCAGCAGCTGCCTGGCTCCTGAGTCTGGAGTGCCACTAAAGGCACAGTGCTAGAGATAAGTCAAATGCTTTACTTCTTCAGGGAGCTGCACAAGGTGAGAGAGGATATGCTGGAAATGCTTTTCCTTGGCTCCTGCACAATTCCTGCCTGCAGCACGGGAGCCACAGCACTCATGAGGATGCCCTCAACCCCCCGCACATGTAAGCACTCACACCCCAGCCAGGACAACCTCCCTGCAGGCAGAGGGAAGCAATAGAAAGAAATACCAGCACAGTTTCAGCAGCAAAGGCCAAGCTATTCTAGGGAAACTGGAATTCTGCAGCTGGGCAGCCTCATCCAAGACCCTGCTTGATTTTTTTCCCCCAGTCCATAATACTGATTACCCAGAAGGACCTGACTCCACATAGGTATACCTGGGCTTCCTCCAGGAGCTAAAGATGGAACTATCACTGTCTGCAGAGATGTGCTTTCAGAGAAGCTCCTGAAAGAAAAATCTTCCAAGAATGTCTGTGAAACTATGCAAATGCCAGTTTAACAACCAGCCCCACTTTCTCTTTTCAGATTACTAACTGCCACTAATAAAGGAACAGACTATTTTCTATTCTTTGCTGTCAGGTCCTTTAATACTGGGATGAACCAAGACTCACCTTTCCTCTCTCCTCCCAGCTCTAACCCTTGGCATAGCTCATCCTGGATATTTTTTTTTTTCCCTGAGAGGCATCCTCATCTCAAGCAATCTCAGGAAGGGAGGAAATACAGCCCTAGCCTTTAGTAAACTTCCTTGTACCATCCTTGGGAAGAAATCCTTCCCTGGGAAGGTGGGCAGGCACAGGTTGCCTAGAGAAGCTGTGGTTGCCCCATCCCTGGGAGTGTCCAAGGCCAGGTTGAATGGGGCTTGGAGCAACCTGGGCTGGTGGAAGGTGTCCCTGGCCACGGGGCTGGAACGAGATGGTCTTTAAGGTCTCTTCCAACTGAAACCAGCCTACAACTCTCAGATCATGGTTTTCATGGCAAGAAAGTCACTTGGTTTAAGGCACTAGAAGGACCATGTCCTGCTGTCAGTGGACCCAAGAGGGCTCCTGGCCCTGCCAGGCATCCTCCACCCAGTCAGCAGAGCAAATTCTCACCTACAGATTCCATAAGGCATCAATAACTTCTGCAAATCTCAGTAAAAGCTCACAACAATTTTTAACCTGTTATTTCAAGGGTAAGATGGTGGATAAACCAAAGAGAAAGAAAATGCCTGGCAGCAGTGAGGTCTCAGCTTCTGCTTCAAAAGAAGGTGTGACCTGGAGTATTTTGAAAAAGGTTTTTTTTTGTGTGTAAAACAGAATGCCATTCCTCTAATGAGGTTTCAAATTTGGCTTCAAAGCAAAGATTTACAACCCCTGTGGCTTTCAGAGGTAGTTCTTCTAGACCCTTAAGGAGGACATGCTAGAAGAGGTGAGCAGCAGTGGAGAGAGGAAACACCTAATTTCAAGTGTTATAAATTAGAGTTGGTTTACTGGAGAAAAATACAACTTGTTGTCACCTTAAACACAAGGCAAGGCAGAGAAAAAACAAGAGGCTACAATTAAAGCCCTTGCCAAGCTGGGAGGCAGCACAGCAGCAGCCACTGTGGAACACGGGCAGCAGAGCCTCCTGGGTGCCTAATTCTGTAGGAAACATGCTGATTCCTCCCTAATAAGAATCCCCACTGAGATGAGGGCAAGAGATGCACAAGTTGGTAGGGTGGAGGCAGGGGAAAGGAATCAAACAACCTGCTCGGTGTTATTTTGTTCCATGGTAATTTCCTCATTCCAAGTTTGCAGCAACCAGGCTTTTCCATGTTTGTAGCATTCCCTGGCCCACTACTGATCCTGGGGCACATGTGCCTGTGGACACAGGACACTGTGCTGCACAGCGACACTGGGGAAGGGACACGGCCACATCCAAAGAGCCAGGGCAGCTCGGGCAGTGGTACAGTGTGAACCTGCCTGGCCAGGGCAGAAAACCCCTCCAGCCTGTGCAGGCTGCCAGCTGCCCAGTGCTGTCCCTGCAGTCCTGCTGGCTCACTCAGGTGTTTCAGGATCTGCTGCCCTCCCAACAGTGATGGCCACGAAGATGCAATGTCTGTTCTTGAGACCTGACCCGTGGTTTCATCAGCGTGGGTCTCAACCACGCTCCAACACCATAGGAGAAAACATTCCACCAAGTCCTCCAAGATCCTTTTGTCTCTCAGGGCATTTCCCAAAAATACTCTTTGGGTCTTTTATTTAAAAATGTGGCCTTGTGCCCAAGTCCTCTCCTGGGTTACATGCTTGCTGCTCTAGCAGGAGACTGCTGCACCAGTAGGAAATAGAGTGATTACAAGATCTGCTTTGGGGGAGATCACAGATCACCTTCCACTATCCCAGGTTGCTCCAACCCCTGTCCAACCTGGCCTTGGACACTTCCAGGGATGGGGCAGCCAGAGTTTCCCTGGGCAACCTGTGCCAGGGCCTGTCCACCCTCACAGGGAAGAATTTCTTCCCAATAACCCACCTAACCCTGCCCTCTGTTTAAAACCATTGCCCCTTGCCCTGTCACTATCTACCCATATAAAAAGTCCCTGATGATGGTATTTTAACAGCACGAATAAAGTTTAAAGCTGGAACACAATTTTCAGTCTGCTTTGAGAAAACCACTCCAACTGACTGAAAATTTCATGGGGAATCCTCCAGTGCTTGGCAACTTGTGCTGCAGGCATTTATTCAGATGATATTTGATTTCATCTGGACATTCCCTTACTGAATTCAGCCAGTGAATGCAGAGCCACCACAGTGTCTTTCTCACCAGGTCTCTCAAAGCTCCTGATGCTCTTGAGTAGGAACTGAAGAACTCTCCACAGCCCTTGGGGATGTGAGTAAGCTGAGAAACCCCGAGCTGCTTCACTTGCTGCTTCACTTCACTCCCTGCCTCTCCCTCAGCTATTTTAGTCTTACAGTGGTTTCCACAAGTTTCTCAGGTTCAACTCACAAAAGAAAAATGTAACATCATCACATGACATTATGAATAACCTCAGGCTGCTCAAGTAAGTATTTCTGGCCATAAAAGAGCCCCATGGTGTGGCAATTATGTCCCTGCAAAGTATCTTGGACTAATTCTGTTCTTAGAACATACAGACTGCAAAGCACTTCAGTGGGAAAGGGAAAGCTAAATAAACCTGAAACATCTTCTTGGTAGCCTGGAGTGCTTCAGGTCAGACATTCCAGTCCCTGGAACCTCTGTGGACTGGGAACCAGTCTGCACCAGCTCCAGGGCATTCAAACCAGGTTGGGATGAGGGACCAACAGGGAATCCAAGGACACAGCGAGTGCAAGGCAGACACAAAGGGAACTGGCACCCATAAACTTTTCACACCTGAGCTCAGGCAGTAAGTATAAACGATCTAGACAAAACAGTTCTGAAAAGGAGATCCATTTCTTAGTAAGGCTTTGAGTGCATGTGTTTGTTTGAAGTACTTCTCTTAAATTAATTATCACAAAAAACAGGGTAGCATCCTTCAAACAGTTGGGATCCTTCATTCCAGTAAAAAACAGATGCAGACATGGCTTCAGACCCACGCTCACTCACGAGATCCTTTTAAAGCTTGTATTAAAAATACCTTCTTTTATGCAAATGATAAATATTTTAAAATTAGCATTTACAAAAATAAATGGTCCTTTCCCAAAGGGAAGGACATTTATAGCTGAAATTCTGAATACATCTGGAGGCAAGGCAATTATGGATGAAGCTAGTTAATAAAATCTTTGGTATGAGCATAAGACATGAATATTTATGCACCGTTGGCTTCCCTTGGCTGGTTACTGAACAGACAAGTGAAGAGGCAGCTCTTCTCTTCCTTAGTCTCTTGATATGTCTTCCAAATACAACATACAAATATTTCTAACATGTCTTCCTATGATAATAGGAGAAAATCCCAAGATCCTTCTGGCTCTTCCTATGACTTTTGTATCTAAAACAGAATGAAGATGAGAGGAAAAAGAGAAAGCGAGCACAGTTAAATTCCATTCAAGCTGGGAAGCAGCACCTGCAAAAAATAAAAATCAACTGAAAATAACTCTAGAGAAAATATTTCCTTCAAGGTTGTAGAGATCAACTGCCAAGAGAGGAGAAAAATGCATCTGTTGGGATTCACTGCTGCAGGTTCAGACAGAAAGAGGAGATTGGTGGGTTAGGGAAGGGGCAGCTTTGCACCTGAGCACAGCACTGGGTGGTACAAGCCTAGAGCACCACATCCAGCTCTGGGGGCCCTGTTACACATGGGGCACTGAGATACTACAGAAAAAGCCTCAAAACCTGCAAAAAGAAGCCTTGGAAAAAAACATTTGTTGAGATTGACAATTTTAACAAAAATAAAGACATGATTCAGGGCATAAGGAGCTCCACAGGGAGAAAATATGCAATGTCAGCAGGCACAGAAACAAGGGGCAAGGGGCTCTGCAGTCTGATAGAGAAATACTGAACAAAAACATTAGGCTGGACCTAAAACTGGTTCAAACTGAAAGTAAGATACACACTTCTAATGCTGTGGATTAACTGGGATCAAGAGAAGTGATGGATTCTCTGGTTTTTCTGTGCCAGTCCCTGAATGGCTTCCTGAAAATGCTTTTATTAAATGTGGATGACTGAAGGGAAGTAATGGCAGCTAAGGAAACACTCGGGATAGGCTGGAAGGTCTAAGGGTTCCCTCTCAGGCTTAAACTCTGACACCATGGACAGGCCAGCTGAGGGATTCTGGTCTGGGAATGAAGCACAGAGCCCAGACTCCCACATCACCCAAAAAGCCCATCAGCTGCTGCTACTGTAACCTACAACTCTGTTAAAAAAAACCCAGCCAAAAGCAATGTGACTGCTGTGCCAGAGGCATGAGGAGCAGAAGGCATTGACCCAGAAGAGGCTTTGGATTCTGCTCTCCAGCCATCCCTGCACTCCCTACAGCACCCTGCAAAGACTCTGGGGAAAGTACCAGCTCTGGTTCAGCCCCACAAGCCCCCCACTGCTGAGCCAAAGCCAACCCCCATGGACACAGCTCTGCCCTTTTCCTCAGAGCTGCAATGCCAGGCAGGTGGGATTGGAGAGCAGCAGGAGCTCTGCCCCACTGGCTCTCAGGTGACAGGCACAGCCAACACCCAGAGCCAGCAGCAGGAGCCAGGGCTGTAGCTGCTCAGTCAGTCAACCCAGCATGGTCCAGCCCTGGCACTGGGCAAGCTTCCACTTGCTCCCAGGGGTTGTGAGAACCAGAGGGTTTGGGGCTGTCTCGTGACTGCTGGGAATAATGACCCATTGCTACAGCAACAGCAGCTCAGGTGACTTCTGCTTTTACAGAGAGCCCCTATTTGTGGCATCCTCTTAGGCAAACTATCCATTATTTATACCTCAGTATGTCTGCAGTGCAATTTGTATCCTGAGCTCATTAATGAATGATGACACCTTGACCTGCCCCATTAAGCCATGTCAGATCAGGAGCCCTCTCTGACCTGTGCCCAGGGAAGGCAGCCAAGAGAAACCCCCCCTGGAGCAGCTTACCTGAGTTACAGCAATACCAAACCAGGGCAAGTCCTGCAGCCACGCTGAAACAGGCCAGGAAAAACACTGGGCCTGGGGAAAATGGCAAAGGAAACACGTTAAGGGCATTAGAAGTTTAGCTTGGTTCATAAATCATCAAGTGCTATTAATGTGCATAATTAAGCATATTCAAATGAAGCTAACACCTTCACAGTTCTAATGTTCTGTAGCTAATGCACTAAGAGCCACATTCACTAGACAGCAATTAATTTTTACTACACTTGCTTTGCCACCATTCCCTGTTCCTCTCTGCTCATCCAGCTACAGCCTATGGAATTTAAGGGAAACATCCTTAGATGTTTCCTCACCCTAAAACTTTGTGCACACCTGCCTTTAAACACTACAAGAAACACAAACCAGCCTGCTGGGCCCTCACCACACAGAGAGGCATTTTCATCCACAGCCCCTCAGAGCTATATTTTTAGAGTTGTTTTTTATTCCCCACAGACTCCAGCTGCATGACAAGAGCAGCTTTTCTTGTTTCTGTTTACAGTACCCCTGGGGGCTGAGATGAAGAGCCACACGTGCACCTCCAACAAATCTCCCCCATGGAAACTGCCTGCCTGGAATTACACACAGTTTAATGCTGATGGTTGGTATTGATGTTCAATAAAACCTTCCTAATTCACACTCAGCCACTGACAAAGACTCCAGAAGATTTGTATCTGCTCCTTTATTACCTAATAACCTATTTGTATTTACTACTTCACTAAGAACAGAGCTACAATTCAACTACACCTGTCAATTTAAGGAGGAGTGTACTGCAGACTAACAAATCCCTGGAGCTGAGCACATGGACAATGACACTGGAGAAACAGCAAAGGAGCAAGGATTTGGTTGCTCCATGAGATGTAACCTCCCCATGAGGGTGGCCAGAGCCCAGACAATCTTCAGTTTGAGGACAACTCGGAAAAAAAAAACAAAAAACAAAAAAACCCCCCAAAACAAGTAAAAATAAAATATTACTTCATGGTCTTATTTCCAAGCACTTTCTCTGCTCTTCCTGTCCTGCCATGCTGCAGACAGCAACATGAAAAATCTGAACAGCAATTTGATTCACTATTCAAAGGAACACCAAAACAGGCAAAAGTATACATTTGAGTTAAACTGTGTTTCTGCCCCTTGTTTCATTTCCTCTCAGGGAATTGGCAAAAAGGTGTAATTCACAGAAGGTGTTTTGAATCTCTCATCATTGTATCCAAATATCTATAATAAAATATTAATTAAATTTAAATTATAAAACTGTTCATCTCTTCCTTTCCAAAATATCCTACAATGACTAAAACATTTGTCTCTGTAATCTGGCACTGAATGGAGGAAGGTGAAAATAATGAACATGTTTTCCTAAGGAAAATACATTTAAGTTCATCCTTCCTTTCTGTCTTTGCTTTTAAATGATCTGTACTTATATTGAGAGCTTAAAAAAACTGAAAAAAATGAAAGTCATATAAAAAAGTACTGATGGCCTTGTGAAAAGTGACAGCAGCATCTGAATAGACCTTACTGCTCAAGCACTGAAGAAAGCACAGGAAATTAAGAGTTTAGCTGTAAGAGTGTAGTAAAAATACCATTGTAAATATTGATTAAACTCTACAGTCTCTTCAATTTCTTGGCACTGGTTTCCTGAATAGCAGTTCAGTACATTTTCCTCCATTAACTCTACTTAACTTGTGACAGTAAAGACATCATAAACCAAACCAGTTGTTACATGAAATGCAAATTACATGAGAAAATAAATTGCATCATAATCTGCAAAGCCATTCCATCCAGTGACACTGTATGGTTTATTTACCCCTGTCATTTAGCATATATTGCTCCTTGCCAGTGTCTATCTCTGTGGGATCTGGGGTTTCTAGAAATAAAAGCAACACATGAGAAGTTAGTACTCAGCTCAAGCAAACAAACAAACATAATCAGCACATGCAAAATGATGGAAAACAACACATTTCAGAAAAATACCCAATATTGACACAAGGTATTAACTGCTCTGAAGGTAAATCACCACCAAAGCTGGAGATGAGTTCATCAAAAGACAAAGGCACAGAGTCACCTGAATGCAACAGCAAACAGCTGCAGCCCCACCTCTGATCTGCTTAAGCCCTGAGCACATAAATAACATTACACTTGCAGGAGCTAATCCTTCCATAATGTCAGCAATTTTCATGGGAATAAATACAAACCATTTGTTAACAGATGTGCTAATCTGAAAACATCTTTATAATTTGAAGTATCTCTATCCTTTGGTCTTGAGCAAATCTCTGGGTACTGATATATTTAACAGATAAAGCACTTGGAAAGAGCCTCTTGGTGCAGATAATTCACCTAAATTCAGGTCTCGGCTAAAGACATGCCTAGCTTCTTTGAAAAACTGTAGGTACTAAGTGCTAAATTTTGGCACAAATAACATTTCCCTCTTTCTGCAAATTCTAGTAGAAAAGGAGATTGGCTTTAAGACAAGGTATTGAGTAGTTTCCACTCTGGGCAGAAAGACCCTTTCAGAGCTGCCTTTGCCCTACAGGTGTGGAGATGACACTGCAAACACAGCAGAGGAGTGACCTTCCTCTACACTTCACCAATCTGAATGACAATTTTTTCAGCCAACCCTCTCTGTATCCATAGAATCATAAAGGCTGGAAAAGACCTCCAAGATCATCAAGTCCAACCACCAAACGGTTAAAAAAGGAAAGGAAAAAAAGTGAGAGCTCCAAATCTGGCTGCCAATAGGAAATAACTTGAGACTAATTATTTCAACGGATCTCCTTCTTCTGCAGGACATCTGGAGCTCAGTGAGGTGCTTTGGACAACTGCCCTGTGCCCCTGGGTAGCAACAGGACCTGATGTGAGGTGAACACCCACCCACCTCCCCTGCTAAAGGATGTCCCTGTGGGTATGGGGATAGTGGGTGGCACTGGAGCAGGACAGGAAGCCTTGCTGTGAAGCCTGTGAGACCCTGAGGAAGGCAGGATTGCTGCAAAGCCTCTTAGAGGGGCTGATGTCCCCCCCTGGGAAATCCACACCTGCACAGGAGAGCACAGTCAGATCTCTGCACTTCTCTCAGGATGTCACTGCTCTGAGCCTTTATCCTTCCAGTCGCTGGCAGCACGGAGAGAAATAAAAGCACCTGGTGAGTCATCTGGAAGCTCCCGTTTGCCTTCCATAGCTCTGAGCCTGCCCCAACTGTGTGTCTTATCCCCCCTCTAGTGGGAATGCTCAGGTATTACCAGACATTTTACTGGTAAATTCACACTTCAGGCAAAGAAATTCTGTTTTAGCACGATTTTTAAAGCTGATTTAAAAATGAAAAAGATATATTTGAAAGGATTTCCTCTGTGGAAAACGTTTGCCATATGTACTGCTGCATGTAATCTATCACAGAACTCCATCCTGGCCATGGTTCATCCCTGTCCTCATCAATAATTTCTCCAGGTGTTTGTAAGGTGCTTGTTTCAGTTCAATCTGCACTTAGAACAAAAGCCCCATGCTAGGGATGCACCTTTTTCTTCACATTTACAGGTTCTAGTGGCAATTCTGTAAATGTTCTCTGCTGAATTTGACAAGTTTAACAAGTACTGCTAAGAGTATAACAGAATCATGGAAAGGTTTTGGTGGGAAGGGACCTTAAAGACCATCCAGTTCCACCCCCCTGGGCAGGGACACCTTCCACTAGACCATTTCTTGACCACTCAATCCAGACTGCAGACATTTGTTTAAATTACAGAACTCAGAAGCAGCAGCAAGCACATTAACACAATCATCTCACTACTTCCTTCTCAGGTCAACAGAAGGAAACTGCAGGATCTCAGCTCATAGCCGTGTTTTAACCCAGGTTTTTCAATTATTCTCATCCTTCTGAGGATGGTAACACAAGAGAGTGCACCAAGGTACAGAGAATTTAATGACTTCTGGTGGTTACTGAATTGCCTTTGCATAACGCAGCAGCAGCAAAACAGTTTTGGGGCACCACAAGCGGCTTATGGCATGTTTAACATGAAGCACTTCTAGTACAGGTACTTGCTATGCACACCTGAACATGAGAAATCCTAACCCTGTCTACTCATGGGGCCACCTGAGGAAAGCTCTGAGTCACCACATAAATCAAGTGCAAGGATGAGCATGTTTCTGCTCCAGCTAAAAGTGAAAACACCCCACAGGCCCTGCCCAAGTCTCCTTGTACAGATACATTATCAGGGGTGACTTGTAGAAGGTGCTATTGAACATTTAACAAAGCTTAAACTCTTAAACATCAAAATAGCCTTGAAATTTTATTCTTAGTGACTACACTAAGACTTCTCAAACTGCTCTTAATTCATAAAGGCTGTCTGTTGACTTCTAGTCAGCCTAGCAGAAAAACCTGTTGCTCTTGAGCTCTATCCAAGTGAAAACAGCAGATCCAAGACTATTTGACTGAAGAACCTGTTCCCCAATGGGCATGACTTCTGTGACCATCAGATCAAAGCACTGCCTTAAAGCTGCTGCAAAGCTCAATCAGTTGAGACTGGGGTTCATCTGAGATTTTGAGGCAGGAGGGGCCCAGATGTCCCCAGTTCCAAAGGGGCAGGGATGGATGTGGGGCAACTCTGCAGCCTCCCAGTGTTTGTGCTAGGTAGATACAAATCCCTTCCTTCAAAATTAAAGGTGAAGGTAATTAAAATTTTACACGACAGTTGCACTGCAGAAATAGAAGAGGTCAACCTACAGACTTAGAGTAATGGTTTGAATCTCACTGGAGTTTGTCTCATGTCTGCATTTTGCCCTGACACCCAACTGTGGGGTTTCTTACAAGTAGAAATCAATTGCCTGGTTGAAGCATTAGTGCTGGGATACTTTATAAGGGTTTCTTAAGCTGCACTCCTTTTGCATCTTTCTTAAGGTAAACATGGGAGTTTTCCCTCGAGCCTCTCAGGTCCTTTCAGTGTGCAGGATGCCTGGACAGGTTCTTTTCTGCATTTCTTAGGTAGGGGAAAAAGAAGAGACCAACACATAGCAGCAAGCATAATCCCATGTTGGCAAATCAGGCTTGAAATTCTTCCTTAGAGCAATGAACTCCTTTGCAGTAGAGAATCAAACCTGTTTGAGCCTCAGTCCTTGCAAAGTACATATAAGTGTATTTGGGGGGTAGCTTTACAGACATAACCAGGCCTGTCAGCTGCAAAGAACAACTACTAAGTGATTTTAATACCCCAGTCCCTCAGTGCAACAGCCTATCAGGGTGTGCTTGCTGTTAAACTAGACACAGGAAGGAGATTTATGGGCTGAGGGAAAGCCAAGTTTCTGGACCAGCAGACATTTGAGCTTAAAAAATTGGAGGCTTGTAATGTTCTCCTGTACTGCAAGTCAGAATAAACACAGAGGAAATACACACGCCATCATGAAGCAATGGCTGTGAAAGAGAAATTGTAATTCATAGGAATTATATTACTGACATGTTGCACTTAAACTGTTTTAAAGACATATTTCATATTTCAAAACAACCAAAGAGTTTTGACCGCACCAATCAACAAATAATAAGTCAAATCCCTTTATAGCTTTTGGAAAACTTCAGTCAGAAAGAATTAAGGTATATCCCCCAAATTATTTAAATAACCTGTTTTAGTTGTCTAAATAACCTAAACCTCATCCAAAATGTGGTTTTGTAATACACTGATAAGGAAATCCACAACTCAATCAACTTACAAATCAACTTACTCAAGATTTTCCTACTTGGCAGGTCATTAAACAGCTGTTCAGCATTGATCTGCAGAGCCCTGTAAAACTCCTGACAGTGCCTCTCTCCTTTCTTTTGAAGGTGCTTTAGGAGATCTGAGAGTCTGGTATGGAGTGATGCCTTTGGATTCCTGAACTGTAAGAGAAAAGCACTTATCAGAAAGAGAGATTCCAACAGCTGGACATCAATTTTACATCACTTTACAGTATGCCAGGGAGTGAAGATATGGAGCTGCTTTGGTATTTCAAAGGCCAAAATAATAAGAACCTAAAAAGGACATACATGCACTGCAGAGCACTGAGCTCCATCTGGTCAGCACAGACCTGCAGATGCCTCTGCCTCCCCTCATGCTTTTTCTGTGCTGCTCAAGTGAAAGCCACTCTGCATTTGATGTCTTCCCTGGATCAAAACTCACATGCTATTTGCTATTCTGCACTTTGATTCTGACAGCTGCTGAGAGAAAATACCATCAGACCTTGTAGTAAAGTGTGATGTTTTCAAGTTTGCCTTTAGTTGTCTAATAATGATCCCCAAAAAGGCACTTTATACTCCTTGTCCTAGACCAAATACTGCAGTTTTCTTAACACCAAGATTACATATTTGTTTTTCTTTGATTCCAGCACAATTAACTGCTGTGTACCCAGTTCAACAGGCCCAAATTCCCATTACTCAGGTGATATAGCAAGCAGCTGCAGAGGAAATTACCTTTTTTCCGTAGTGCTAAATGTGTTGAGTATTAGATCTTACAAAGAGAAGGAAAATGCATCCCTACCCTTACACATCAAACTGATTTCTGCTTATTTGGAAATGGTCCAAAGCCATTCTCAACAAAGCATCACATTCCACAGCAGCACAGTGGATAATATTGGGAGCATACTGAGTTAGGAACAATTCCTGCTGGAGGGGAACAGGAATGCCACAGATCTTACACAACAATCCTTATCCTGACAAAATTCCCACAGGGTCTACCAGATACAGCTGAGATTATAAGGTTCCTAAACACTCAATAGAGTTGACACAGACTTGCCTGGACCCAGGAAAAATCAGTTTACTTCTGTCTAAGTGCAGAACTCACAAATCACATTTCACAGATTCTTTGTGTATTTCTTTCAAAGCTCTTGAGGGAAGAATGAGATGATCTTGCCTTGCACAAGTCACACTGATTATCACAACTGAGTGGCAAGACTGGCTCAGCTCATGATCTAGCTCTGCTCTACACCACAAAACACTAACTGTCCCCATGGAATTTGATTATGGCAGAATTATACCCATTTTTCCTGAGGTTAAAATACTGAGATGCCAAATCCCTGAGCCTTGTGCAGACATGAAGCCAGCAGAGAGCACGTACAAATAAGTAGGATAGGGGAAGCTCTTAAATGACTTTAATTTTATCTCCACATAAACTTAGAAGCTCCTTCTCCCTAAAACAGCTACCAGTTTTGAAAGCTTCATTCCAGGGAAGGTGGCCTTCCTTCAGATACGGCAGCACCACTGCAAGATGTTACTAACTCCAATGCACTTCTCACAGCTCTCACCACTTACTGGTGGGACTAACACCCCCCCCACCTCTACCAATACTTAGAGTTATTAGTCACTAAAAGTGATTATGTGAATAGAGATGATTCTGTGGACAGAGCTGGAGGCAACACAGCTCACACCCCACGTGAGGAGGCAGGCACGCCTCAGTCACGGGGTGGGTGCACTCCTGCCCATGTAGTGGCTGTAGGGGTGTGTGCTCCTGGTCAGGACACAGACTGTGGCATTAAAGGTGCTGCTGGGAGAGTGTTCTCTGCTGCAACCACTTGGCACAGGGAGTGTGCCAGCCCTGTGACTGCTCCTCTCACATGAGATCCCAGATACAACCGGTGAGCGAGCTGGAGGGGAGGAAGCTGGCTGCCTGTGGCACCAGGAGTCACAAGCTGGGCTAGTGACCCTCAAAAACAACACCACAGGCAGAGATACAGTAAAATTCATCAAGTTACCTTTTCTGCTTCTTCATTGGTAAGAATTTGGGGATAGACCCTGTTAAGCTGAAGAACAATTTTATCAACCACTTGCTCGTTCAGTCGGCTGGTGCTTGTGAGGAAATACATGTCGTGTTGCAGCCGATGACAATACGACTGATCTAGGGACAAAATGACACAAACCACAGCAGTTCATTAACATGTTAATTAACAAGCTGTAAATTTCATTTTCCTACCAGTAATGAAAGAGCTAAAGCAAAATTACTCCCTCCACCACCTAATTTTAGAAAGCTGAACTATCTATTAGGGAAACACAGCACAGCCACGTGCTTTCACAGACCCATCCACTTGAAATGACACCCATCCAAACTCCTGGCTGGTCACTCCCGCTGCCGCTCTCCTTCCAAAGGGAGAAGGTTCTAAATCATTTAGAAGTCAAGCACTGATGGATATTTAATCAAATACAGCCCTGAAGTTAATAAATCGCTGAAGATAAATTTTCTATCACTTATGAAGTCATATTATGACATTTAAAACTGCTGTGTTTTATAACAGCAACTCTGATAAGGAGCCATCAAGGTTTTAAGGAAAGGATTTCACACAGAAGCGGGAAGAAAGGCCATTCAAAAAGAAGTGCATTTTTAGCAGGGAAGTACACTCAGATATACACACAAATAAAACACATCTTTTTCTACTAACCCAAACCTCTGCAAATACACAAATTCAGACTTGCTGCTGGTTTAGGCATCATTCCCAATTTGTCAGCAATGGATTTTGCAGGAGCATAGCTTTCCCTATAGCTGCTTCTGTGTAATCCCTAAATTAAGATACAAGCACAGACTGGTTTCACTGGTTACTGTGCCCTTATCAGATTTAAAGAAAACATCCATGACCATGTCTGAAAGGTGTGTTAAAATGTCTGTACAATGCTTTACAACTGAGCAGCACAGTAACCCAACACAAAACACCCCCACATTTCCCACTTACAGCAAGTGCAGAGGTTTTATGGTATTCTGGCTACCAGAGAATACACAACCATCAGCCCCTTGTGCCCTGCAATTTAGAGAAGACAAACAAAGGAATGAAAGAAAAGAGCCAAAAAACTTTGCCACGATGCACTGCACCTACACACAGCCTTTGCCCTTCCTACAGTGTGACTGGTTTGGGTATTACATTGCCCTTTTTCTGTACCTGTGTAGCACTGACAGTATTTACAGAAAAGGGTTCAGGAGAACCTCCCAGTGCAATCACCACCCACCAGTAACTTCTGCAGTGCCAGTGCCACTCCTATTCAAACAAGAACACACCACTGCTGAGGTGGCACAGAGAGCTGTGATTCTAGGGCAAAACAGGATTTCGGCTACATTTCTACTTTTTATGCAAACACCATTTTATTTCCATGTGTTTCTAATGCCTCACTTTTCCACAGCTGTAGTGCTCTGCTATGAACACACTGCCATGAAATACTCGCTGTGCAACTCCCTTTTGCTGTGGGATGTTCCCTATCCTCCTGGATTCAGGGCTGAGATCAAATTTCTCTTTGCTGAAGCAAGGATCAGGGGACTCTGAAGTTGTGTCTGTTCATGCAAACAGTGTTTGGGGAACAAAGCTGCCTGAAGCTTCCTCCCACTCCTCTGCCTCAGTTACATGATTTGCAGTGATTCTCAGTGTCACCAACAACTCTGTACCTTCTGCTCACTTAGACAGAACATGCACTAAACCAGGGTCTTACAGCAGAGCAGTTAAACTTCAAATAACACTCTGACAACCAACCACCCACAGCAAGGTCAAAAAGCACAAGGATCTGGCAGAATGAGTATACGAAGTGAAATAAAAGGCTCAGAGTGTCATCCTCCTCTCCTGCTGTCCCATCATTACCCATCCTGCACAGGCAGTGTGCAGACACAGTCAGAAGCAGTGACACCGGTGAAGGCAACTGGGACCACACGAAGATCCCATTTAAGCCAAGAGCACCTTCTGAGCAGTCCTGACTGCTCCCTGTCCTCATGGTAGTTTCCATTTACACACGCTCATTAAGCCATCATCTTACATGACACTTCAGGAGTCTTACCAAGGGCTTTTTGCTGCCACCCAAAACCCACACCTGGGGCACCAAATTACAGGGCAGAAGCCTCTCCAAGATTTTGGGGGCAGTGACATTTTCTTCCCATCTGAGCCAAAAGACAGGAGCAGAGAATGAGACCATGCCCTTGGCCTCTCTGGCTACTGCTAAACTGTGCCTGCCAAGGACAGGCCTAGTTCCTGTCTTAGTACCTGTAAGATGCTTCTCCCATCCTAGGGAATGGTGTGTTTTTAAGAAGCACCCATGAGGCAGACTGCTGCCTCCCCAGTCCTACAGACATTTCACCTGCCTGCACCTCCTCCAAAGTATGTGAGCTCAGTATTTAGGAGGAGGTACAAGGCTTAAAATTTCCTGAAGAGCACGTATCAAGCTCAACACTAGCTCAATGAAAGCAGAGCAAATATATCTCACCCCTCTCTTCCAAAATCTTTAGTCTTTTCTCTAATTCTTCGAGATGTCTGTCCAAACTGCCTTCAGACCAGAGAAGTGAAACTTCCCACACTGACACCGCCCACCAGTTCAGAATTGTGCCCCAACTACTAAACATAAAGAAAAACAAAAAAAGCCCCACCAATCCTAGCAGCTGGAATGTGGCACTCTGCTTGGGAGTGATAAGGGTATCTGGACAGGACTCGTGCATTTGAAGGCTCCTGGGCCCAACTTGTCCCAGGCAGCTTTGTCATGGCACAGACTTTGTCCCGTGCACTGCCAGTCATGGCCCAGGTATGCGTGTACAAATAAGGCTGTGCTGTGAGGTTTCATAACAAGCACCAGCTCTTCAATAGTGAACATACCTTGATGCACATTTTTAAGTAACAGTAACCCCAAACCAGGTAACTTCACAACTGCAGCAAAGCTACTGATGTGCTGTCAGGCCTTAGGGAGGGGCTGTTGGGGATATTTTGCACACCCAGCTTTTATCTCACTGCCTCAAAAAGACAACAGCTATTGCAAGGACAATTTAAAATCTTTACTAAAGAGACTGTCTCTCAGCAGGACTCACCCCAGCATTAAAGGGACAGTCATGCTGTTAGTCAGTACTTGCCTAGAAAGTTTAGGGCAGGAAAACTGAGAGACCAGGTCAAGTTACTACAGGTGTGCCACTGCCAGGCATTTTAATGTCCTCAGACTGCACAAGGATTGAACACAACTCCAAATCTGAAATTTCACATACTACAGTTATACCTTCTCCTCTGTCAGAATATTAATCTGCCTGGGTTTAACCCTGTCCCACAGCCTTTGGAGCCAAGAGCAGGTTTGCTCAAGTGTGCAGGTGCCTGAAGGAGCTGGAGGGTAGATATCACACCACTGAACCTGACCTGCTTCATTTCCCTACTCAGAGGAAATGTAAACTTGTCAAAGAGGCAGACAGGAAGCTCAGGAACTGTCTCTGACAGCTGGGAAGAAAGCATGACTCATAACTTCATGTTATTGATTTATAATTACTAAAAGCCCATGACACACCATGCACAACCACTTTTTTCTGCTACCCAAAGTCCAAGCAACCTCTGGCATTCAGCACGGGCACCCACACCAGGTGCACACACACCCTGCACGTGTCCACACACACAGGAAGAAAGGAAGGACATGTAAAATGATGAGATACCAGGGAGAAGCAGCCACCAGCTCCTCAAAGAAAGGGAAAAATGGATTAAAAAATAATTATAACATATATTAAATTTATAACTTACAAAAAATAATAAAATATCATCACTGATTTAGTGATGATAAATGCAAAAGAAACACATGACAGTAACAAAGCAGCACACTCACCATTTTCCACCTGCAAGTACAAGTCACCCTCCCTGAAACCCTTCATAAAATAATGACATCTCTTGATCCTTCCTTCCCAGTGGACAATTAGGTTTTTGGCAACAGCTGCAGCATGACCCAGCCACTACACAAACTGCTGGCACTATAAGGCTGCTGAAACACATTCTGCTCTTAGATGCAACAAAGCTCATAAAAACCTGATTGCACGTGCCCATAACACACCAGAGTGTCTGCTACAGCACCTGCAGGACAAGTGGCAGGGGTGACAGTTGCTGAAGTTCTTCCTGATTTAACAGCTGAGTGTTCACAAGGAGTTTGTGAGGGACAATTCCTAACCCAAGAAAGGGCATGCCAGAACCCAGCAGCAGCCAGGATGCTGGACAAGCCTTTGCACGCCTGCTCCATATGCCTATGGTGAGGTGCCTGGTCCCTTAAAGTTGCCACTAGCCACTGGCACAACACAACCCAAAACCTTCAGGTTACCTTGGTTCACAGAAACTCCTTCGTAATTTTGGTTCTGCGTAACTATTCTAACCATAAAAGACCTTACATTGTTTTCTGCACCAGGAAGACCAAATGGGATTTTGCCTCTTGCAGGAGCACACCCTCCTCCATCATCTACTTCCAATGCCCTTCAGCAAAGAGCCACATGGCCCTATGGCCTTGCCACCTTACGCTGGGGTCTGCATTGCCACTCTTATTTATCACAGTAAATTAATGAATCCAGCTGCATTTTGAATTTATAGGCTGAGATCAGCTCCTCCTTGCAACATGTGACCACTCTCATCCAGGCCTGGGAGCATAAATGCTGCCAACCACCTTGTCACACATTCCCAGTTAGGAACACCACCACCATTTACATAAGGACTCTGACACCACATATCTTTAGTATAGTTTCATCTTTGGTTTGCTTTTCCCTTCAAACCCTCCTTCAGTTTACCAAACAAACCAATAGGATCATCACGCAGATAAATGTGAACACAACAGATACAAACCCCAAGGCATCTCTCTGACGTTCTCCATAACAACACACAGAACTTGCAAACATCCACTCCAGAAACCTCAGTGGTGTCTTGCTGTGCAGTGCAAACACAAGCTGCCACTTCCTGCAAAACTCTTGGGTGGTTTTCATAAACTTTATACAGCAAAGCTGGCAACCAAGACCTCGAAGGTTTGGATCTGATGATCAAACCATTTTTACATGTCCATGCAAACTCCCAGCTGAAGCATTTCAGGAAAGAGATGAAAAAGTCTCTCTCCACAAAATGTTAACACTAATTCAGTTATGGCTTTTGCCTTCCAAGAGCCCAAAAAAGGGATACTGGGGATTTAGGAAGGAATCTCTGTCTGCAGAGAAATGGTCTGAGATGATGGGGTGACACTGGCTACCAAATGCACCCCGGATGAAGAGCAACTGCTCTGCTCTTCTGGGTTGGAAGAGGAGACAGACCAGATGCCACCCTCCTCAGCCACACTCACCCACTGCCACGTGCTACTGGCAAGTTACCAGAAGTCAAGTGTCTCTGAGAGCCAGTCAGAGAATCACAGGAGCATTTAGGATGGAAAATAACTACTGAGCCCAACCATCAACCCAGCACTGCCATGGTCACCACTAAACCACATCCTTGAGTGCCACACCCATACATTTTTTGAACACTTCCAGGGATGGTGAGTCCACCACTGCCCTGGGCAGCCGTGCCAGGGCCTGTCAACCCTTTCAGTGGAGAAATTTTCCCAATACCCAACCTAAACCTCCCCTGTGCAACCTGAGGCTGTGTCCTCTCATCCCGTCCCTTGCTGCTTGGGAGAAGAGACCGACGCCCAACTGGCTACACCTTCCTTCAGGCAGCTGCAGACTTCAGTAACTCATTTTTACCTGAAATATCTTTCAAAAATAGAAGAGAAAAAGTAGTAACACAGTGAGTAAAACACTAAACCGCCCCTGATACCCGATACCTGTCACACAGCCCAGTCCCCCGAGCCGGCAGGAGGGGGACTGGCGGGGAGCCGCCAACTGCGCTGCCACCCCACTCCGGGCTGTGTGCCCCGACACCCGGGACGGGGCTCAGCCGTGCTGGGCCCCACGGACCGATGGCCACACGGACCGATGTCCCCCCCGGGTAGGGCCGGGCCGGGCCGCGCAGCCAAACCCCACAGGAGGCCCCAGAACAGCGGCCACGGGGGCTCGGTCCCTCAGGATCGCTCGGTCCCTCAGGCTCGTCCGGCCCGGCCCGCACTCACCGGCCATGGCGGCGCCGGCCCCGCCCGGCCCGCGGGCTGCGGCCTCCGGGAGCCTCCGGGAACCTGCGGGGCCGGGCCGGGCCGGGGTGGAGG